>JAODKM010000008.1:23591648-23639837 GCA_026780845.1 Petrocephalus sullivani | reverse complement strand
CAAAAACAGAAGTATAATAGCAAACAAATATCGGTCCGGAATATCGGTTATCGGACACATAAACATGCAAATAATTGGTATCGGTATCGGTAATAAAAAAATCAATATCGGTCGATCACTAGCGCTAAGGCTCTGAGCTATAGCGCTAAGGCTCTGAGTTATAGCGCTAAGGCTCTGAGTTATAACGCTAAGGCTCTGAGCTATAGCGCTAAGGCTCTGAGTTATAACGCTAAGGCCCTGAGCTATAGCGCTAAGGCTCTGAGCAGGCATTCAGATTTTAGCTTCTCAGCTGCTTCTTGTTTTTTTTCTGTTGATTAATAGCCAGATCTATCTGTCTGTCTGTCTGTCAGCCAAGCCTAGGATTTTATTTGTCATGAATATATCATATACATATAGTATACAGTAGTTCTTATAGCTGGAAGTCATATTTGGTTCAGGGCAGTATGTATAAAATATATATGAAGGACTCAATTGGTCTCCCAGCTTTCCAGCTATATATATATGCATGGTATTTCACTGAAAGTGTTTCCTTGACACTTCAGTCAAGAATCATTCCAAATCAGACAAGTGAACCTCTTCTGACATAGAGAATATGATATTTCTGATTAAAATATCAGTGTCTGAAGCTGAAACCTGCCCCTTTTGTGGCTGACTAGGTGAGATACGCAGCAGAGTACCTGGGGTGTGTGTCACATGCGCTGGGATGCGTAGGGTGCTCCATGAGCCATGGAGCCCTGGGCACTGCTGTGACGTCAGGCCGCTAGCAGCTTAGAGAGGGGATAGTGCATTTAGTGAGAGGTTAGCGTCCAACCCTCTCTCCCCATGCTGCGCCATCCTGCTACTCTCATTTTGGCTGTTTTTCGGCTGTCAGATTTTGGATGATAATAGTGCAAACGTTTTTTCTCTGTGTAGCTCAGCAGGTAAGAACATTGCTGGTGACCAAAAGGTTGCCAGGGAGTTCGCCTTTGGGCCCCTGGGCAAGTCCCTGAACCTGCAATCGATGAGGGGAATGTCTAACTCCATGTTTTCAAAAATGCACAATGATTTGGATGAAGGTAGAAGAAGAATGAAGACATAAATTACATTTGTTGCATTAATGAATGTTATAAACTGATAAATATTTGTTTTCTAGGAAAGTTATCATTTCTAACTATTATGTTTTGAGGATTTACAGTAATCTGAGTTTAATAATTAGCTGTATTTATTAACAAAAGCCTGCATATTCTGCGAGGGGAGCAGGCCTACTTACCCCTGTTAGTCTGGACAGGGAGAGAAAATTCTGGAACCTTGACAGATGGCAAAGGGGTACAGTTTTTAGACTGTGCCCAACAGGGGCAGTTATCTTCTGCGGAGGGCCAAATTTTAGTTTCACAAAGTCAGCAGGTTGTAATGGTTATTTTCATTGCCCATGAAAGATACAGTACATTTTCTTTTCTGGAGGGGCTCATTTTTATACGCTTGTATGGAAATCACAGCTGTATTTGCAGTTATTCGTGGGACTTGAATATAAAACATTACCTGTTTTTTTCATTTAAATGATTATATGAGCCAGTATAAATTGCTCCCTGGGGTGGATATGGCTTTTTGCTCAGGTCCACTGTAGAAGCTCATGAAGTATAAACCTGCAGACTATGCCTAACTAAGCTGATGCGGTTTGTGTTTTCCTTCATTTTTGCAGGCTTATGTTCTTGAAGTCACACTTAAAAATGAGAGATGGCTTTGCGAGCATGCCTTTTCTTTCACTATTGGCATGATTAATTAAGGAGGCCACAACAACAAGCTGGCCCGACTTCTCCCTGGAGCGCACTGAGTCTGCATGACAAAGTGATGACAGGAAGCTGCCATCAGGCATCGTTTAACATTCGGAAAACGCTGAATCCCCAGAAGCCAGCCCTCTCCTACTGTGCACATTTGCCCTTGTCATCAAAATATGCTTTTGATTTGACTAAATTTTGTCTGAAGAGCATGGCCAAGCCACTGTATTGCACAAAGTGTTAGTTTTTAAAAGGTAGTATATGTTAGAGACTATGGACAAAGCCGGCAGGATGAAAGATGCGTGAGTAGATCGCTCGGTATGGCACATGAGAAAGGCCACGATACATCACATCGATAGATATCTGAACAGGGTCGGGGGCGGTCCGGAGCCAATCCCAGAAGCTATGGGCACGAGGCGGGAACAACCCAGGATGTGGGGCCAGCACACACCATTCACTCACATGCACACCTATGGGCAATCTAGCAACACCAATCAGCCTCAGCATGTCTTTGGACTGTGGGGGGAAACCAGAGCACCCAGAGGGCAGGATTCCAGGCAGAATTCGAACCCCAGTCCCAGTGGTGAGAGGCGACAGTGCTAACCACCGCACCGCCATGCCGCCCTCTTTGGGATTACATTTTTCATTATTTTAATTTACCCTGTTCAGTGAGTTGTTAAATATTTTTATGTTCCCAATATCATTGGCTTATCTGTCTATGTTTGCTCATGTTGTCTAAATATGTGGTCAAATTAAACCAGCCAAGAAAACAGTTGATAGAAAATTATGCGGTTTAATGTCATAACATTAGCTCAGTTTCTTAAAGGTGCTGCTCAGTGTTATTGGGTTGTTATGGATCACAAAGCTATAGTAACACTTACCCTGAAAAGCATCACCTCTGTGAATGTAATTCATGAGCCTAGCTCGTGATCTTGGGAAATTAATTCTTAACCTTTTGCTTATGAGCACTTTTTCTCTCTTACTTCCAGTAATTTAATGCTGACGAAGGAACCGTTTAGTCAAAACTGTCTGAATTCCTCACTGGGGAGGCTTTAGTCACCGTGACTAAAGTGTGTCTCGGAATAATTTCTGTCTGTCTCACATTGCCCTCTTCCAGAACCTTACCCACCAGAGCAGCATTGCTTCTTTCCTGTTTCACTGGGTGTCTATACTGAAAATGGAGCCACTGATGTTAATACCACATAATCATACATTCTGAAGGATTTGGCCTCTCAGACAGTATGTATCAGTGACCTGCGGTGAGGTACGTGGCAGGTCAGGCACTTTCTGATGCCAGAGTACTGGCAATAATAATCCCGTGAGTTTATGAATGAGGTATTCTATGGACATTGAGGACATATAGGTGTGTGCAAGCATGACTTTGGTGACATGCAGAAAGCAGACAGCGTGCGCTCGGCGCGGGCAGTGAGGGAGCGCGCGGTTAGTGAGGGAGCATGCGCTCGGCGCGGTCAGTGATGGAGCGCGCGCTCGGCGCGGGCGGTGAGGGAGCGCGCGCTCGGCGCGGGCAGTGGGAGAGAGTGCGCGCTTGGCGCGAGCAGTGAGGGAGTGCGCGCTCGGCGCGGGTAGTGAGGGAGCGCGCGGTAAGTGACGGAGTGCGCGCTCGGCGCGGGCAGTGAGGGAGCCCGCGGTCAGTAAGGGAGCGCGCGCTCGGCGCGGGCAGTGAGATAGTGCGCGCTCGGCGCGAGCAGTGAGGGAGCGCGCGGTCAGTGAGGGAGTGCGCGCTCGGCGCGGGCAGTGAGAGAGTGCGCGCTCGGCGCGAGCAGTGAGGAAACGCGCGATGGGAGATGACCCTCCGCTCCTCGCTATCTGAACGGGAAATACGCAAATCCAGCAATTTTGATTTAAAGAATGATTTAAATGTTTGGAATCATACGAAAATTACATTTATAGCACAGAGCAGTAGATAAATATTAATATTACTTTTTAAATTATTATTATTAGTTTTTTACTATTATTATTATTAGTTTTTTACTGGGAGGGTCTCTTACGATTCCGTAGTACAGGCTTTCTCAGTGCTTGCTGAAGCTCACACACCTTGAGAAAAATTAATTCCTCATAGATTCTTTGCACTAAAATTGATGGACATGTAAAAGAATCACGTTTCTTTAATTTGTGGTGCATTTACTTAATTATATTAAAACTAATCCTCAGTGCCTTCTTGATCCTGAGCAGGTAGCTGACATCCATCCATCTCAGGAGCATAGCTAGAAACTCTGGGCTTCCTGAAAAAATGTCACCCTGGCCACCCATCGACCAGTAAAATTTATAATTCTACATATTCAAAACCCCGGGCCCCAGAATCTGCCAGGGAATCAAGGCCAGATATGAGTCAGCTCAGGCCTGTCACAAAGGCACAGAATCTACATGAGGTCTGACTCAAAAGTGGGGAAAATGCGATAGATTTACTGCAGGATCTCTATTAAATGTAAGTCAGGGAAAAGCTGAGTGCCGGACTGTGGATGGTGACTCTGCTCTGCGGGGTTCCTGCACCTAGCTGGGTAACGGGACTCTGACTGATGGGTCTGGTCATTATGGGGGAATGGAAAATAACAGCCAATGTGTCTTTATTTTGTGTGTTTTGTTAGTCAGCAAAGCTCTGTGTCAGCTATGTTTCATCCGTACTGAGGCACAGGCCTAATGCAGTTAGGAAATTAATTTTCCTGCTCTGTCCTCTTGCGGCAGTGCTATTTAAATTGTACTACATCTCCCAGCTGCCCCGGCAGCATAACGCTATTGGGCAGCTTGAGTTGGGTAAAAGCAGGGACGTGGGGATACGGCAGTTACTGTCGGTTAAGTTAGTGAGGTGCACTGTGGGCTTCGTCTGCTGTCATCCAATTTGGATAGAGATTGCAACCTCAAGTCCTGTTGAGCGTGTTTTCAGTAGTGGGGGTCATATCTACACTGTGCCTGAATGGGAGCCAAAATGTATGGATTTAGTGTTTTTTAAGGGCAATTATGCACTGTTGCATACATCATAATACTTTTTAAAAAATGCATTGCTACTTACTTACATTGCTGCTTACATTACATGTAGGCTGACAGGTTTTAATAGCATTCAATAGCTGTTTTTTCTTAGATGCAAATGTTATACAGTAAATGTTATTGAGAAACTGAAAGATGTTATACATTCAGAAAGTATAATAAAAAAATAACCAAGCAAAAAACTCAATCTTTTATTTCATATTAATGTGTGCAATATGTATGTTTAGTATGTGAATTTTTTTTTTAATAATAGGGTTTTTTGGAATTACATAAATGAATATATAGCCCCAAAATTGGTGCATTCTACCAAAAGAAGAATCTAAATTCTGCTTCTTAATTTTCAAGTCCTGGTCTTGTTTTGGTCTTGATTAAAAGTCTTGATATTGTCTAGGTCTTGGTTGGGATGGGTCTTGATCATGACTTGGTATTGGGTTGGATGAGTCTTGATCTTGTCTTGATCTCGAAACAGATGGTTTTGAACACATAACTGCTGGCTACCAAATATAACATTGCCCTATAACACCACCATGCCCATTGGGCTACCTGAAATTATACTCCGAGTGAAATCAAATTCCATCCTTTATTTGCTTTGTCCTCCCTCATGACTTGATATTCGAATAAAAAAAAAAAAACGATCATGGAACAGGCAGGAGTTTAATGATGATGGGTAGTCCACAGAGACGTGTACGCCTGTATGTGTGTGTGTACTGTACTTCTCCTCTTTTGAAATACCAAAGGTACGGTACCTGGTGCAGTCGATGGTTGCTTCTTCTGTGGGGCAGTAACTGTGGAGCATGTGCCAGGCTCCTAGGCCAGTTTAGGTCCAATTAAATGTATACATGCAGGAGGGAATTGACTGCCAACCACATGATCAGGGTGTGTTAGTCTGACTTTGAGAAAGTCGATTTAGTACAATTTCAGTCAGACTATAACATGTTTTCCTGTATTTTAAAAGTCCGATTTTAGTCAGACAAACACGGTAATTATTTTTTTTCTATAAATGTACTGACTGAGAGCAGCATGCAGTAACGTTGCTAATTAATAAGAGAGAGAGAAACGAGCCTGCCCCCGGCTCTTTGTATGGGTCTTTTTATTGACTCAGCATGAAAATATGCACAATTAATAGTTGTTCCTGCCCGTTAATGCAAGCAGCTTCCTTCTACATGCACGGAATCATGTGGATGCAACCAAACACATACAGAGTCACAGAACAGCATCAGGAGGCAGACTTACTATCTGGCTAAGCATCGGAATGGCTAAGACGCGTGTAAGAGACATCTAAGAGGTTCTGAATGTGGTCTGATTGTTCCTGCCAGACTTTGTGGTCCCAGCATCTCAGAAACAACCATTTTCCTCGCCTTCTCACACTATAATGTCTGCAGAGTCAGACATTATACTTGTCACCTTCTTAATGAGGGAGGTCAGCACTGAATAGCCAGACTCATTAAAGCTAACAGAAAGGCCACAAGTGCAAAAATAACTTGGTATGACAGTGGTGTTCAGGTGGGCTTCTTTGAGTGCACAACTCATCCGTGAAGTGGTTCTGGAAATAAAACCTGCTTTGATATGATTTCACACTTTAACCAAAGCGGATTCTGTGCTGTGGGATTGCTGGAATCTGGGCTGGAGTGGTTTAAGGAGGCTATTATTTTGAAGATAGGTAAGAATCTGAGAATAGACTATACATTCCATTGTTTTTGAAGAGAAAGGAAGATTTGAAATGGGAAGGTAGTTAGGAAGGTTAGTTGGGTCAAGGCCAGGCTTTTTAAGGAACGGGGTGACAGTCGCTAATTTGAAAGCAGTAGGAACATGGCCTGGGGGTTGGGATATATTGAAGAGGGTGGTGCGGTGGAGACGGAGCGGCAGGAGACATTTCTTAGTTGAGAGGTAGAGGTGTAGGAATAGGGTCATGCGAGGAAGCAGCAGTGATCATGTCACAAACCTCAGAGATAATGACAGTAGAGAAATCATTTAGAATAATTAGAGTGAGATCTCATCACAGTACGGACTTGAGGAAGGTTCCTGGTGTGGCTGTTTGGCCGTGTCACTCTCCACCCACCTCCAGCATACCTTGGTGTCACCACTGTGGTGCTATGGAGTTCTTCTGGCATGGGGCAGGGGTATCCCTAGAGATTTTGGGTCCCATGAAAGCATATCATATTGGGCCCCCAACCCAGATTAATCCAATCATGTTCCAAATTTTTAGGGCCCCTGTCACTCGGGGGACCTTGGCCTCATCCTAACCCCCCCACCCCACCCCACCCCGCCCTTTATGACGCCCCTAGCAGGGGGTAACAGATACCCCTGTTTAGCAGAGATGCCTCGTTACTACCCGGAATCTCGTCCAGCCAATAGACTCGCTGTGGTGTGCCTGTTGAGCCGGTTGCCATGGTGAAGAGTGTTGGTGGGAATGAGAGCTGACAGTAGGTCTGTTATGCTGAATAGTTTCTCTAATAAGGGGAAGGCCGACACAGAGGCTTTGTGGCCTGAGTCAGTGCCGTTACTAATGTATCAGGACATTGTTGATGAGTGACTTAGGCTCTCCATCCATTTGGAGGGCTTGTATGGCCATTTGTGGGCTATACAAACGCTTCATGTTCATCTTTTTGTTCATTTCAAAAAGTATAATTAAACTGTAAATTATATAACCATGTGAAGGCTGTAAGTACATGTTAGATGTGTTAGGGGTAAGCAGATTACACCACTTACTCCCTGTCGATACCCAGTACTTTGACATAATGCAGTATTTTCATATATATATGAAAATATATCTACTATACTATATACCATACAGGGAAATGGTCCCTACATGTTAGGCTGTGATGTCTGTGAGTAACAAAGTGTAGATATTAATATTAATTGCTGGTGCAGCTAGTTAGCACTGCACAGCAACATGAATAATTCTCCTATAATGTATTTATGTATGTTTTTTTATGGCGTATGTATGTATGGCGCACAGAAGGTGATAAATGCAGACATTCTTTGAAGATTCTCCCTGATATCCCTGAGTGTAGCTGCTCCAATTTATCTTCCACAAGACATTTCAAATCTTTGGTCAGAAGTGCATTTGCTCAAGCCCCAGTAGCTGAATCAGCTGACTGTGACCCCCTTCTTCATAAAGAACATTTATTTGTACATTCTATACATTATTTTTATATAAAATTTAAATACTTTCACATTACTTGTAAACGTTCTGGATGTTAATGATACCTCATCGTATGCAACCTCTTCGTGCTACACTAATAAAACTTGATGAGTTATCCTTTTGACTGATGTAGCCTTCATAGACAGTGTTTAGAGTACATGAAACAGTTTTACTCTGGGATTACAAACGAAATATAATAAGAGTTTTGTTTGCATCCTCTGATTGATACCTTGTGATATATCAGTACTTTAATATTGTTTCTTTCCTTTCTTCTCTGAGAGCTGTATAGCCCCGGCACAATGGGCTTATTCAGCAATCCTCAGGGAATGTGCGTCACTCGTGAAGCTATTCTGTTTTAAATGCAGCCTTGAATTCAGACTGGCATTGAAATCTCCAGGAGATAACCTTGTGAGAGACTGAATGAAAAAAAAGTAATAATACAGAATATTATTGTGGGGATGAAGATCTCTGAAGAAGGTCTCAAAGGTGGTGAAGATCTCTAGTTACAGAGTTGACCTGTTGAGTTTTGTTTGTTACTTTTTATGTATGATTTAAGGAGAAAAGCAGTGGAGCTTCTAACAGGCTGGCTGACACTCGCGCCCGGAGCCTGCCGCACCTTGTAGGCCTTTAATTTGCTGTGGGCATCGATCTGTGCGGGGGATGCGGGGGAAGCAGTGGGTGGGAAGGTGCATGTGACATGGAAGCTTTTCCACAGTGTGGACGCTGATTGATTGCTGCCCACAGGCCTTGGCCAGTTTGCAGAGAGGTTGTTCAGAAACACCATGTCTGTGGAGAGAAGGACTCTGGCCTGCCAGCTAGAACCACTGTATTAGGCTCCAGCGTAGATATGAGAAAGAGGCAAATTACCAGCCATCTTCTTACTAATAATACTTCAGGATAGGGGTTATGAATTATTGCATTCCAGGTTTAACAACAGCATAATTACATATGTTTTAAAACAGATTAAATTACCTGAGCTAGATGGACTATGAAAATACATTCTTTATGACATATTAATAAACTGCTTGGTATTCTCCTTTATCTCTGTTGTGCAGCTAGTAGTCATTATCTGCTTACAATAAGCGCCATGAATCTCAGAAGAGAACCGCAGGTGCTGCACTGGATAATCAGCTTGCTCCTAGTTTTCTCCCCACTTTTCCACTATGTGCACTGGATGTGCATGCTGGATTTTTAAAGTGTGTACCCCCTCAAGTGGCCAAATTGGGAAACGCACATGCCACAATATGCAGAACCAATCGGCTCTGGTATCCAAATACAGCCGACGGTAAAGCAGTTTTGCAATACAAATCTTGGCTTACAAGAAAAAGTCTGAATGGCAAATGCAGCTTTTTCTATTTTTTTTATCTGCATGATTACTATTTCTGTCCCAAATACCTAAAATACCCCCCAAAAAGAAAAACTCTGCATATGGTCTGGGTCTGCATGTTTTAGTAAATATGTTTATGCATAAAACAGGAGCCTGATTCCGTGACACTGTCTTAGATATGCAGTTAGTAGGAATAAATGTGGACGGAATGAATAAAACGTCTGAGAGTGTGCACTTCCCTAGTTCATCACAAGGTGGCAGTATGATTTGACCTAGACAGATTTTGCTTATGTGGGTACCAATGTATAGGTCTGTAAGTGCTAATGTGTGATCAGCTGAATGATAAAATGGTTTACGTTAAATATATTCTTTCAAGCTACATCCCTGATTAAACAGATGCCACCAAAAGAAAAACAGTTTTGGCTGTTCTGCATGGGATACAGAGCCACTATTTCATCCTGTGTTTTCTCCAGTCATGCTAATATAAATTATATCAAACATGTGGCAACTGACTGGCCCAACTGCTTAGAGCTACACAAATGCCAATTCTTCGTCTCGCTTTCATTTGGTACGATCTACAATAAATTACATCATTAAGTCAAGTCGTCAATTCTTTGTCTTGTGTACAAGTACCATGTACAATGAAATGCTTACTTACATGTGCCCCTGCAGACAGTAAACAACATAAACCACAAGAGAAGACGACAAGTAAATGTAATGATGAGTGAATATAAATAATTACATAAATAAGACCGGAATCTAGATAATAAATAGAGACAGTGAGTGGAGGTGACACAGGGTTACTGATTGTTCATGAGTCTGATTGCGGTAGGGTAAAAACCCCGTGAACCGGGAGGTGCGTGTCCGAATGGACTTTAGTCACTTCCCAGATGGGAGGAGGGTGAAAAGTGACAGTGCAGGGTGGCTGGGGTCCCACCTGAGCTCACTTTCCTGAGACAGCGTGTAGTGTGGATGTCATGGATCGCAGGGAGTTGTGTGCTCGTGATCCTTTGTGCCGTGTTCACCACACGCTGCAGAGCTCTGCTGTCCTGAACTGAACAGTTGCTGTACCAGGATGTGATGCATCCTCTCAGGATGGATTCCACAATACATCTGTAGAATCTGTGCAGGGTTGTGGGGGACATCCGGGCTTTCCTCAGTCTCCTGAGGAAGTAGAGGCGTTGCTGGGCTTTCTTAACTCTTGCTGCAGTGTGACTTGCCCATTTAAGGTCGTCGGTGAGGTTGATTCCAAGGAACTTAAAGCTGCTGACCTGCTCCACAGCCTCACCTCCGATGTAGATGGGGCTGGGTTTAGTAGCCTTCTTGTAGAAATCCACAACCATCTCCTTAGTTTTCTTATCATACCTCCAAGTTGAAGATGCTTCAATGCTTGTGCTACTAGTTTAGTTATATAATGAAACATCATTATCAATAATCTGAAAAGTAAGTTGAACAATCCCCTTTTCACCTGTTCTACTTTCTTCTACCATGACTCACTGCCAGCAGCTCCAGTTCCTCTTGCTGAACTGTATAAATCTGTTGATGAGCTTTAAATGTCAGCCTGGTTGGAGCAGGCACATCAAGAAAACATCAGATGGAATCAACACCAAGCAACATGCTGTCGCTTCCTGACAGACGCATTCAGTCTGAGGTGGGCAGACCGTTCCGCGGGACATGCAGAGGACAGAAATTATTTTGCATAAACGTTGGTATTTTTGGGGTGGCTTGGGGGGGTGGCATTCAAATCCTGCCTCCGCCCTGTGTGTAGAGTTTGTATGTTCTCACTGTATCACGCCGGGCTAATTTGTGTCTGTGCACAAATAGTGTATGATTGCGTAGGTGCCCTTCAATGGACTGGCATCCTGTCCAGGGTGTTCCTCAGCCGTGTGCCCCATACTGTCTGGAATCGGAACCAGGTGACCCGGACCGGACCAGGATCAGTGGGTTGAAGATGGATGTGACTGTGATTTTACATGGATTTTATTGGTAGACTCGTGTTGTAATACTTTGTGGAAAGACTTTGCAGTCATTACAAAATGAGAGAAAGGGTGAGAATTTCAAGTTTCCAGATGTTTATGAAGATGTAGGTTCAAATGGGCAATGATTTCACATGCAAAGTAGCTCCTCCGGAGGGAGATAGGAGGCTCAGAGGGGGGAGAAGATGTCCTGACCGGTCTTGTTCTTGGCACTGCATTCAGCTGGGATCTCATTTCCTGTGTTCCCATATCAAACTCAAGAATAATTTACACCGCATTCTCTAAAAGAGTCTGCTGCTAATTGAATGAGTCACTGTCTTACTTAGAGGGAGTGGGAACGCAAACACAGAATGATTCAGTGTGCTGACCCGTCACTGTAAAGTAATACAGCCACCAGTAAAATACAGTCACAAAAATGGGTGTTTACAGGTTCCTGTCAGGTGCCTCTCAAGAGGAGAGGATTCCTGCTTGTAAGCATGGTGTCCCAGCAACATTTTGTAGCTCAAAATGTGTGCTGGCTCCCATCTTCATAAAAGAGAGAGAGGCCTTATTTCCCATTCACTGAGGGTCCCTGGAGACTGATCTTACATGAAGGCTCAAAGCAGACCTTGAAAAATAACCATTGTACTAGCATCTTAGCAGGGAGTTACCAGAGAGATAAACAGACAAGTAGGAAAAACTTATTAAATTATTTTTACATATAAAATACTCATGTTGTTTGCATCAGAATCTCTATGCTTGCTGTATTTGTAAGTGCTGTCTTCCTCTTTTGAGGGGGCTATAAGTTATCAGGTCATTTTAAATCTGTCTGTAAACAAACGGTAAATAACCAAGGGAATTTTGCTGGAATTGCTTCAAAGATGCCCTGGTTTCTTGTTACTCCTCCAGTATTTGTGTTCTTGAATCAGAAAGGGGGCAGACATCTCTGCAGTCCCTGATAAGTCTGTCTGAAGTGTTTCATTTCTGGTCTGTTCAACTATGACTTAATTTTCATGTGACAGGTTTATAATGCTGGTGGAATGTTCGCTCAGTGTGTAGCACTATTTACAGTGACCAGATATTCCATGTCAGGGAGGACACTTTGCGCTGCTTCAGGTTTTACAGCCTACTTTAAAACTGAAAGGCTCCTGTATGCCAGTCAATGAGGGATGAAGGACTCGGGAGCATGTGTAACAGGTTTTATTGACCCAATACTGGAAATAAATGAGATTGCAAGGGATCCAAAACAGCAGGCTGGGAACACAGGACGATATAGGCAACACACAGACTTCATGTTAATGCTTAGACTGGGGAACACAGGACTGGGAAGCACTTAAATACCTGACTAACAAAGGAGCAAACAAGAGGCAGCTGGGAGTGATTCACATGAGGTTTAGGAACAGGATGTAAGACATCAAGTAACAGGCTTGGCTCATTAGGGCCGCACTAGAGAGGAGACAGGAGGGTCAGATGGACAGGGTGTGACACTGTGCTTAGCTAATTAGATCAGTTCTTCTTGTGCTTTGATTGGTTTGTTTCCTTGATTGAAAGACTCATCCAGCTGTTTCACATTGACATTAGTGACACATTACGGTCGACTCAGAGCTTTAGTGAAATCCAGGTCCATCTGATTGGTAGTTTACTAATCCGGTCCTAGCTCAAAGTGTCCTCCCTGGCTTGGATTATCTGGTCACCCTAAGCTGCATTGCGTCTCACCTCCAGGGCAGAGGGCCTGAAAACTGTACCTGCTCTCTGTCCTCTCCTTGTGCTGTCTGAGTTTCCTCTTGGAGATAAAATGCTTGCAGTTACATGAAATGGCTTCTCTATATTGCACATAGCATGTAATTTTGTGTGTGCCCTGAGAGGGAGTATCCAGGGTATTCATCTGTATTATGCACTATTCTCCACTATTCTGGGGAATGATGGATGGATTTACAGATGAATGGATGATGGATGGATGGATGGAGAAATATGTGATTTTGGGGGTTATTGTGTCATTGTGTTATCAGAAGGTCACAGTTTGAAATCCCTTGGTTGGCAGAGTTGATGTTGCCGTTTCCCCCCTGAGTTCGGCCCTTAACCCCACTTACTCCAGAGACTGGCTGACCCTGCTTTCTGAATTGTGCATCACTTTGAATGAAAGTGTCCACTGAATATATGTAATGAATAATGTATAGAGTGACTCTCTCATCTGCAAATCACTATGTCCATGTGTCCCCTGGCGCGTGGGGAAAAAGATCAGCAGATCTACAGGGATTTTTGAGTGCAACCAGGATAGGCATCAGATCAAAGGGATGTGCTGGAACAATCAAGATGTGAGGGTGTACAGGAGAAAAAAACATGCAGAAGCAACATAGCAAAGTATATCAACAAACATATATGGTCTCTCTTTTCAGAATGCCATCTTTGGATATGGACTGGGGTGTTTCATATAGTATTCTATTATATACTATTATATATTCTATTCTACACTCAGGGACAAAAAACTTAAACACCCAGAAATAATAGTCTGATTTGGATGTAATTCGGTGCACGTGCAGACCAGCGATGGGTATGTAAATGATTCGATTTGCAAGCAGCTGGCACGTCTAATCTCCAGATACAGAGGATGCCTCATAGACACATTACACAGCATTACCAGCACTTGATGGTGTTTGATAGGGGTCGCATTGTGGGTTTGCATGAGGCCGGGTGGTCATATCGTGCAACTGCCCGGCATGTGGGGCATGCAGATGTCACAGTCGCCCGATTTTGGAGCCAATGGGCACGTGAGGGCACCCACATGCATCGCAAAGTTTCCGGGCACCCAAGACGGGCCGCACCAAGGGAGGATCGTCGTATTATGCGCCAAGCATTACAGAATCCCATGACATCTGCGCCTGCCATCCGGACTCAGGTATTGGACTCTCTACAACACCTCGTGTCATCCCACACCGTGTCTCGATGTCACACGCAAAGATGACTGCATTTGGAGTGGTGTTGTGACCGGGAGGCATGGACTAATGACGAGTGGCATCGTACCTTGTTCCGGCGATGAATCTCGGGTCTGCATTAACACGGATGACCGTCATGAGCGCTTATGGTGGCACTGAGGGGAGAGGACCACTCCTGCCAATGTTGTGGAGAGACACACTGGCATTACTCCTGGCATCATGGTGTGGGGAGACATAGGGTATGACTTCAGGTCGTCTCTGGTAGTGATTCGGGGACCCTGATGGCACAGCACTACGTCAGTGACATCCTGCGTCCGCATGACTTACCCCTCCTGAGACAGCACCCTGGTACAGTCTTTCAACAAGACAATGCCTGTCCTCACATGGCAAATGTGTCTATGGACTGCCTGCGTCATGCTGAGGCCTTTCCGTGGGCAGCCAGGTCCCCCGATCTTTCCCCAATCGAACATTTGTGGGATCAGCTTGGACGCCAACTCAGACCCAGTGCCAATCCGCAGGATCTTGAGGGCCAGTCACAACAGCTGTGGGCCGACTTGCCGCATCATGTCGCTGCAGGTATCGAAGCCCTGGAGGTGCCACACCCTACCGACCCTACCGACAGGGGACCCGCAACTTTGTTGTCAGTTTTTGAACTGATATTATAATTATTGCGATACAGTCACACGACCTTTCACCATGTACAGATTCATTTCATTTCCACCACTCCATCTGGGTCCTTAACTTTTTATATTTATTTATAGCCTCCATTATTTTAATTAACTTAAGAAATATAAATATATATGTCATGTAAATGATTTCACAGCTCATGGTGAAGGGGATCTGTTTATTCAGATTTTGTTCTGAGGTGTTACCTGTAATTAAAAGAATACGCTGGAGGTTTTACTGAAACATAATCTCTTGCATATAATTTTTATCAAGTCTTTGTTTGGGCAGAACATGCTAATAGAATGCAATTATCACCTCTCTGCACTGTCCCATATTAATGAACTATGCTCTGAAGGCCCATGAATAGACCATGCAGTCCAGCCTTTCCCATGCCCCCCCCCCCCCACACACACACACACTGAATAAAGGAGAAGGAGCCAAGGTGAATTATTAGCTGCAGCATCAGAAAAGCCCACTTTGAAGGGCACTGGTTCATGTTTCTTGATACTTATGATTAAATGCTAAATTTGACCTCAAAGAGACCTGACCGGGCTCATCGTCCTAATTATGCCCATTTACGGGAGGGTCTTGTACCTGGGAGGAGTGGTGGCTCTGAGGCCAGGGATCTGTGCCAGCAATTGGAAGGTTGTGAATTCCAAGGAAAAAAACGCCCATCACGTGTGAATTCCAGGATTCTGCGCTGTTGGGCCCTTGAGCAAGGCTCTTAACCTGCAATTGCTCCATTCTGAGTATGACACCCGGCCCTGCAAGCCGGTCCTCCAATTTCAGGGACAATTGGTGGCAGGATTGGCACTCCAGCAACTGGAAAAAACTACACACTGTTCAGCTCCATCTGAACAGTCTGGTGCTGAGGTATCACCCACTGCATGGCTGCACTCAGGTTGTCATCCCTAAGGTGGTTTGTTATGTGGTGGTGTGTGACACTGCCCCTGACCTCCTCATGCACCTGAGCATCAGGCCTGTTGGTAGATAGTTATTGTCGCCTTTAAGTACTGAAGGTTTATATCATTAGGATTTAGGATAAGGGAAGGTTCACCTACCAGCCATAATGTAGGAGTATTGCTACTTAAATGCTAGCCACTACTGGTGGACTGAAGGCCAATTTATACTTTTCTGCATGCGTTTTCAGGTGCGGAGGAGGGGATGTGGCGTAAATCTCATCATCGGGGGTAGGGGGTTGCAGATGGCTGCAGTCAGTGTGCAAATAGCCCAGATTTTTATGTCTAGCGGAAACTATGTGCGTCAACTGTGCATGTGCAAGATAATTGATTAGGTGTTTCCAATAGGTGGCATGTCAGGGGTCAACGACGAAAGAGTAGAGGAAGAATAGCTGCTGTTATTTTTCATACTTTCCGGCCATTATACTGAGGTAAATGGTATTTCAAAAAGCAACACTATTCCAGCATTTTGAAATATTGGCCATAAAATTTGCTGAGCACAGGGAGGGGGTGGTCCCGGCTAATTATGCTGTGAGGATTTCAGAATACTGTAGAAAGCTTTATTACCCGGTGCTTGTCTTTGTTTTTACTGTCCCCACCCCGAAAGCGCACATGTAAAGCAGAAAGCACGAGCTAGGCTTAAAGAGCGCTTGCTGACACAGAGGCAGCCTACCAAATCTGCACCTTACAGCTCTGTATGTGAGGAATGAAGCAGACTAATGAATTTAGGAAACAGCCGCTGCAGAGTGGCACCGCAGAAATCACCTCCACACATATTCCAATATGCCATCCTCAATGGGATAAAAGGTTTGGAAAATGAGTGCGTGAAAGGAATCCCTAACGCCAATGAGAAGTACATAATCAAAAATATCCCCAAAATCTGTAGCACAGAAGTGCATTATATGAACAAAATCCAATAAATTACAGAAACATGTTTTCAATGTTCTGCCCCTCACGTCTGGCTGATCCTCCTGTTCCCTTCCCCGTTTGGCCCGGACGTGTCATGCCTAGTGTACTTAGTATGTAGTAGTGTACCTCATGCTAATCACTCCCAGCTGCCTCCTGTCTGCTCCCTCATTTTCCTGTATTTAAATGCCTCCCAGTTGCTCCCAGGTCTGTCGTTGATGTTGTTCCTGTGTTGGCTGTTCCCTGCCCTCCTTCTCCCCCCCATGTTCAGATCCCTCGCAGTCCTCTTATTGTTACCTTATTCAATAAAAGCCCTTGTGCTTTGAATCTCGCCCATTTCCTCCATTCTCTTTGACACGACACTTCACAGGTCTAATTTAATTCCACCGCGAGTATTAAGCTGCACGCTCGCAGCGCTTTTAGCTCACGATTGTCTACCGGCAGTTGGCTGTCGCTTTCTCTTGCTGGAATTGATGTTGCGGGCTGCTGCTCTGACACTGACCGTGTTTCTGCTGCAGGAAGGCAGGCGGCTAGTTTAATAAAAATGCTAATGTGAATGAAGGTAAGGAAAGAAAGAGAGTAATGGCTGTGTCAGGTGCTTCACAATTAATCATTTACAATGTTAGGCTGGAAAAATATAGAGAGAATATAGAGTTGTGCCACATATGGACAGTCAAGATAACCACAGAAACTATAGATAGTCAAAGAACCTGCTAACCTGATGCTTACTGCTTCACTGTACATTGCACTTATGTTGAATTATATATTTGTGCCCTTAACACTGAACAGGAGCCCCTGGCCGCCCTGAGGCAAACCTGCATCCTTAAAATGAATGTAAAACAAGCAAACCAGTGAGCTTCCAGTGAATCAGATTGAAGAATTGCATCTAGACACCACAGCATTGCGATCATGGATTTTGTTTTTTGATTGGATGTCAATGAGAAATTGAATCATTTCAACCACAAGTGGACTCAGAAGAAAGTAATAAAAAGACTAATTTAGAAAATGCATGATTTGTGGATTCTGGGCGGTGTGTTTTATAGCACACTGAGAGTCTAAGAGTAACACGTCAGCCAGGCGTAAAGCGGGACCTTATCTGTTCACCTATAGAGAGAAATTCACGTGGAGAAGCTGGCAAACAAGGTGACAGACTAGGCGGTTTTCTCAGCTGTCATGTGGGGGAAAGTATATATTAAGTATTTCTCCATTAATCACCCTCCCAGTACCGCATAACTGTCTGCCGAGGGCTTCTTGCCACTCAGTTTTGTGGAAGGTGTGAAATTAATAATAGGAGCACTTTTGATCGTCTTCTTTTATTTTATCATTATTAATGAAAAGCAGGAAAAGGAGTAATATGCAATCAGGGTCGTAAAAACTGGGGGTCGGAAGGAGGGAGGGGGGTTGGAGCACAGCTTTAATTTAGCCTGATTCACCCACAGCCCGCTCCCCTCAATAAACAGCCTTTTGTATAAATGAAGTCCTGCCCCCCCTGCATAAAACTACATACATTCGCCGTTATATGCATAATTATACCTATTGTAAATGATTCGGTTTGCGCAGGAAAAGCCGAAAGCTAATTGGATGCTGACACTCGTGGCGGCAATAATAAGGCACGCACCTTGGGATGGGAAGCGGGGAAAGCGCCAGGCGGGGGCTGGGGGCTGGGATGGGATGGGCTAGGCTGGGGGGGCGGGGGGCGCTGGGGAGAAAGCGAGCACGGCGCGGAAGCGGCGAGCTCAAAACTGCGCGCCTTTCGGCATGCGTGCTGGGGCAGACAGGTGCGAGCTCCCGCCGCCACCGGCCGCATCTGCAGCGCGTCCGCCGGCGCCGCTGCACGGATAAGGGACGCTGACGTGCAGACGCGCCGAGCCGCTCAACAGGCGGAGGATGGTCGGGCTGCGCCGCTCCTCTGCGCGGGCTCTATCGTCGGGACTGCCGCATGCCCTCAAGTACGAGTTCCGCAGAAGCAGATGTGAGACATGAGCTCTAAGCATTGCCTGGACTGGATCCCTTACAGGTACCGTGCGGCTGCAGACGGACAAGTTGCGGTGCGCGTTTGATGTGCCGACGGAGGGGCTCCTGGGCGCGCGGGAGGGGAGGGGAGGGGGGGTGAGCGCGCGAGCGATGCGCCGCAGCGCCCAGCATCACTGCAACTTAGAATGGAGCCGCGGACCTCCTGCCTATATGCGGGCTATGCCTATTCCAGGGTGCTGGCCAGTTACTTGTGTAGGGAAGTTCAGCTGACAGGTAACAAATCAATTGTGATAAATCGGCGAAAGAAATCATAGTCCACAATGAGTAAAATTCTTCAGTTTTTAAATAGTGTTATAGCAGTTCTTATAAACCAGATTTTCATTCTGCTCGAAAGTTTGTTTTAAAAAACATCACAAATTAAGCCTTTTTGTGGGCTTGGGTGAAACGTGAACAAGGTTGTCTGCTCTCAGTGGCATCTTACTGCCGTCGCTACTAAGAGAAATCCTATTGCCATGGTTGCACTGTTCCCTCTGTTCCTATTGGCTTCTGGTTGCTATAAGTTACGGAAGCTCTTGCGTTGAAGTCTTATTTCTTGGACATGGGGTTATCTGACTTTGTGGGTTCTATTCATTTTGTCACTGTCGTGGAAATTTCGCTTAGGATACCAAAGTTGTGAACATCATTAAGTGTGAAATCAGGCACAAAATGCACTTTTGTATTTTTCATATTTCATATTAGTAATGAAAATAAATGTAGCTCAGCTGTTGTGTTAGTCTGTGTAGTTGCGCCTTTCAAAAGATTTTTAAAGTGCCAAGTCTTTGCAACAGTAAATAATGGAAAGGCATAGGTGAAATAATATTAGCTTGTGAGTATGAGTATTTAAATCATATAAGCAAGGCGGGCTATATTGCTGATTCTCAGTTTTAAGGTAATAATCTTAATGAGTGAATGTTGTATTAAGGCGCAGTAGATGTGGACAGAAATTAAACCATTGATGTGCCAAATTAAATGGAATGCATTATCTTCTTATTGAGGAGTGCATTGTATGGTTGTGTATCATTTCCTGGACACAGTTCACCTCTAGCGTATGGGCTTGACCAGAGGAGCCTCTCGCTGAAAGACCCTAGCCAGACTCTAGCATGTGGTGTCCCTGAACTTACCGCGTCTATTATCAGTCGTCATTATCAATCCTACAGTTAGATATTTCTGTAGATGAGTTAGGAATGTCAGTAAGATCCTTATCTGCAATAGTATGCTGGGAGATTCCTAGTGCCTGTTCAGTTAGTCAGGTAACAAGCTTAGTCATCTAAGGAATGCATCAACAGTACTGTATGTTACATCACTCAAGTTGTTTGCTTTTAACAATAACAAGTATTGATCACTGTGCAAGATTATGATCAAGAACTGTACTTTCAAATCAAACAGAATCACGTATGTTACAGAATAAAAACATAAGTCATAAGGTGGTTTCTCAGTCAGAACTTAAGAATATTCTTTTTATGCTCTCCACAGTGACACAAATTGATGTATTATTTAGAGATTTAGCTTGCTGACTTGTATTGACTGCTTTCAGGGAGTATCCAAAGTAGGTCATCCAAAACAGCAGTCTTATCTGTCTCAGAGCTGAGAGCTTGCATTTGGCGATGGGCGGTTTCTTCCTTGCATGTCGGCCCCCGGCTCTGATCTAACAGTGGCATGCCAGTGAGAAATGCAGCACTTCACATACACCTGGAGTCTCCCCTCTTCCTTTTCACCGGATGCACAAGTGAGCGGATATCTTTTCCCTAGCGACGTCTCTCTGGCTCATCATCTGTCCAATAATATTGACTCTCGTGTCCTTTTTAGCGGCTCCGTTTACGCTGTTGTGAGCTGAACTGACAGAGCTGTGCGTGTCTGTGTAAGCTTGTACCGGTCAGCGGCAAGGCTGGCTCTGTAGCTGAGTCTCGGAAAATGCATACTGGGCATTATTAGTGAGAGACAGATGTGTGACGGCTCGGTGCCAGAATCGCCCTTTTAATTGGTTAGCTTTTTCTTCTAGGTGTACTGTTATTCCAGGGAACACAAATTAGGGGGCATGCCCATGTGTGCATCGCAGCCATTGAAGGAGGGAAGGTAACAGTGTCGCATGGAGGCGTTCATCTTTAATAGGGCTGTCAACAAAGCTCCCCTTTAGCCCTCACAGTCCTGCCTTTATATCTCAGGGAAGAAGTGGATTTTCCAGCTGGGAGGGCATGGAGGCAGCACTATCTGGTGCACACTGAGGCCGGGCCTCTGTGGACTCATAGTGGACAGAGAGGCAGTGTGTCAAGTAGACTAGTGCCTTTTCAATGGCTACACAAAAGGGGCTTGTGACACCTTCCTCAAGATGCTGTGGAGAGACTGCAGAATAAATTATATACACATGAAGACAGATCCGTCCTCTCGTGGTGGGGGGGTCAGCCTTAGACTAATGCTCATGTACCACTCAGTGTGTGTCTTTTGTATACAGGTAAGATTAGGTGGACACATGCTGCCAGTGACCTTTCTCTCTCTCTCTTTCTCTCTGGCTCTTCAGTGTTCTGGATGACGAGGGCAGCAGCTTTCGCCAGCAGAGGCTGGACAGACAGGTGCGTTCCTACTAAAGCAGAGGATATTGAAAACTCCTCCACATCTTCCTCTTCCTCCTTTCTCAGCCTTTCCCTCATTCTGTCCCCTGATGCTACTGGGAGCTGCATGTAAATTTGTTTTTTTGCACGTGGAAGGACAGCTGTGACTGCACCCCCAAGAGTCACCCCCAGAAGCCGCACGACCGGCTGCGGGAGACTTATAGCTTGTGCACACTTGTGCATAGCTTGTGCACACTTGTAGGCAGGCAACACAGGATGGTGTATGACTAAAATCATTACAAGAAAAATGTATAAAAAATTGCGCTCTCCTTGTTAGGAGATACCAAAGTGTACATGATTGCACGAAATGTAACAAGAGTATGACCAGTGGCACTTAGAATTTGTGTTAAGCTAAGCATTTTTAAAACTTAGCACAGATTGTAGAGTGGGGTACTTACATAGGGGACAAAAGGCAAGTAAAGTCAATGACCATGAGGGCAAGGACACAGAACACAAATAGGAATTGAACATACTTGATGTTTTGGAACCTTGTGGAAACCTAGTGAATCTCATTAAGAAATGAAGGTGAGGATGCTAGACATGTAAGTCCCGTATCAGGTGCAGAATGCGTTTCACAGGAACCTAGGAGTGCCTTTTGGGACCATATCCCTCTCAGTCACCAGGTACTGATGTCGTTGGCCCATTCAACAGGAAATGCCAAACTGCATAAACATGAATCCCTGCAATGGGTATAATAAGAGGAACAGAGAGACAACAGAGAGGTAAGTTTGGGTTTCGAGAGACATGGATGCGGGACTCACCCAGGTGGAATTTGGGCGCGGAAGGTGGTAGGAGACAGCGGATGATCTGGAGTGGCCCGGAGGCTGACAAGGCAGACTTCTCCATTCTCCACTCCATGGACGGCATAATCCGGATGTCCTGCTCTGCCCGTTCTTCTGTCCTTGCTGGTGCACAGAAACAGGGACATTATCTGGGCAAGCTTCTCTGAGCCCTTCTGCACAGGGATACAAAAGCCTCTATGAATGTCATGGCCACAGAAGCCTGCTGACCGGGGAGTAGGAGTGCGTGAAGCCAAACTGGAATTCACAGCCTTATGTCCCCATGGATGTGGACATCAAGTGATTGGGGACAATCTCTGCCAAGACTATGACTTCATTCCTGGATGAGAGGGTTTTGGAGGCGAAATCCGTCCCAGTGTATGACCACGGGCAATGACGGATGGGCTTTTTTGCCCGATCGTAATATTGTGGCAGTAAACAACTTGGTGCAATGGGGTGATTCTCAGAATGTGGAACTACAGAAGCGGACCCAGTAAAAGGAGCCCCCCCCGTCATATAACCCCAGTTGTAGGCGAGAACTGGGACTTGTTTCTTCAACTAAGGGTATCCAAGAATTATTTAGTTTAGTGGGGACTCAGGAATATAATACCATGCCCTCTGCATGAGAAGTTCCTATGACCCAACAATAGGTTATCACAACGATCTAACATTCCTCAAGCCAATGAACCAGGCATCTGTTGCATTTATTAAGAATAGGGGTCAGACTTTCTTTGGAAAGAATAGCCTAATTTCTGCGTTAAAGTCGCATCCAAGTTTCCTGCTGCCTGAGCCATGCTGGGCACCTGCAGATAAGCACATGGAGCAGACGGTGCACCACTCAGATTCCCTCCTCTAGTAATCTAGCGCTCTAGGCATTGGGTACAGAGCTGTCCTTTAGTGGCACAGTAGAGAGAGCTGGCCCCCTCACATCCAAATGTGTGGTGAGTGAGGCTGATCTATGGCATAAACGGTCTCTGTCAGATACAGTTTCTGACATATCTGTCAGTTTCTAAACAAACAGCAGAAGAGATTACCTCCACCAGATTGATGCCCCAATTTCAGATGGCTAACTCATCCTTAACTCCCTCAAAGGCTGTATTGGAATGCCTTAGTGTCCCACTGACTCTTTATCTGCCAGTGTTCTAAAATCAATAGCAAATTCAGCTATGGAACATTGGCTCAGTCATCAAACAGCCTCCTGGCTACGTGCAGCATAGTCATGAACTTGTCACAGTTTTTGTGAAGGCCTTGAAGCTGCTTCACGCTGATCAATGCTGCTCCCAGACTGCTGTCATCCACTCTGATGCGTGACCCATGAGCAAGCAGATGATATAGGCTATATTGGCTTCTGAGACATAGATGGCTGCAATTCAAAAATGAGCAAACATTGAGTCATAAAGCCCTTCAATCATGGCACTGTGGAGTACAGAGGTTCAGCTCCAAGATGGAACTGCACTCAGATGGATCACCCCAGCTCGGCAAAGCTGGGACTGAGTCTTTTGCTAATGCTGCACTAACCCAGGCTCTGAAATTTTTGATTGCCTCTGTTATCTGGGTCATGGATTCAGCAAATTACAGAGCAGTTGTACTCCAAGCAGTGCACCCTGGTTAGAAAAAGCTGTAGAAAGCAGGTCTGCATCTGCTATAATCATGACCGGCTCAGTCTTGCTGTGAGCATACCCTAAGGCTCACTACCAGAAGTTTCTACGCTACCGGGTCGTGTTCTAGTTTGAGCACACTTGCAGACAGGCAGCACAGGAAAGTATATTAAAACTAAGAATTTTATTAGAAAAAATGTTCAAAGAAAACTTAGGGAATACAAGACAAAGGTGAAAACTGGAGAGTTTATGAGGCAGGAAGCAGGAGCTGATCAAATTGTTTGTAACCTTCTGAAAAGCTAGTGATTCTCCTAAAGTAGGGGTGTCAAACTCCTGTCCTGGAGAGCCAGAGCCCTGCACATTTTTGGTTTTACCCTCATTTAACTCCTCACAGCTCCTTGTGCTAATTACCACACAGCTCTTCAGCTCAATCGCTTGAAGTGGAACAGGGAAAGAACTAAGCTACACAGGGCACCGGCCCTCCGGGACTGGAGTTTGACACCTGTGTCCTAAAGAATCAAGGTGGTCAAAGTGATGCCCTCTAATGGACATTCTGGGTATTACTTTCTGGTGTGACAACAGCCGGCACACTTGTACTTTTCATTTTGTGCAAACACAAAATAAATATTTTAATCTCCAAACGGGTAGCAAATGGCAAATGATCTTCCAGGATAGGCTCTATTTGATGTTATACCCTTGAGCAAGGTACTTATCATGAATTCCTCCATTAAAAAAATGCACAATAAACTGCAATTCTGTGTTGGATAAGTGGTTGGAAGATAGATAATACAGAAGCGTTTAATTTGAAAATAATAATAACGGATTGTCAAGAGATCCATAAAAAATATCAAAGGAAAAATATTGCATCCGGAGGGTCAGAGTACTTTGTCAAATTCACACATGGTGACACTTCATATTGCATACAACAGGAATGGCCTCCTATAGGGTCCCTTGTGAATCTTTGCGGATGCAGCTTCTGACTGGAACTTCCTAGTGGGGAAGGACATTTCTGCTACATCTGCATTCATGCTTCTGTGAAACATGCTTAAATGAAACCATACTCAATGCACCAGTGACTCGCAGCTGAAAGCGGATCAAAATTTCAACAAACCAGAGGCAGTGGAATATGTTTGTATTTTAACCAAATATGTCAAACCAAATTATGCTATACTGAGTTGGAAAGTTGTAAACATGCATAATTTCGGTGAGGGTGTACTAGGCAATCATGCATGCCCCCCTCAAGACCAGAATGTTCAAGATGCAAAACATAAAGCTGAATCAGAGAGACTGTGGTCTACTGAAGCTGTAGAAACTCAGACTCCACTGACTGGGACATTTTCTGAACGACTTCTGACAACCTTAAGATCGTGCTAACGCAGTCACCTCTTACACCGGTTTTTGTGAGGACAGCTAGATTCCAAGGAAGACCATTTGTAGGCACAACAATAAGAAACCCTGGTTCTCGGCTGATTTTGGGAAACTGTGTTTCGCCAAGCAAGAGGCCAACAGGAGCTTTGTCCAGGATGCATACAGTTTGCAAACAGAGCTAATAGTTTTTTTTATATTTGTCATCATCCTGTCTCTGTACTACAACCTACAGCACATGGACAATTTCTCAGACTTTCATCTGTATTCCGTTTTGCCACCATTAATCCTGATCATCCTTTGATAAGATCAAGAAACTCAATGCCTCTGCCCTTTGTCCTTAGCACCGCTGCTCCACAGGCTGTGTACTCTCTCCATTTCTGTTCTCATCACACACCAATGGCTTCTCAAGTTTGTAGACAACATACACTAATGAGTCCAGAAAGTAAGTCACTGGTGTCATGGTGAGGAGTAAACAGTCTGTAGCTGAACACACTGTAGACAGTGGAGATGGTCATGTTCTTTCTGGGAACACCTTGATCTCTTACTGTCATTGAACATCTCTGGTTCAGTTCTACTCAGCAACAGTTGAATGTGGAGAATCCAGCATTTCCCCTCTCAGCAAAGGCTGAGAATAAGAGCCCTAAAGACAAGGACTAATTGGCGCCTGCATTGTCTTTTCTCCAGGTTATAACCCTTACAAATATGCTTCCTTCTCGAATCGCTCATCCTTGACCAACTGGTCATTTTAGTAGTTCTTACTATGTTAAATTATAATTTAACTCTATATAACTCATTGGGCACACTATACATCTTCACTTCCACAGCTTATTTCCACTTTTTAACACACTTGTAGAGCTGTCACATTAAAATTGATTAGTCGAGTATTAAAAAGCATCAGCTAAAATTTTCCTATTCAATTCCTTGTGATTATGGCTGAAGGAAGATGATTAATAGGCTAGAGCAGGGGTGGGCAACTTTATCCAGAAATGGCCATTGTGTGCAGGGTTTTCACTGCAACTCCTTAATTAGGTTGATAATTAGAGGACTAATTGGCCGAAACGTTCTCACACCTAGGATTGAACGGCTGACTGAAAGGTTACACCAAAAACCTGCATATGCTCCTGCCCTTTGTGGATTAGATTATGTTTCTCCCTCCTGGGCTAGAAGATAAAGAGGGAAAGCCTCAGCTGGATGTAAGCATGTCACATTAAAAGTGAATGAAAATCCAGTCGTCTGTCGGTATTGCAAAGCGGAACTTAAATATCACCACAGCGCGACCGCAATACAGATACGGCTTAAAAGAAGACATTCAACTTTGTGGGACTCGCTCATTAATGCTTGGTTAGTCATTGATATGTGGCATTTAGCAATTTGCCAATTTGTGTTTCCATCAATATGTAAGGAAATTAATTATTATTTTATTATATTAATTGATTGAGTCATTATTATGTACAAGTAGTTTGTTTTTACACCAAACTATATTATGGAAGTCCCAATTAGTCAATTACTGGAAGGTTTAGCTAATTAGCTAATTCACTAATTACAGTATTTCTACTTAACCTGAGTTAGAATATTCGTCCTGCAAACTACTTCATGAGGTGATGTAGCAACTCTGCGGCAAAACTTTGCTCACGGCTCGCGGTATTTTAAGGCAAGCTTGGGACTTCAAAGCTTTGTAGGGGTTTTGCACCACAGCAATCATTGAGACAGATTTAAGGTGTATAGAAGGCATTTATTTATTTCTAACACTATAACTAACATACAACAGACATTACACATAACATCAAACACACACAAAACACAAAATAACAGAATAAAATCAGTGAGCAAAGTGGAATATGGAAAGGCACCAGATTTAATCGGGTACCCTTAAAGGGAAATGCTGTTCTGCAAAGCAAGGAATAGATCTTGAAAGCATGACCAAAATTATAATGCAGATGAAATAAGGCGGGTTAGGTTATCAAATGAAGGAAAGTTATTTTCCGTGGTTGTTGATGGACTCTTTGGTAGCTTGTGGACAAAGTGATGAGATGATCGAGATGGAGTTTGAGGGGACCAGGTCTGGAGCGGTTCGTTGCGTGGTGCGTCTTTGATGTTCTATCTTGCGGATTTTCATAGTTTGCGGTTTTTGTCCCCTACGCTTTCTTACGGATCTCTTCAGAAGGGTATCTGTTAGTCTGGTACTGTATGCTAGGCTCCACCCCCCGGCCGGATCTGAGGTGTAGGATTTTAAGGTCCATGGCCAATGAATAATGATTATGGAGAATTTGATACATGGACCAATGGCCTAGGCCATCTGACTGGAGGACCAATCAAGGAGTGGCGTGTGGCTGTCTGGTGGATTTACAATTGTGCGGAGACGACTTTGACTTTGATTAAATGTATTTAACTTTAGATATGTGGACTTACCTGACCATCCATGATCAGGTTCCTATTTAGGAGATTTTTTCCTTAAATTAGACTCCAGTTATGACATTGACAACCTGGAGGTTTACACATCACATGCGCGCTGCATTCAGTAATTCATAATGTAAATTACATCGTGCATGTTAGCTGTTCATGTTACACATTACCAGACATTGACACTTTTAGATAAGTTTTACAAAAGTTCTCTTCCAAATTCCAAACGGCACATCTTAATCCAATTATTTTACATAAGCTTAATATGATACAAATAACCAATTAATATTAGTTATTTTTGTGAATGTATTGTTAGGGCTGCACAATACTGGAAAAAGATCACATTGAATTATTGCAATTTTTTTTTACAGTTTTTGCAATATTTAGGAGTTGAAAATTAACTATATAACCAAAAAGAATTTTTTAATATATTAACTTATTCAGAACTTATCTACAAACAGAGTCTGTCAAATAAGCTGCTGGTGCCGTGAGGTGTGCCAACAGGCACAAAGCAGTGCCAAAAATGTCTTGCTCAATATGGTCTGTATGGGATATTAAATATTTCCATAAGGGGGAAGACAGAGGTCTTTTGTGACCAGTTCTTGTTCACTTTTCTCCTCTTCACTTATTTTTGTTTAGTTTCACACAAACCCGCCATGATCTGTGAGTGACTCCAACAGCAAGGATGAGGATGATCATGGTTATCTCGGAGAGCGCACGCAGCGCTCGTGCAAAATCAGTCGCCGTAAACTTTACACGTATTCTTTTAACAAATACCTAAGATAATGTTGGAAAGGAACCATCATCATATTTGCAAAGCTTTCGAAATTTGGTTTCCTATGGCTGATTTAAAAAAATGTTTTAGCACAACTTATTGATGGCTTGAACCCAGTAGACTATCACGGCCCTTGCAACGTGATGTGAAATGCCATGCCAATATTACATTGTGCAAGACTATTGAGGGCGGCACAGTGGCGCTGCGGGTATCCCGGTCGCTGCACATCGCCACTTTGTATGTGTGGAGTTTGCATGCTCACCCTGTGTGCGCGTGGCTTTTTCGGCAGATCCAACTTGAGTGAATTAAAGTGCCTAAATAGACCATATGTGAAACCAGTTGCAAAGTGTATTATATATATTATAAATGATTACTTGACAAATCATCAGATTGATTGGTAGATTACTTGATTATTGATGTAACTGATAGGGACAGCAGTATCTTAAGGTACTTTACCTCACCTTTGTTTATATTTCCATTTTACATGACTTTTGTGATATTTATTTGGGGAAAGGGTAACTATTTTCTATGCTGTCATTTGCGAATTCTTTGCACACCTTATACTTGGTAAGTAATATATTCTGATTCTGATTCAGGGGGTAGCACAGTGTGTCGACTGCAGATATTGAGGCACCTATGCCAGCTGTCACACCATGCAGGACGAACGACTCGAGGGCTGGCTTTGGCAAAACAAAAGAAGAGAACAGTAGGAGAGACTTACAATAACGGGGCAAATGAGGGGCAACAAGCAACAGGCGCGGCTCATCAGGGCCACGTCAGGGAGAGACAGGAGGGTCAGGCGGACATGTTTGCAGGATATGACACCAGCTCAGTGGACATATGGTTCCCCATTTGCTCTATGACACAGTTACATTTACATTCCATGACAGATGTATTTACGAATGAGTAAATTTACATTCCAAGACAGATGTATTTACGAATGAGTGGGAAGCAGGTAGCTACGTTCAGTCTCTGCGGCACAGAGAAATTGGTGGATCATCCTTAATGCAATTAATCTTTCAGTAATTTATTCCAGAGACAACTAGAAGAGTGTTTATTTAGCCTGTTTACTTAGCCCTATTAAAGACAAACTAAAGCTTTCCATACCAGTTCATTGAGTTCAGTGAGTTTGTCTTTATTAAAATTGAAGGGAATGTTTTACAATGCACTCAGTTCTGTTGTATTAAACCGTAAATACAGGTAGCTGTTTATATTCAGTATTATGATCACATGCAGTATGAACAGGGTGGCTTTAAGAGTTTTTGCTCACAGCAATATGTATTTAGCCCATTCAAGATCTGAAATGGTTACACTGTGGAACACAATGAAAGGTCATTGAAAGAAAAGAAAGCTGGAAATGGGGAAAAGGTGGAGAGGAATCCTCTCTGAACTGTCACTCCTGGCCATGTTCCTGGCCATGTTCGGGACGTACTGCGCTGAAATTGGTGGAAGAGATTTGAGGCCTGTTGGGCGATTTTTTAAATCTTCTTGTGGGTCTCCCATGGACACTCGCTCATTACCAACATGTAACCTTTTTTACCAAACAGCGGTGACTGAGGTGTGCTGCAGCATCGTTCTGAACCTCATCAGAAAGCAGCCCATTGCACTGGACTTCAGGGAGATGTCTCTTTGGCAAGGTTTACAAGATTTGATGGGCAAGAATATGTGGAGTAGATGGTACCAGGGATGGATGTGAGCTCATGTCCTATGAGCAGAGGAACTCATTGTATGTGGAAAAGCTGCTTAATGGGCATTTCACTGGTTCTGGGACAGATGGTTGCTGGAGGGCTTGTCTTCCCATGGTTCGATCCCCTACCTGGGGAGGTTATTACTTTGGGGACAGACAGGGTAAACCATTGGGTTTGCGTATTGAATCCTGTTTTTTGCTTTGAATGATAACCTTTCGTGAGCTGTCTTTAAAAGCCCCATGGTGAGACTTGACAGGGCTCTCCAAGCGCATGCAAAGATGTTAATTCACATGAAGAGTCCTGCCGTGCAACATCAAAGCCATTCTCTGGAAAGGTTTCACTAGAATTAAGCACAGTAAGAGTTTGCTTAGAGCTTGCTGTTCTTGTAGTGCTTTTGTTACAGTTCCCATTGCTCAAAACCGAGAAGTACCATCTATAATTAACATGGTAATTCTTCTAAGCGGTAAGCAAAATGCTGTTACTATTCTATTGACGTCAAGGCTTTTTTTGGGGAGGGGGGAGAGAACACAATGTCCCTTGCTGCAGTGCCAAGAGCTGTGAAATGGACGAGATGGAAGAGGTGACACATGCACACCCCACACGCTTTCTCCTGATCATGCACCCGGTCACGTATTCCGTGTATTCCAGTGTATTTAACATGCTGCAGGAGTCGCACGGCTCAGAACTGCTTATGGCTATAGAACAGGAGCTCCTGTGGCCCAACAAGCAGAACATTGTACTGACAATGAAAAGGTTGTGGGTTCAAATCCCGGGGAGCACATGCCAGCTGTTACCCTTCCATCTACTTTAAGTCACTTTGGATTAGGGTGTCAGTAGCAGGTGTTGTGGACAAAGAAGGCGGCTCGCTTCAATACGCAAACGAGGACTCAGAGCTGCAGTGGGTGCAGTTTGGTGTCAGAAGTACGGGATGTTTGGCTTGGCGTAAGAGCGCTGCATTCCCAAAAGCGGCTGCTGTGAGTTTGAGTATGGCTCAGTGGGTTAGGACTCTGTGCCTGTGATACATACAAACATAATGTAAATAACTTGTTCTGTATCAAAATGATGTTTGCTCCTGTGGAACTGAATGGGAGTCTGGTGTGTGTGTCTCTCTCTATATGTGCACCTGTGTGTCTCTCTCTATATGTGCACCTGTGTGTGTATGTGCCTCTCTGTCTGTACGTGTGCTTCTGTGTGTGTGTGTGTGTCTCTGTATGCGCCTGTGTGTGTCTATATGTACCTGTGTGTGTCTATATGCACCTTTGTGTGTCTGTCTATATGCACCTGTGTGTGTGTTTGTCTATATGCACCTGTGTGTGTGCGTGTGTGTCTATATGCGCCTGTCTATATGCACCTGTGTGTGTGTTGCAGCGCGCCCTGCTGGAGCAGAAGCAGAAGAAGAAGCGCCAAGAGCCGCTGATGGTGCAGGCCAACGCAGACGGCCGCTCGCGCGTCCGCAGGGCCAAGCAAAGCGAGGAGCAGGCACCGCTGGTGGAGTCATACCTCAGCAGCAACAGCAGCACCATTTACCATGGTAACGCTCACCCTAATAAGCTCCTGGGCTATAAGAATAAATGAGTAAGGGGAAAGGAGATGTTTTAGAAGAGAGATTTTCTGATCAAAACACGTTTCTTAACCCAGCACCTGTCTGAGTACTCGCCATAGCAACGCTGCGGCACCGCGGGAGATGTTTGGGCACGCAACATCCACTAATCCGCGAATCTGCTAATCTGCTAATCAGATCTGCCGAGCGAAAGCTCTGAGAGGCTCCCCAATCTAAGCACGATCGATGCTGCTGATGAAGGCTCTGAGCCCGTTCCCGCTTTCGGGGAAGTGCACTAGAGCCCCAGTTACATCTAAACCTGCATTCTGAACGCATGCTGATGCGTGCATGGAGGTGCAATGGATGTGCTCTGAAGGGCCATGGCATTCCAGGCGTTTTAGAGAAAGGAGAGAGGAAAAGGGCGAGGCCAGGGCAAACCCGTCGGCCACGTGGTGTGCCGTCCAGGCCTAGAAGCTCTCGCGGCCTGTGGCTTCCAGAAGAGGAGGCCTCTGTCTAACCTGAACGGGGCTCCCACTATCCTGGCTACACGAAGGGCATCGTACTGTGGCTGATTAGTGCCAAGGGGGATTTTACCCACAAGGGAGGGGGAACACAGTTTGGGCTGGGAGTGATGAATTGCGCCACTGTGTCGACTTTCTGGCAGTCTTCACGTTGGGGGTCACTGACTTCCTGTCCCACTGCCATTGGTTTGCAGTGCTGTTAAGGGATGTGCAGGAGTGCCCCTTCATCTTCCAGGACACCAGACAAGTCAGGGCTGACACCTAATGGCCCCTTACCGCAATATCACACCGTGGCTACAAGAGGTTCAAATGAGCAGGCTTGACCAGGCAAGCTGCCTTTGTAGAAAACACACAGAAAGCCAGGTTTGGGCTGCACTGGAGTAGCACTAAAATGAATGCTGTGATGCTCAGTGGAATGGGCTCCAGGCTACGATAAAACCCTAAAGGATCAGCATAAATGGAGAATGGAGGGAAAGATGTATAGAGGGATGGACTGTTCTGTGTAGGTTTCCTTTTGTAAGTGGCAGGCATATAGAGCAAAGTGCCGATGAAAAAGCCCTCCGCTCATTGTGCTGGCTGGTAGGAAAGGAAGGAAGCCCCCCCCCACACTGTCTGGTTTCATTCATTTACGTGTGCTCGTTAGACATGGCCTTGCACTCGTTGCCACCCTATTCATACGAAGCCCACCGTCAATGCGACTAATCGCTGACCGCAGACAGGCACAGCCACCGCCATCGTGTGACCAGAAAGCAACCGACACCCAGCGGATTAGCCCGCTGGCAGGAGACCCTGGGCCGATTCATGCCCTACGTCTCCCGGGAAAGTGTGCCAGTTTGCTCGCCTGCTACCTTTCCTGGCGGCTAGAGAACGTAATGCAAATTGGGCAAATTGGGCAGAATGGATTCGTTTGAATGTTTCCCTTGGGCCTCATTTGCATTCACATTCAATTGCTGACCTGACAATTTTTTAACCATCAGCACAGCCGGATGCTTCACTGGAGTGAGATACAACAGCGAGCCCCTTTGGGAACTCAGACTGGCAACTCTCAGGAAGCGACTCACTGTCAGGTTACTGCTGGCCAGCTTGTCATCTCTGCTTCAGCTGAAGCCTGTAGCCTTCATTCACACACCCCGCAAGAAGCACGTCCTGTTTACCCACCTCCAAGGCGAAAACTATTTTTAGGCACAGTTCGTGTTTATGTTCACCCTAGGTTTTACAGAATGACCAGACATGCTCTGATCTTGTTTTATAACAGTCATTAAATTGCTTTTCAGAACTTTGATGCTCCGTATAGACGGAAAAAAGTACCTTTAAACTGAAGTTGGATAGGCTTAGTCACAACAAGGTCAGAATTGTACCTCACACAGGCTGACTCCACTAACTGCTGCGGGGTGTCGGTAGCTGAGCACCGAGTAGAGTGAGGGCTGAGTGCCTGATGCTGGCCCTGTATTGGCGCGGCGTGTCGGGATACGGACACGCAGATGGCTGAGCCGCTCTCAGGCGAGGCTTCGGAGCCCATTCCCGGTGTAACTCTGGCAGACGGCACTGTTGGATTCTCCTGGTGTGAAGTGCCGCCTCTCGGAAAAGCCAGACATCGGCGCTCTGACATTTAAGGAGCAAACAGTCGATCCGTCTCACTCTGCCATCCACAACCTCGCCGCACCATTTGCACACCAACAGAATGAATCGATTGCTCCTCTCCCTCCGTCTCTTGGTTAACATGATTCCTGGCGAGATGGACTTTCACGTCAAGGCACTGGGGGTGGGCAGGGCCGGACAGTGTGGCCCCACAGCCGGATGTAGCGGCCGGCCCCCCCTGGCTGGGGCGCTGGTGAGAGGACCATGATAGGATGGGGCAGGGAGGTGTTCGTCTGTCTGACGCAATCTGACCCATGGAGGGGTGTAACTGCAGAGGCACAGGGGTTGGGGTCACTCTGCGTCTGGCTTGTGTGGCTCTCATGTGACTGCCACTGAAAATGAGGGGCTCAAGTCTGCATTGTGCTTGTTAGACTGACAGACAGACAGATAGACAGACAGACATACAGAGAGATAGACACAGACAGACATACAGACAGATAGACACAGACATACAGACAGACAGACATACAGACAGATACACGGACAGACAGACAGACATACAGACAGATACACGGACAGACAGACATACAGACAGATACACAGATAGACACAGACATACAGACAGATATACAGACAGATACACGGACAGACAGACAGACAGACATACAGACAGATACACGGACAGACAGACATACAGACAGATACACAGATAGACACAGACATACAGACAGATACACAGACAGACACACAGATAGACAGACATACAGACATACATACAGACAGACAGACAGATAGACACAGACATACAGACAGATACAGAGACAGACATACAGGCAGATACACAGACAGATAGACACAGACAGACATACAGACAGTTAGACACAGACAGACATACAGACAGTTAGACACAGACAGACATACAGAGAGATACACAGACAGATAGACACAGACAGACATACAGACAGATAGACACAGACATACAGACAGACAGATAGACACAGACAGACATACAGACAGATAGACACAGACATACAGACAGACAGATAGACACAGACATACAGACAGATAAACACAGACAGACAGACAGACATACATACATACAGACATACATACAGACAGACAGACAGATAGACACAGACATACAGACAGATACACAGACAGACATACAGGCAGATACACAGACAGATAGACACAGACAGACATACAGACAGACATACAGAGAGATACACAGACAGACAGACATACAAAGAGATACACAGACAGATAGACACAGACAGACATACAGACAGACAGACAGACAGATACACAGACAGACATACAGACAGATACACAGATAGACAGACATACAGACAGATAGACACAGACATACAGACAGATACACAGATAGACAGACATACAGACAGATACACAGACAGACAGACATACAGATAGATAGGCACAGACATACATACATACTTACAGACAGACATACAGACAGATAGGCACAGACATACATACATACAGACAGATAGGCACATACATACATACAGACAGACATACATACATACAGACAGACATACAGACAGATAGGCACAGACATACAGACAGATAGGCACAGACATACATGCATACATACAGACATACATACATACAGACAGACATACAGACAGATAGGCACATACAGACAGATAGGCACAGACATACATACAGACAGACATACAGACAGATAGGCACAGACATACAGACAGATAGGCACAGACATACAGATAGGCACAGACATACATACAGACAGACAGACAGATAGGCACAGACATACAGACAGACATACAGACAGATAGGCACAGACATACATACAGACAGATAGGCACAGACATACAGACAGATAGGCACAGACATACATACAGACAGACATACGCACAGACATACAGACAGATAGGCACAGACATACAGACAGACAGATAGGCACAGACATACAGACAGATAGGCACAGACATACATACAGACAGATAGGCACAGACATACATACAGACAGATAGGCACAGACATACATGCATACATACAGACATACATACAGATAGGCACAGACATACATGCATACATACAGACATACATGCAGACAGATAGGCACATACATACAGACAGATAGGCACAGACATACATACATACAGACATACATAGACAGACAGACATACAGACAGATAGGCACAGACATACATACAGACAGATAGGCACATACATACAGACAGATAGGCACAGACATACAGACATACATACATACATAGACAGACAGACATACAGACAGATAGGCACAGACATACATACAGACAGATAGGCACAGACATACATACAGACAGACAGATAGGCACAGACATACATACAGACAGACAGATAGGCACATACATACATACAGACAGACATACAGACAGATAGGCACAGACATACATACATACATACCGACAGACATACAGACAGATAGGCACAGACATACATACAGACAGACATACATACAGACAGATAGGCACAGACATACAGACAGATAGGCACAGACATACATGCATACATACAGACATACATACATACAGACAGACATACAGACAGATAGGCACATACAGACAGATAGGCACAGACATACATACAGACAGACATACAGACAGATAGGCACAGACATACAGACAGATAGGCACAGACATACAGACAGACATACAGACAGATAGGCACAGACATACATACATACAGACAGACAGACAGATAGGCACAGACATACATACAGACATAGAGACAGACAGACAGATACTTTGTCTGCATATTCCTTCCTCTAAATGACTGCTTAACTTCATAGTATCTCTCTTCTCTCCTGGATCCTCTCTCCACCTCCTCCTCTGACTCCCTCGCTCCTCCTAGTGCAAGAGGCCGAACAGGAGGAAGGGAACTCGAGGGGCGACTCGCAGGCCCCCCTTTCCTCCAAAAAGTCCCGGGCCGCCGCTTCCACGCCACAGTCCAGCAGCGGGAAGAAGGAGAGAAGGGGGAAGCACAAAGGTCAGGACGCCCAGGCCCCCAGACGCGGCAGGGCCCGTGCTCAGCCGCATGCGGGAAGGCATGGGGGTCCCAGGGGACCCGCCGTGTCTTTGGGGACCGCCGTGAAGCGCTGGCCCGAGTTAATGAAGGCTCACGGGCTGAGCAGCTCCCATGGGCGGCAAACGGGCCCTGCTCAGGTCGCTCGTTATTTCATCCTGCATGCATCATTTCAGCAGCGTTAAAGAACAAGCAGGCGCCTCCCCGCCTCTAATGACTCGATGGCCAATTTGCCTTGATGAGAGCATGTTCTGGTTGCTGATATCATCATTAAGGACGACGTGTTGGGCTTCACGCTGGAGACAGTCTAATCAGAGCCGAGCGCAGGCCGGGGTGTGGTCGGGCGGGCAGGCTGCTCTGAAGCGGCGAGGCTGTGCACGCCAGGACCCCGCCGTGGTAAATGGTGGCATTTTGAGGCGGCTTTAGCGAGATGGATAGACCACACTGCAGCGTGTAACTGTATTCTGTAACGAGAGCCTGAAGCATTCTGGGAGCTAATAGGCAGCCAAAAGCTTATAGCAAGAGGGCAATTCTACAATTATAATGAAACTATTTACTAAGCAGAAACACTTGTGCAAAGACAGGATGCATCTTTATCACGAAAAAGCCCCATGTATATATTTTTAAAAAGACATCATTATACCTCAGTATACTATTCAGTATGTCCATGCATTGGCTGAACTAAACCTAGTAGCACACCTTGTTTGGGTAATCAATACTTCTTGAAGTTAATTCACTAATTAAGCTAATGAATTAAATGACCTGTTGCTGAAATGTAACAAACAGCATGGCTGGGTGGCCCTGAGGAGAGGTTCGGGAACCAGAGCTGTATTTATCGGGCCAGCAAGATATCAGTGACATTCTCGAGAGCAGAAGAAATTCTGGTGACACTTTTCTTGAAGCTCTCACCTATAACGCAGCACGGGATCGGGGGGTAGAGTTGCCCCTGCTGGCAAAATATTAACCCATTGCGACCCCAGTAAAATTATTAGGCCTTATAATAGTTGGTATAAAAATTTAAAAAAGCATTACAGCATCTTCTATGGACAGCCATAAGGCATTATAGCGATGAATTTAATACTTCATCAGCAATGAAGCTATCATCACTGCTGGGCCCTCGGGCAGCCACTTAACCCCAGCTGTTCCAGGACCCTTATGGCGGCGGGGTCCTGTGACTCACAGAGAGCAAGGTGGGGGTTTTAAAAACAGCCTTATTTCACCACTGGGATGATTAAAGAGAAGTATAGCTGGGACAGCTGATTAAACATAGTATGAAGCACAGCACAGCAGAGCAAGGTGGTGAATCACATCTTATTAAGCAGGGTGGGAAGGTCTCTGTTCATCACCCTGTGTGAGCATCAGCTGTATGCATCTACACAGGAATGGGTGGCACTGTATCCGAAATCCGATTGGCTAATGAAGCTGGTGCTTGGGGGGGGGGCGGCTTTGCTTGTCCGGCAGGAAGCGAAGGCCCAGCTGACGAGGTGCTGGACCTGGGCAGCCCGAGCCAGATCCTGACAGTCAGCCGGTCGTCCGGGGATGGCTGCGGGGGCGGAGCCTTGGCTGGCGGCCAGCACCACGCCAAGCAGGACCTGAGGGTGACCATGCTGAAGAAAGGTACCCAGTGGGGCGGGAACGCGGCCCCAGAGATGGGCTAGATGCACTGATTCATAGTGATTTAGCATTTATAGAAAGGGAAGCCCTTTCAACCCCTGTGTAAACAGCATAAACAACGTGACCTCAGTAGCGTAATTCTCTCTCTCACAGTCATATCCCATGACACCCTGCTGCAGGAATGTCACGCCCAAGCTCCGTGCTCAGCTCGGCACCAGCTGGCTTCTCCTCACCCTTTCCTTCACAAACAGACATGCTTGATTCTGGTGATTCAGCAGTGCAGCACTTAATGATATATGTAGTGTAGGGATTGGCTCCCATGGTGCCCCGGGCAGTGGGCTGTCGTCCGGCCCCTTGTTCCCCCCATCACTTGGCCAGGGGGAGGAGGTGCATCTCCACACTCCCTTTCAGTCTCACCTGCTCCGGGCCTGGCAGTGAGACCTCACATGTCTCACACAAACTTAGGGGCTGGCTCTCTATGCTCTGTATTCTAACACAATGCCCTCTACCTGCTAAGGCATTTCAAGCAGTATGAATTTCGATGAGGAAGGGGATGACGAAGATGAAGACAGTTCCTCTTCCTCTCAGCTCAACAGCAACACCAGACCTGGGTCAGCGACTAGCAGGAAATCCAGCAAGGTGCTGTACATGGCTGCTAAATGGCATCTTACCTCTTACCCTGTTTGCACGGGGATGCATATATTACCAAAATGTGCTATTATTCATTCATTAGAGGTCATTGGCTAGCTTTACCATTTCCATAGCCATTACTCTGCCTTTTCTTTTTGCATGTCTCAGTTAATGCGTGATGACTCAGAGGGAGGCACCGCCACCTCGACCCACCAGCACCGCGGGCTGAGTGCCACACCTGCTCTATCTGTTGCCTCCCACCGTCCAAAGACATGCAGTTTGGTCAAAGTGCCATCTGTGCATTTCCCACAGCCTGTGCCTTACGGTGGGCTTGCATCCCGTCCAGGATGTCGCTCTGCCTCGGGCCCCGTGCTGCCTGGGATGGGCTTGCCTGTGCTGGATAAGCTGTTTGAATATGGATGGATGGACCGACGCCATGTGCAAAAACGGCCTCCGTCTGATGCCGTGCCCCTGTGTGGGACACATCTGCTGCCATTCTGCCTCAGCCTTTGGCCCGCGCTTCTCTCAGTGCCATCCCGGCCTCTCGCCCCAGGCGCCCTGCACCGGCCCCCTGTCTCTGGCCCCCTGTCTCTGGCCAGACGGCATCTGCAAGCTGATCTTAGTTTCCAATCTATAAGTGCGCTTTAAAAAGGACTCAAATGCCTGTCGGTCCTTTTTAATGACTCTAAATGCCATTCATTTCAGCCATTTGGTGTTAAATTATGTGCACCTCATTTACTGCCTCTTGGCCTCCTCTGTTGTAAATTATGGCCCAGTATGATGAAAATGAAAGATTTTCGGCACTATGTCTCTCCAAGTTGATGTATAATTGCCTGCTGAAATATTACAAATGGTGATCACAGTCCTTACTGTTCTCACATTCACTATCAAAGACCCAAAAATGATTATCATCGCTGTTTGAAAGATCCAGCTTGGAGCTGAAAATGTTTCTTTCTCTTCTGTTATGGGTTTATGCCATCTATGCATCTATAAAAAAACGCCAAAGATTTGATCTCTGGGGGACTGCTAGGCACTAATCTTTGATTTGTAGATGGGATTCTTCACCCAAAGCTCTGATGAGACAAGAGTGTCATAATTGGATCTTCTGTGGTTTTGAAATAGACCGCAGTGTGCCTAGAGCTAGGAGAGGCATTATCTGCTAGCCTCACCGTTTACAACTCTTCTATATGGAACGAATCCCTGGTTCGGTTGCAGTTAGAGACGTCAGGCTTGAGTGGCGGTAATGAGTTCTACCGACCGGGCTGTAGCTCGGCGCCAGAGCTCTGCTGCCTTGTTTGAGCATCAGCAGCGTTTCACCACCCGACCCCCTGAGCACGTTGTCCTCTCTCCCGGCAGGAGGCGGCCGCGGCACCCAGCCCGCTGGCTGGCCATCCTCCCGTCGACCTGGGCGATCTGCAGGAGTTCTCCCTGAGGCCAGCGCCCCAGGCGGTCACCATCAAGTGCCGGATCACACGCGATAAGAAGGGGATGGACCGGGGCATGTACCCCACCTACTACCTCCACTTGGAGCGGGAGGACAGTAGGAAGGTCAGCCGCGTGCCACCCTCTGCTGACACCCTTATCCAGAGTGACTTACATTACAGGGATTACTGGGGTAACTTACTCAACAACCTCTTGGTTCATAACCTGGGCCTCACAGCACTAGGCTACCACCATCCCCACCATGAATGGTCACAATGGGACATGTCGCAGTGTGATCTGTTTGGCATTTGCTCTCAGTGTCACCAGTGGTTTAAAACCATTAGGTTTTTCATTGCGAGTTGCATTTTGTATAAAACTATGCATCACCCAAGCATTTAGTTGCAAGGATTATTAGACATAAGATTTAGACAGATTTTTATGACATATTCAAAATATCCCTTTGTCTATTTAATTGTATTTCTGGTGAAATTCCATTTTTCCACGTTTACTGGGGGTCTGCTGGCGAAATAGGTGTTCCTGTTAGCTGGGAGAAAACGAAAAAAGAGCAAGACGTCCAATTACCTCATCTCTGTCGACCCCACCGATCTGTCGCGAGATGGAGAGAGCTTCGTCGGGAAGCTGAGGTGGGGGCCAGCTGCTTGTGTCCTGTACCCGAATATGAATAGCGGTGCATGTAAATAAGCAGCCAAAGTTCAGCTGCAATATTAATAAAGATAACTGCAAGAAGGATGTCAGATCAATGAGCTATAATTCCATTCTCAGCTGTGTAGAGGGCAATTTTTTGCAGAATATAAATAATCCTGTTTTTTTTTTTTATCAGAAGGGAAATAGCTTTGAATCATCATATTAGTTTTATGGAGTTCTGTAAAGCCAAACTCTAGAGGGGTTATTGAAATGTCATGAATAAGATTGTAGTGCCATAATTTATCAGAAGGGGGCACCAGAGGCTGGGCACCTGCACTAAAGCAGAGGCATTAGAGTGTGGGATCTTCTCTGCTAAAGGTGTGTTATTGTGCAGCCTCTTGCCATAATTACCGACTGGGAGCAGATGTGCTTCCAGGCAGGATGCATCCATAGTCAGCAACGCGCCTGTGGTCCTGCTCCAGGTTCCACATCATTGTGCATCTCACAGATCACACCCGCGGCTGTGGGTCGTTTCATATTTGCAGGTCCAACCTGATGGGAACCAAGTTCATGGTTTATGATAGCGGCAAGAGTCCGGGAAAGTCAGCCTCCAGCGTAGAGGCCGGCAGTCTGCGGCAAGAGCTGGCCGCCATCTGCTATGTGGGTGCCCTTTCCGGAAGCTTCCACTGACACAGTGCCACTTCTGAAAAACATTCTCAGCTTATTTCCTTGTCAGTCTGCTTCACACAATTAAAATAAGTAAAAGCACTGCACAGCCTCCTAATCAATGTCAGAAAGGCCACTTTGGGCTAGGACAGGATTTGTAAGCTGCCATTTCAGTTAAAAGGACCTGGATTTCACTTAAGCGCTGCATTCTTGCTGTGTGCTGATTGGTCAGTTTCCTATGCACGCGTCACTAACGTTAATGTGAATCAGCTGGACGAGTCTTTCAATGAAGGAAACAAACTAGTCAGAGCACAAGCAGAACAGAACTATTTAGTCAAGCACAGGAGCCTTTAAGTTGTAAAGTAAAACCTAGTAGCTGAAAGTGTCCTTTCTGGCATGGATTTGGCGATTACCCTACCTGCACAGTGAGTTTGCGCCCAGTATCTGAGCTGGAGGGGGGTGGGGTGTCATAGGCAACACCTATTGTTCATAAAGTAAATAGCAGGAGATGAGCTCACCACAGAGTACTTTATACTAGTACTACATGAAATGACTACTATCCTAGTAATTTAAAATATGTAAATATTTCTTGCTTTTATTGCCCATGGTATATTATCTTCCCAAAGGTTTGTCTTAGTTAATGTACATAGCTGTGCTTTTGTCTTCAATTTATAAATGATCATTTTAGGAAACAAATGTCTTGGGCTTCAAAGGACCTCGCAAAATGAGTGTCATCATTCCCGGCATGAACATGGACCACGAGAGAGTGTCGGTCCGGCCGCGAAACGTGAGTGTGTTTCTGTTTGTGCGTAAGGGAGCTCTGGCCGGAATCCCCCCAGATCTGTGCCATGTGTAAGCCTGAATGTGAGTGACCCCCCCCCAGGAACATGAGTCCCTGCTGGCACGGTGGCAGAATAAGAACACAGAAAGTGTGATAGGGCTGCACAACAAGACCCCGGTGTGGAACGACGACACGCAGTCCTACGTGCTCAACTTCCACGGGCGAGTGACTCAGGCCTCCGTGAAGAATTTCCAGATCATCCACAACAACGACCGTGAGTATTGTCAGGGCGGTGGGAGCGTCTTTAGGGAGGTTATACTGGGGCAGGAGGTGTGGGGGGGAGCTGGCAAAGGTCAGGCTGCAACCGGAAACTGGTTAAAGACTCAAGCTGGGCTGCAGGACGCCTGGATGGAGCCATTAATCTGAATCACTCAGATAAAACTTCCACCTGAATAAATGTGCACAAATGAAAAGAGTCAGTTTGGATAATGGCTATGCACCCCTATGAACAATCCTGTGATTATCCATCATTGCTATTATAGTTTAGATTCTATTTAGCTTTTATTTTTATATTATTTTCATTTGAACTTACTGTAGGTTTGTTAGTTTGTATTAGTTTTCATTTTAAAGACATTTCACAGAATTACTTTGGCCAAATAGTATTGAAAATGGTAACGGAAAGTATTTGATGTTTACTTTTATTTAATTTCAGCTAGTTATGGAAGCAGTATTTTTATTTTTTGCTTAGTTTTTCATTTTCGTATCCAGTCAGTTTAGATAAACGTCTTCTTTTAATTGTTGTTAGCGATAATGATCCTGCTGTTCGCTCACTTCTTTTTCCACACACAAGCAGAATGCACTGACTCCTGGGGCTTATATGCTATGTATTAGTCATGGAGAGCCTGCTCTTTCCACAGCCGACTACATCGTGATGCAGTTTGGCCGCGTGGCAGAGGACATCTTCACCATGGACTACAACTACCCAATGTGTGCCCTGCAGGCCTTCGCCATTGCCCTCTCCAGCTTTGATAGCAAGCTGGCCTGTGAGTAGGGTGCTGCCCTGGTGCAGGAGCCCTGAACTCCCAAACCTCCATACTGCCTTGGAAAGAACTCTTATTTCCCAAGGACGTGGCAGAGAGGCAGAAGAAACCCCAGCGCTGGCTGGCTTCTCAAAACGAGACAGAGCTGTGGAACATCTCCGTGTTCCGATCGGCCGTGCGAACACGTTCCCAGAGCACTTCACGGCTACATTGCTAACTTTTCTTTAAAAGGTCACGCGTCGGAATAAATGTGAATGAACACAACTGTATGTAGCAGAGTAATGTGTTAACATTGTAGATTCCATAACCTGAATTTACTTCTACGGATCACCTGTGTACTAACGCTCATCCCCAGCAGTGACATAATGTGCAATGACATTATGAATGAGTCTCTTCAAGACCTTGAGGGGTGCTGGATGCGTTACACTAAAACAACTAAAAAATACTAAAAATGTGTTGCAGCCAGGTAGGTCACACCTACTCTTATGACTCCATGAAAAGCCTTTTACCTGTAGTTGGTAAGATGTTCAAAGAAAACGAAGAACCCAGGACCAAGCATTGAGTCATTACAGCACGGTGTCCTCACACTCACACTCACACTCACACGGGGCGTGGGGTGTGACCTGCCCAAAGCCTCCCGGCCGCAGGACTCAGCTTTTTACCTCCGGTGTAAATGTTGTGCCTTTGCAGTGGGGATCACGTGTTCCGTTTCATGTTTGCGTTACACGATGAGGTATTCGTTGGCCCTCTGTTGAGTTAGATGAGGTGTGGGGTTTACAGCACTGCGTGTGAGGTGCTTTTCATGTCCCACCAGCGCCTGGGATACTCACTCTCACTAATCTTACTTCGCACGTTGAACTTGTCCTAAAACTGGAAGCATAAAGTTATATCAACATGTCAATATTTGCTCACTAACATTTGAATCAACACAGCTGTTTTCCCATCTCTCTAAAATGAAACAAACCCACCGTGTTTCCCAGATAAGCCAGCCTCCCGCTGCTACGGTGTATATTTAACCTGAAGTCAGCCATTAGGATATATATCACGATTTGTCAGATCAGCAGAGGCCGCCAATCTGTTGCGTTTCTGAATGCTTGTCAGTTCTTATCTGCTGATTGATAATCTGTCCTGGTGGCATTTTCACATAAGCCTCCACACACCGCATCCTGAAATCTATCACTGAGCGCTAGCATCCATTGTCAGCATGGAGGTCCACAGAACTGTAACACTCCCTGTTCAACCGGGTCATGAGACCTAAATCCCAGAAATATTGACGGACAGCAAAGACTGATGAATTTTTGTTCATTTGCATATTATTTACATACTATAATCTCTTACTGTCTAAACATGCTAACATGACTCAACCCTGAGAATGCTAATTCAAAGCTGAATTAATTACCATGTTAATGTAAGGTATACATCTTTAACCAGTCAAAAAGGCAAAAGACAGCATATGTGAAGGCTGTATTTTTCGGTCCCTTCCCAAATTAAGACACAGCAATGGATATCCGTGGAGGAGTTTATTTTTACATTATTGTTTTTTTATCCTATTGTTATCAACTACGGTCTTTCACAGAAGCTGTGTTGTCTTGAAGTGTTTATATGATTTATTGTTTTGAGATAAACTATTTCAAATGTAGCAAAATCCTGGTCCTCTGTGTTTTTGTGGGGAAGGTCAAATTGCGTTTAACGTGTGCGTCGTGTGTGTGAGAGTGTGCCTTTCAGTGCTTGTTCAGAATAAAATATGTATGAATACAGAAATAAAATGTATTATATTCAGCTGTCAGAACTTTCTGAAGTTTGTTAGAATAAAAAAAGCAGTTTACTCTGACATGTAAAATTGTATTAGGTCAATCCATCCATTCTCCCATGGTGGGGGGCTGGATCCTGTCGCAGGGAGCTCAGGGCAGAAGCCTGGATGGGATGTCAGTCCATCACTGAGCCATATCAAATACACTTCAGTGACAGCTTGCATGTGAATACATCTACCCTAAATCTCTAGTTATTTGCCGTGCCTTAAAAACTCTTTGGATTTTGTTATAGTGTTGATACAGCAGAATGATTCCATCAAAGGAAGAACTGTCTTCAGGAAAACCTTAAAATCGAGAGCTTTGCTGTGTCTTTGGGTCAGCAGGAGCGTGACTCTGACTCTCGGCGGATAGAAACATACACGTGCGAAGGGAGCCGTCAGCCTGGAGTCTGCAGCCGGGGCTTGCATGCTTAAGTACCGGGAGGGGAGAGTCGGGAGCGTGCTGGAGCAGGACGGGACATCCCGGAAGACGGCAGGCAGTGCCGCCGGTGCAGCTGGTCACTCAGCCCCCTGCTTGCCTCGCTTCCGGACAACGCCGAACCCCAGCTCCGCAGTGATCTCTGATTTGCTGAAGCTGTCTGTCTCTTCGGAGTCGGATGCGTGTAGGAAGCCCTCCCCCTCGTCCTGTGTGTAGTCTCCATCACAGCCTGCACTGCAGAAGCTCATCCGCTCCGCCTTCGCCGCCGGCTCCACCCCCTGCGTGCTGCAGTCATCTGCACCCCCTCTCTGACCCACCTGCTTTGTGCTGTGTGGCCAGTGGCCCCTTGGTTCCACCCCTTCCACCTCCTCCCATTCATCCAGTGAGTCGTGAGTGAAAAGCCCGGGTAGGCGGAGCTCACCCTCTAGCTCCGCCTCCTCCATCTCATTGCCCACCCCCTCAGCAAGTTCCTCAGCAACCGGCTCTCCCATCCTGATGCTGTTGTACCTCGTCCTGCAGGAAGCCTCGGTGTACGGAGGGTAAACTTCTTCAGGATCATCTGTGCAGCCCCAGAGTGTGGGGGGGGGGGGTGGTACAGGATTAAATGTTAACCACTTTATTACATGGAACAAAGACGGGTCGCTGACTTTCCTAAGGGACACAGCTTTTTATGTGTTCTCTGTGCATATTTTAATTAGCATGTTCAGCTATTTGCAAAGTGTAACGTACATGTCTTATAAGACCTGTCCTCAATCAGGGCACCTGATCTGGCTCTTTAGTTAGTGTCTAACCATGGAGCACGGTACTATACAAACAGCAGAGCGGCCCCCACCCACAACTAGGCCTTCAGTGAGCAGACTGTTTAGATGGCATTTTAATGGAAGTAAGCCATCATTTTCCTGCTTTTGTGAAGGACTTGGAGGATAAGAAGAAAACAAATGTGGGACACTGTAGCATTATCTGACACTGTCGCACGCTGTGGCACGCACAACCCCCAGTCACTACTGCAAGGACCAATCATTTTAAGAAAATAGTCAAACCCTTTACCTTCGTGTCAAAAACAGACTGGGCTGGAATCATGGGAATTGATGCTACAAACAAAACAGTATATTACAGAGAAATAAACTGTGTGTTTTACTTAAGCAGCAAAAATACTGTTTATCTGATATGATCAGATGGCTGCAGGGGGAGCGACAGGTTGTATCTGTACATCTTTAAGGTTAAATATTTGTTACGGCAATCAGATTCTTCTTCAGAATGATTTCATTTTGAATTTGCAACCTTCGGCTAAGAAGTAGAATGCTTTGACCAGCACGCCCCCTGCTGTCTCCTCAGCTCGTACCTTCCCAGTCCTCCAGCCGGCCCCCCAGGGAGGTGCCCTCCACCAGCTTGCCCTCCTGCATCGCCCTGGTGATCTCCTTCAACCGGTGCAGCAGTTTCTCCTCATGTTCCGCCGTGACGCTCCTGATGCTGCGGTGGAGAGAGAGCCGGGGGTTCTGGGCAGGGTGGGGGGGCCTGGGGGGGCGCCGACACCCAGCAGCAGCACTCGACGTCCCTTACATAAGTCAGCATCTGCCGCTTACAATCACGGCTTCCTCACTCACTAATTGTATTACTTTACTACTGATGCACTTCTAATAGAACAAGCTCACACCACAAATAGTTCCTTCAGGCTACTCTACATTTCAGCTGCTAATTGGTATTTAGTAATTTGTATATATTACATTTAACAGCTTTTGTACTTTCAATTTTAGTGTCCCAATTTGAGACCATAACAGTAGCTACCAATTTAAAACCTTTAAATAATTAAATACTTGATTCGCTGTTTAAGTAGTACAGTTACAGAAAAGATAGACAATTTTTATCTTAGATTACTTTAAAAAAGGCAAAGACTGCTTCAGTTACAAGTCAATATATATAATCTGTTCGATAAAGACTAAATGTAGATTTTGAAACTCAAAGAAAATTAAGTAATTATAGAAAAAACAGTTTTTCATAATTTCAGTTTTCATGAGGATTTAACACAGATTCATCATAGGGTGAGGTGAATCTGGGCGTATCTGACCCCCGCAGCACAGGGCACCACCCCGCTGTAGATAAGGCTGGATTACCTGTCGGGATTGTCACCCGCGTTGGATACTATCTTCTCCATCACCTCCTCCGTCTCCTTTAGCTTCTCCTGTAGCTGGGCCAGCTCATAGTCAGCTGGAAGAGACACTGATGTTAGGCATTCCTGAGGCTGTAGGCCAGCCGCGTGACTTTCTCCCCTTCTGGAAGAGTCCAGCGCTTCGACCAGGCAATTGCATGTTTTATTGACATAAACATCCACTGATCTACTTTTGCATACAAAAATACTGCACCCTTCACATACTATGGGTGAATAATATATAAATGAAAAAGGGACAGATAAATTGGGTCAGAGAGCCTTCAGGTTTATGCACAGGTATAGGACAGGGGCCTTCAGGTTTATGCACAGGTATAGGACAGGGCCTTCAGGTTTATGCACAGGTATAGGACAGGGGCCTTCAGGTTTATGCACAGGTATAGGACAGGGGCCTTCAGGTTTATGCACAGGTATAGGACAGGGCCTTCAGGTTT
>JAODKM010000008.1:23533051-23544207 GCA_026780845.1 Petrocephalus sullivani | reverse complement strand
AGAAGGCTGATGGGGATGCTGGATGTGGGGAGGAGGCTGATGGGGCTGCTGGCTGGGGGGTGGGGGCGGGGGGGGGGGCTGGTTGGGGGGGGGGGGGTGGGGGGGAGGCGGGGGGGGGGGGGGAGGGGGCGGAGAGGAATCTCGCACAACTAAGAAAGCAAGCCCTTTGCAAAGGCAGACAAATTGTTACCCAACTCCCTACATAACATTTATTCATTACCTAAAACACATGCTGCCATGTGCCACAATACTGATATTTCCCAACTGGGGGTGGGAGTAGGCGGAGCATCCTCAAAATATTGGTAGTTCACAGAGTGGCTGAATGAGGCAAAGTGGAAGGAGCCCGAGGGGGAATCCAGACGCAGGCAGTACCTGAACACGGGGAAGTGTGGAGTGATGATGACAGAGAGCTAGTGGAGGTGTGAACCAGGCGCACGCTTTCGGCGTTCAGGCTCTGGCAGACGTAGGACAGCTCCACAGAGAGCAGCTCCGGCAGCCCCGGGGACGTAGACGGGCTCAGGACGCCCAGCACCAGAGTAGATTAAAAACCAGCTACTGTAAAAATCATCAATACGTAGCCGTGCGCATCTTTCGACAGAGCGCGCGTAGCATTAGCAGGAACCGCGCTGTGCCGCCAGACGGGGAGGACAGCCGCGTGCTGCCGTCGACGCAGGGCTCCAGGGGAACTCGCGGGGTCTTCCGGGGTAATTGCTTTATCATCAACGGAGTGTAAACACAGCCATAATCAGGATATGACTGCACGTGCATCCCGAGCAGAGCCAGATACGGAGCTAAACCCGAGTGGCCCTTTGTTTGGCAAAGCCAGCGCTTCGCGGTTAACATTCAGGCTCTGCAAAGGCACGAGTCTGCCTTTAATAAAGGCTAACAGCGGCTGTCAGTGGCACTTAGGAAAGTGGATCCACTTTGTTCCCTTTGATAGTGGAGAAGCTTTTAGCCTTTCCTGGGTTACGGGCACTGGCTGTAGGCATAGGACACAGGTAAGGCATTGACATTGACGCCAATGTGGAGCCACCTCCCGATTCCCAGCCGGGATGTACATCTAGCCTAGAAGCACAGAAAGCTAAGCGGCTAAAACAATCAGCGACTTCTGATGGCAAAGGAGGAAAAAAACAAACAGTCTACATAAAATAAAAAAAAAAAAAAACGAGAAAAAAAAACAAGATGGCAGCCGCCATACAGAACATTAAACAGTCGGTGACAGCTAATGGTGTTAAGCCTCAGTGTCACATGATTAACATGATATGGAAGCTGCCTCATCCCTTCATGGATGTCAAAAAAAAAGCCTTTGCAGGCTTAAAGCCATGCAAAAGGGTGATGGTTGTATGCATCCTCCATGCCCGCAAAATAGCTCCCAAAAAGCCATTAATTTCAGGACAAACTACTGGAATGTCATTTTCCAATAAATTATTATATTGAGGTGTTCATTCATCTCAAAACTTCTGATGAATTAACCAACGCCACACTGGCTTTGGGGGAAATCGTAAGGCATATCAGCTCATCCAGCTACATATCCGAGGAAGTGTCAGTGTCCGTTTGCGAGGATTAAAGTTCAGGCAATTAAAATCCCACAATAATTCAGGCCTACAATGGTATAGACCAGGTCGGGGAAAAAAAAACCACTAAGAGAGGGGGGGGGGGGCGGAAGAAAGATTGCCCAACCCCCACCTTCACATTAAGAGCATTAGAGCACTAAAATAAGATGAAATATTACATTAAACCCAGAGGGGAACAGTGTTGATGAAATTTCAATATTTGAAATTGGCAAGTTCAATTTAAGAGCAAGAACAAGCTACACTAAGCCTGGAAAATAGCAGAGAGAAAATTACTTTGCAGAAAGAAAAGTGAAAAGACTGTAGAAATGTATAAACAAAACATATAAATGTAATCTCCAAGTGGAAATTAGAAATCAGCCCACAGAAACGGAACAAGAAATATTACCGTCCGCTTTCTAAATCAATATAACACTGCTACAAGACAGAATTACTATGGTAACTCGGTGGGAAAAAGGAAGCAATTTTTATCATTTTAGCGTAAAAAAGGTGCCTGAAGCTTAAGTTATATTACAACAGCTGACGGATTACAAGGTTACACTCACGCGAGACGCTGCGCTTCAATCACCAACCTTATGATGTAGAGATTGTTAGACAGCAAGCTTACAGGGTCATACATTACAGCAGAGAGGTAATCTTGAAGTTATTAAGTTTCACAATAAGGTTTTTACATAGGTACCGTCCAGATGAGTCCAGAGAAGGCTGCTCGTTCCACGAGGACCGCTCTCCAATGACGACCGGTTCGTTTGTACGATTCTCACTAATGGTTCGTGTTACTGAAGTGAATTTCTGCCTGGTAATGTGTAACAAGACGTTTCTTTCCCCACATACTTGACTAATGTTTTAAAAGGACATAATGTCCTTAAAATAACGAAAGCTGGATGGGTTCTGGACTGCATGATGGAAAGCAGATTTGCCAAGAGATTTTGCATCCAGGATTTCCTAAAGATTACAAAAGGTAGTGATTCTTTTAGGGGGAAATTTGTGGGTTTTTCCCCCCAGGAACCTTTCCAGGTGGGACTTTAGGCAATGAGTAATGGCCACGTATTCATTGTAAAACTTGATTGTATAAAATTATTTAAGAATGGAGCATAAAGATGACTTACCAGCAGTGTCTATGCTGAGTCAAGTCTTCACAGTGGTGTGAAACAAAGCAGAAATTACTGCAGGGGACAAATGGCTCAGTGGACCACTATATCCCTCCATTTCTGACCCCCCCCTCTTTAGAACGAGGCGGACATTAATGACACTATGGAAGTGCAGCCTCTGAGAGCTCTCCACATCTCTGCCAAAATGCCAGCGCAGTTGGTCGGCCCCAGCAAGCAAAGGGTGAAGCTTTTAGGCAATGAGCAGCAGGTGATCTCAGCTTTTTCTGCAAGTCCTAATGCTCCTAAAAGCCACTCTGCCCGTTTCTGTAATTGGGCATCAGTAGTTAATGTAGTATTGACTGCATTACATGCTCCTGAGCATCCTCTCCCACTAATGCCATTTGCATCACCTTGTACATTTACCATATTGCTTAGCCAATAGCCGTTAAAAGCCATCCAAATCACGAGTCGTATGCGAAACTTTTAGCAAGACGGACCTACAAAAGGGAGACAATTTACAGTTGAGTTAATCTGGATACATTAGCAAGACATGAATGCAGGGAGGGCGAAACGCGTGACGTCCCCGTTACTGGCTTTATGCGAATGGCTGGGTCGCTAAAATAGATACGAAATATCAATTTTCAAACATAAATAATGGCTTTTAAATGCAAGACATTAGCTAAAAAAATGAAATACCGGAAAGCATGTGCTGACAATGTTACCAAAGAGGACAAGAGTAGTTAGACTGGGTCAGGAGGGCTTTGGGGAGAGCTGGGGGAGCCTTTTATGAAATTAGGTTAAAGAGGCGTATATGCCGACGAGAAACAAGCCGCATTAGCGGCGGAAAGTCCCGCTGGGGCAGCGCGACAGTAACTTATGCGCGTCCCAATGTAACCAGACGCGAGTGGCGCGTCTGACAAGTACAGCGGGATGTAGCGAGTTACCATCAAATGGGAAAGATGGGCGCAAGTTATATACCGTCACCCTGCCATCACATCACACGTGTGCCAGGTGCCGTACCGCGGCGCCACCAGCCGCTTTCCGAAAGGCGAGCCGGGGCTCCGGCCGCCCGGCGATATAGCGCCTTGCGCGGTGCGATCGCGCCGACACGGAGGCTCGTTAACGCCGTGCCGGAGCATCGGGTACGGGACGCAGGAGACGGGTCGCGTTTCGGTACGGAGGCAGGATCGGAAGCCGTCCGCACCAGTGATCGGCCACATCCTAGCTATTGCCGGATCGGAAATTAAGCGTCAGCTGCAGATAAAGTTAATGCCCCCAACTTTGCGTGCATCGCACAGCAAACGAAACAGTCTCCGTGCGCAGGCAGCGATCGCAATACGCGCGGTACGAGCACTGCCGCTTAGGACGCCCGATCGCCAGCCCTCCCCGCCGCAGCCCTCGCTGCCATCCGGATGAATGGGCGACAGAAGCCTACCTTCCTCCTTGTCCAGCACCATGGTCCCGGGGAGCGGAGAGTCCGGCTCCGGGCGATCGGCAGGCGGCTCCCGCAGCCTTCAGCGCTCCGCTCCGCTCTGCTAATCTCGCAAGCGCTTCAAGACGGTATCGGATCAGTCTTTTTGCCGCTGGCTCTAATTGCACGGCGCTCCAGTTAAAAAGAATATATATATATTTTTTTTTTTATAAGACGAGAGCCTAATTATGGAAACCCATCAAAATAAAAACGCAGCCTTACTTAGAAGGTATTCTCGCCTTTGACGGCTCTTCCCTTTCAGTTCGCACTTGCTCCCTCGCTACCCAAGCAGCTTCTAAACCTGATATTTCGAGCCGAAAAGCACTGGTTCGCCCGCATACCTTCCATGCGAAGCCGGGGGAAAAGGGTAAAAAAAATACAAAAAAGCAGCTCCGCACTTGGCCGATAAAAGCCGCTAAGAGTACTCAGCAGATCGCGAGCGGGGCTGATTCTCTCTCGCCGGTCAGCGCTCTTCTCGGCTTTCCCCGCTTTTATTTGCTCCGAAACCCCCAACTACTTTATTAAAAAAGGCCAATAGCGAAGCTGACAAGTGCTAAAAGCGTGCTCTGCCCAGCGCGCCCCTCCGACGTCTGCACCGCGCTCCGCGCCGCCGCCGAATAAATGCGCACTTCCCGGAGAGCCGCGGATTCCCCTGTTAATTAAATCAATTCATTATGCTCAGATCTGATTAGCAGCCCTCCCCCCCTCTTTGAATCAATTATTCAATACACAAACATAATTGCTTGTGCCAGAGGTGTCTAAGTATTAGCTTATTTAACTCCAAGGACACTAATTACCCCTAGGGCAAGGGAACTTTTCTCATTAATTCTGACAAAACACAAAAAGCACAGCTAAGGGAAAGTGTGCGTGTGAGTGTGAGTGTGAGTGTGTGTGTGTGTGTCTGGGCTGGCTGGAGAGAGAGAGAGAGAGAGAGAGAGAGAGAGAGAGAGAGAGAGAGAGTTTGCGGTGAGATCACGGAAGGTAGCGATGATGCTGTTTTATAACGACACACAGTCTATATTTACGTGTATTTCCCAAAAAATCCATTATGCTCAGGGTTTGACAAAATGAGGTCTAATTATATTTCGTAGTATTTCTCGGAATAAACCTGCATGCTAATTGGAGTGCTGAGATGCAGTCTTCATAACTGGATAAGAAATGTTTTTAAAAAGATACGGCATAACAAAAAAAAGGATTCAAAGGATTAGAAGAGTTTTGAGTCTGGTCATATAATTGCTGGCTGTGATGGACTGCTGTCTTACAACGAAATCCTAAAGAGCTTGCTTTGGCTTGATCTGCGGAGACTCTTATCTAATTAAGGGAGAGATACGACCCAGATTAACTGCTCAAAAGCGCAGAGTGCTTTCTTGTTTGACAACAGGCAATGTAAAGCACATCTAGTGCAGGCTGATTTCTTTACATTTGTGTAAGACGTTATTGATTAAAACGCCTTCGGTTCGGAATGCAGGAGACAGGCAGAATCTGTTTTACGGTGAAAGAAAGCTTGTTGTCATAGAAATATCATGCGACTTAGTGCGAGGTAGCTGATTATAAATATCAGAGGACCTATCACCATTTGGCCTTCACAGAAATCAATAAAGGGCGATGTGGACCTTTCATTCTGTGTTTGAAACTGAATGAATTTTTTCTTTCCAATATCCTGAGTGTCCACTTTTATATTACTGGTTAGTTTTATATGGTGTGTGGAATTCACCAATCATGGTTATATCCACATTTAAGTAGGCTGCCATGATCATAGAGAAACAATTTGCCCCCACGAAAATCAATTGTACGGTCCTGTGCCACTGACTTTCTGGTTGACATCCCTGACTTTTCATTTCAGCAGTCAGACAGATTGATGACTTACAACCAAAAATGTATGTTCGCTGACCTCGGGCACAAAGTAAAAGGCACGTAATTAATCCAGTCACACAAAAGTAGGAGATGGGAACCGTACAGTGTCATAAGCCGCCGACGTCGGATGGCCGCCTGACATCTGATAGTAGAAACGTGTCGTGACAGAAGGCTTGTGTTTATAAGTATCGGCTTGCGTGTGGAATAGACAATGTGTGTGAGATTCAATTAGCTGGGATTTCTCTTACAATTATGGATATTACCTGTTAGTGATGTCTTATTAAGGAACGCATGTCCTCCTACATGAGAGTCTAAAGCAGGGGTGGGGAACCTGATCCATGGAGGGCCGGTGTGGGTGCAGGTTTTGGGATGACCTCTCAATCAGCCAATAACAGTAGGTCCCCGGGACTGGAATTGAGAACCACTGCTTTATTATTGGTTAATTGAGAGATCATCCCAAAAACCTGCACCCACACCGGCCCTCCATGGATCAGGTTCTCCACCCCTGGTCTACAGGGTGGAGTACAGTCTTACTCCAGAGGTATGTCTCATGCTATCTCATTTCCCTTTATTAGATGGCCAGGCCTTTGCTGCTTAGCCACTCGGACACAAGCCCTCACCACCCAAAGGTCAACTGTAGGACGCAGCTACGGTTGAAGCTGATCCTCTGCAGTTAATTAGAATTCGCCATGTATTCACTAGGCTCATCAATGCCACATTCTGCATTCAGTCACTGGAAAACATCAAACTGTAATTAACCCTGATTCATCTGACAGCAACAGGTATTGTGAGGGCTACTCTTCTGCAGGCAGGAAATCTTTGGACGTTTGACTGGGGGTTGGCGGGCGGGCGGGCGGGAGGGCTAGTGCATACACTACGTTTCATGAAGGCAAATCAGAAGAGCAGCAAACGTGGTATTTTCTAGGTCACCAACAAGGACAGGCTGCATGGACGTGTTCTTCAGAGTCAGCGACACTGTTAGAGATGATAAATGCTCGTCTTCTCATTGTGTTCACTTTGCATACTTCTGCTTAATTGTTCTGATTTGTTTTGCTTTTTTTTCTTTTTAATTTAAGATCTGATCAATCCAGTGTTTCCCAGTTAAGGTGACACAAATATTATATTACGTTATATATTATGTTGATATGACACAAATATTGTGATTGTACGTTTTAAAAAATTTAATTAATGCAGTAGTTGACAGAGATATAGATTTTTTCAGTTCTTTTGTAATTTGTAAGTTTTGGTGACCTTATATTACCAACAATGGCAAGAAAATTAAACGTATATAATGTATATACGTATATTGTCTGCAGGTGCCATTCTAAAACATACAAAATACTCCAGAATAAATCACTTGCTTTACGCTCTATCATGGCAATTTGTGTCATGCACCACTAGGGGGCTGCACCTCCAGACTCGCTCCGCTTCCCCACATTGAGATGTGTACATAGTGTGGAAGGCTGTTGCATAAAAAAACATGAAGCAAACACAAATAGTGAACTTAATCCCATAGATGATCTGACAGATTAGCTAATTTCAACAAAAGCATCCGCTTCAAATAACACAGAAAGAAGTTCAGCTTCAATTTTAATCCTTATCCCACTGAACAGAATTCACGTGGAGATGGAGAGAGATAGCTTTGTTAAAAGCCACAATTCGTCAATGACAACGTTATTTAGATTTTCCCAAAGAGTTGCGGTATAGCCCCTCCTAGTGGCTAGACGCGGCATTTCCACCTTTTTGAATGTAAGATACAAATCGGTTTTTAGAGATATTATTAGTGCGATTTGCGGTTTTCCCCCGGTGTGTCGGCGGCTCTGTGGCGCTGCTGGGCCCGCAGGCAGCGGAAACCAGAAGCCGGTAAACAGCCACCAGGCTACGGGGGGTGCCCGCACTAATTGTCAAACCTATTTAAAACACGCTCACTGTACACTTTCTCATTAAAGCGGGGGAGAGGCAGCTCAAAATAGACTAAGCGTTGTCTAGGAGGGGGGGAAAAGATCGCCTAACCAAACATTTAATCCATCTTTAATCCCAGTCATTAAGAATTAGACATGCAGAGCTGTCCGGCCGTGCTTCTAAATTACAATCAAACGGTTACCAATTACACAAATTATTGACGGTAGATTCCCTTTTCAGCTGCAAATTAAGGCTATTAAGAAAGGCTCCTTTTTAATGCAAAAGTAACTAATTAACCAACGGATGGGAAATCTGCAGCACAGATATCAAAAAGGAACTTGGTGCACATTGCAGAAACACAAGGGAACCAATTAGTTTAATTATCAAAACAGCTAATTAAAATTGCACAGTTCCTAATTAGTTCTTTGCTTTTTGCCTCTAATTGACAGCGGGGAGATAAATGTGCGGCAGATGAAAAGGGGGAGTGGAGAGAAACAGGCCAAACTTTGCTGGAATATTTATGCTGACTTTATCTCTGTCTGTGTGGCAGCCCTTGAAAGTAGAAAATTAATGACCTTAATTCCCAAACTGTTTCCCTCCTACTGCAGCCCTGTCTGTGTTGGCCGTGCATTCTCCTTCGCACGGGCCTGCCACCCTGCCAGCTACTGGAGCGGCAGAAAAGCACAACTGCAGGGCGGGAAGGAGCCGGCGGATCTCCTCGTAATATGACAGCTCCCACTTAACAAAAGAGCGGGATGAAAGAGGGGCGCAGATGCAGCCGCTGGGAGCATTGCATCCTGGGAGCAGAGTGCCAGCCCACCGCGCTAAAAGGTTTCCATCATCTTTGCAGGGACTAATTTGTCGCATTGAAAAGAAGGAACTTGGCACTGAGGATATGGATACAAAGATGTAATAGAATCACTTTAAAGATTTTACTTTGACTGCCAAATTGAATGTTAAAAAGGCCGACATATAATTGGCTGTAAATCTCCGGCATTCGCACGTTGCTCGAGAAGTTCAGCACGTGCTCGCCACCTCGGTTCGGGGTCTGGAAATGAAACGGAGGGGAGGCTTGGTTACATTTCAGCCCTGTAGACGCGTCATACGGGTGGCCCCTACCATCGCTACAATCTCTTTCACGGCCTATGAAAGTTGAGAAGAAATGCGGATTCTTTTCCACTGGATCCGAGAGGCAGCGGGCTGCTTTTTCCAAACTGCATAGCTGGTGTGTCCAGGACTCTGGCCCGTGCTTCTCCGTACACGGCCGTCTCTGTGAGGACTGCCTTTGTTCTGCCTTGACGCCCACAGCGTCCTGTCTGGGCACACATGTGGGAGGCCTCCCCTGTGTACGCTGACAGATAACAGGCAGGCCGCTCGCTTTGCAGTTTGAAATGAAATGTAAATTTAATGATTTTTTTTTTTTTTTTTTTAAATCTGCATTAAACAGCGCAGAGAGCAGAGGGACGCGGGGCTTGGCGTCGAGTACGGTTCCGTTGGTGTCGGCAGCGTGACTGTAATGCGATGTGCTTACACCCCCCCGTCCCTTTGAAATGAAACGCACGTACGCTCGGCTGACGTTTGGAAAGCCAAGACTTTGGTAGGAAAAGCTATTTACGAAATCCCACTAAAAGGTATTAATAACGGCATGCTGGGGTGGAGGGCTCTTCTAGACATTTGTGCGGAAGAAAAGGTATTTGTGTTCCTTATTAATGTGTCCATTCTCATTTGTGTACTTGCTGAGGCATTAACTTGCTTGTAATTTCAATCAGCGGCAGTAGCCTAAAGAGCTCTGGGTAGCAGCGCTGCAGAGTGATTTGGCTGCCCGCAGCTCATTGCCGCTGCCGAATATCACCCTAAAGAGACCCTTGGGTAGCTAAGCATCTGCCCCAGGGAATGCAGCATTCACCACGCACAAAGACAGGGGTGTCTGCTAATTGATAAACCTTTAGTATTTATTGTGCCAATCTAATTATCGACCAGTGCATTGCGATTCATTCATTAGCTCCTGGGCATCCACTAAATATTCTTCTTTTTTTTTCATTAATATGGCATTTGGGGAAATATGGAAGATGAGTTTATTGGGGGAGAGGCTTGTCAGTGTGCAGACCTGATACCTCTGTACCATTAAGGATCACTGGCAGCCCCAAACCTCTGTCAGCTTTTGCTAGCTGGCTCCATGCTAATGATGTGCAGGATAAGTTCGGTTTTAATTGTTTCGTAAACACGCCATTGAAAAGGAACTGATTGGATACAGTTGGCAGACACTTTATTAATATTATTTTCATATGTTAATTGGTTTGCGTAATTATTGTTGTTGCCTGGCTACAGAGTACCTGGCATTGAGAAGGTCGGGGAGGAGGGGGGGGGGGGTGCTTTGAGGAAGGAAGATTCCAATTTACATTAAATCTGCTCCTGTGAACATTAAATAATAATGGGGCTGTAACCTGGAGGTGTGTTCAGTTAGCAGAAAGCAGTTTTATAATTTATACGCCAGCTGTTTCAGTGCTTTCGAGTCCATCCCGTAGCCCTCTGCTTTTAATGAAATCCTGTTACTGGAGAACTGGGCTGAATTGAGATTTTAATCCCATTGACGTTCGGCTTGGTGGCACACACTGCTGGGGACCTGAAATGGAAGGGGCCGTAATCAGAGGGCACTTGTATTCAGCCCCTCCAATAATGAATCTCATCAAATGTTAAAGTTGCGCACTAGGGGCTCGCGTTTCAAGGTTTTTTGACCATCCCCATCGGAGGCAATCCCCCGAGAGCGTGTGATTACTCAAGTTTAGCAGTTTATTGCCTCATCTTTCAATGGCCACCGAAGCACAAAATTCTCATCTAGGTTGCTCCCTTTTTTTAACTCCAAGAACACAGCAATATAGAGTGCGGACCCTCTGAAGAAGTACTGCAGTCTCCCCCCGCATTATCGTGCTGTTGTACCATGTATGCATTATACATTATTTATTTGATTGTTGCTCGGTTAGTGGGAGGACCGCTCGAGCGCGGAGTGCGGTGGCGTGGTAAAAAGCTGTTACATGTCATGCAGGTGAGGCGACAGAGTGCCCTGGCCGCCCAGCTGAACGCCGGCATGCAGGTGAGGTGACAGAGTGCCTGGCCGCCCAGCTGAACGCCGGCATGCAGGTGAGGCGACAGAGTGCCCTGGCCGCCCAGCTGAACGCCGGCATGCAGGTGAGGCGACAGAGTGCCTGGCCGCCCAGCTGAACGCCGGCATGCAGGTGAGGCGACAGAGTGCCCTGGCCGCCCAGCTGAACG
>JAODKM010000008.1:23509791-23528848 GCA_026780845.1 Petrocephalus sullivani | reverse complement strand
CAAACCGAGCCGAACTGAGCCAAACCAAGGTGAGCTGTACTGAACCGTGCTGTGCCGTACTATGCAGTGGAAAAGCGTAAGGCTGAGCCATCAGCTCTATTTTTCCACACTGTATCCAGTTCTCCTACATTCTCCCTCATTCTCCCACATTCTCCCTCATTCTCCTATATACTCCCTCATTCTCCCACATTCTCCCTCATTCTCCTACATACTCCCACATTCTCCTACATACTCTCTCATTCTCCCTCATTTTCCCACATTCTCCTACATACTCCCTCATTCTCCTACATTCTCCCACATTCTCCTACATACTCCCTCATTCTCCCACATTCTCCTACATACTCCCTCATTCTCCTACATTCTCCCACATTCTCCTACATACTCCCTCATTCTCCTACATTCTCCCACATTCTCCCTCATTCTCCTACATACTCCTTCATTCTCCCACATTCTCCCTCATTCTCCTACATACTCCTTCATTCTCCCACATTCTCCCTCATTCTCCTACATACTCCCTCATTCTCCCACATTCTCATCATTCTCCTACATACTCCCTCATTCTCCTACATACTCCTTCATTCTCCTACATTCTCCCTTATTCTCCTACATACTCCCTCATTCTCCCACATATTCCCTCATTCTCCCACTGACATCTTCCACCTTTGTGCACTGCAAGTTTAGCTCTGTCTCATGGGGTGCTTAGTGAACAGTAGTCCAGTGTGATGGTGGGCTGAGATTCCTTGCTTATTTTGAAGAGTCTCTTGGGTTGTCAAAACACAAAGACATGGAGAAACATCCAGGAGCAATTTTGCAAGCAAAACAGAGGCTTAGTTAAAGGTAGAGCTCATGGAGTGACATGTTAATGCTACAGTGAAAGTCTTTCTCAAGTTTAATGCTGTCTGTTACAATTAAGTTGTATACATGTAGGTGAATTCATCAGTCTGTGAGTCACTAATTGTGGAGCCTATCACAGGCGGCACACAGAACTAGGCAGGAAAACAGCCTGGATGGGATGCCAGTCATCTCAGGGCACGTACATGCTCACACAACATAGGCAATTTAAAGATGCCAGTTTAACTGTGTTTCTTTGGACTCTGGGAGGAAGCTGGAGACATGGAGTAAACCCAGACAGCATGCAGACTGGACACAGGCTGGATCAGACCTGAAGCTGTGTGGTGACTCTGCTCCCTGAGCCCCTGTGCTGCTCATGAATACATAATGGGGCATCTTCAGAATGTGTCCGTGTGCCAGGGGAGCAATTCAGGCTTCTTCTTATACATATGAATCAAATTAAATCTGTTTTCCCTCAACCTACACTGTCATGCTCTCTGTGTTTGGCGACAGCCAGCCTCAAGGACTGCCTTCAATTTACCCCACCACCTGTCACTTATTAACGGGACACAAATGTCTAGATACTGTTTACAAAGACAAGAGAAATGGCAGCAATCTCGAGTCTCTGTGCCGCGTATGGTCCACGCGGCCGGAGGCCCGCCCGCCCCCCCCCCCCCCCCTCCCCCCCCCCCCCCCCCCCCCCCCGCCCCCCCCCCCCCCGTCCCCCAATTACCGGAACCAAACTGCCTCGGCCCGTTTGCCAAAGGCCGAGGAAACGCCGGCCCCCCCCCGCCCCCCCGCCCCGGTGGGCGCCGGGGGGGGGAGCCCCCCCCCCCCCCCCCCCCCGGCAGGCTGCATGAGTGGCCTACCTTAACGCTGCCGCTGTGCGTCGGCTCTCGGCAGAGCGACGTAAGGGAAGGACATTTACACAGAGACGCGGGACCCCTGAGTCCTACGCCGCCGGTGCGGCAAAACTGCAATTTATGGGATGACTCATTGGTAATGTAAACAGCAGAAGTACATGAAAGCTGTCCTACTCAACTGTAATTAACTAAGTCATTTATTCCAAGCCACATTATCACACGAATTTTTACTCTTAAAGTATCCTTGCAAAACTGAGCCCATTTCAAAATGGGCTTAAAAACACAAACTGAATACTTCATATGATGGGAGCTAAAATCACGACTGTGGTATAAACTGCTTACCTATAGCAGGAAGAAAAAGTTTAGGAGGCTTAGCCTGAACTCAGAAAGGAGTCTTGTTGTGTGTCTCTGGGCACGGCTTCAGTAATGTAACAGAAAATGTGCTAATATAAAATGTGCTAACTCTGCTAATGAATCGGTTGATAAATTAGCCAATTCTGAGCACTGAATTATCATGCAACATCCTTTATTTCAGCAATGTAAATGAGCAGCACTTTGCTTTGAGCAAACTCTTCAGCCTAATGAATTAAAAAGAGTGTGAACCCCTCCCATCCTAGTGACAGAAAGCTTGTCGCTGTGGTATTACGGAGACATCAGCTGCTTACATGTATGAGTCGGAGTAAAGCAAAGGTGTCGGTGTGTGTATGTGCAATTTTATTGAATTAATAAATAAAATAAATGCAGGACTGATTTATCATTCATAGTAATACCTACATATGGTAAAATGTAAAGTGCATTGTGTGAGAATCGGATGTTGATCTTGTAGTGAAGCAAGGTGCCTGTACTGTATAACAGGTGTTTACCAGACTTGCATACGTCTGCCACACAAAGGACTTCCCTCAGGGTGCTTTCGTTGCATATACAGAAAGCCAAGTAAGGCTGAAATGATTAACTGTTGAGTCTTTCTGCAAGGTGTGAGGGGGTTTGCCGTTGAACAGGGACATTAAATTAGGACACTCAAATTATGGACCTGATAGGTGGGGTGTCCTCTGCATCACCCTCTGTCTTTGAAGGCCTTCCCTGCATTGTAATTCAATAACCTACAGAAGGGTTTTTGCTGTGTTTTCCTGTACAGGAGGGGGGCAGTGTATCCTGTAACTACCCAGGAAAGCAACACATCAACAGCTGTTAGAGCTGACTTGAAGGTTAAATATTAGGAAGGAATCCAATTTCTCTTGTCTGTTCAGCTCAGCGGTGTGTTAGATTGCAGCTGCAGTGTGCTTACGGACTGTGGGATATGAAGTAGGCTAATCAATCCCCTCTGCTCCATTCTCAAATTCCTCTCATATCAGGTCCCTGCCCCCCAGGCAGGCCCTTCTGCTTTCCGAAAGCCAATTCTGCGCGAAATAAGAACTGTGACCTGCAGCTAGAGGGTGAAGTTGAGTTTTCCCTTCATGATTAATCTCTTCTTGGGTGGCTCTCAGAAAACGAGCGAGGGAGGAGAGAGCAAGAGGGTGGGAAAGGGGGAAAAAAATAAGAAAACTTGCAAGTGGCCGCCTTCCCTTCCGAGGGCCAGCTTTCTCCTCCTTTACCTTTGAATGAGCCCAGCGCACTGAAGCCAGCTTATCAGTCGGGAGAAAGCAGGAATTCGTTTTCTCTTTTGCCATCGCTTCATGTTGACTTTGAGAAAGCGAATGACCCAGTGCCACGATTAAGCCTCGGCTACATAATTGTCATCCCGGTTCTGGAGGCGATGAAACTTAGAGTATGTTTTTTAACTGCTCCTCATTTCAAGGACTTTAGAGGGCTCCTGCGATGAAGTGCTGCTGCATGGTGTGTTTGGCAACTAATAAACCCAGGCGAGCGTGTCACGGAGATAGGAGGAGATAGACAAGCTCTATTATGCTGCGAGAATATAACCTCATCTATCTCCTTCCATTTGAATATGCCCACAGAGCAGACGACCTGGTCAAATCATTGGCTTAAGAAAGCACCGCAAAGTCCTGTTTTATTATTTACCACACCTTTTATTAGCCTTTCTTTGTACAGGACAGACAGTGCATTTGAACCCTTTGCTGGCAACCTTAAAGAGGTCTGTGTAAACCAATATAGAAGTGAAATTTTTTTGTGTAGAGCCACTAGATGGATAGAGCGGAGGAGGAGAAGACGACAGACAAGGTGATATAACCTTAAAGGACCCGTATCACATTTTAGCGGTTATAATGACATCGGTCACTGAGATTGGACCTGTCAACTGCTCCTTCATCAAGTCGGATTGCTCTTAATGGCTGTTGGTGATGGTTCAGACATAGTGTTAAATCTGGGTCGATGCCCAGCCCAGAATGTTGTTTCAAAGGACTAGGTATTAAGTCTTCCCTGAGTGGGTTAGACAGAGTGAAGTTCATTATTGTGTTTTAGGAGGATGACTGTCTGACACTGGAGAGGCACCCATCAGGCAGAAGCTGAAGGCACCAGTGGGGTCCTTCTGTATCAATGCAGCGGCCAATCGCCCGACACCATTCTGGTTTGGAACATCAGATGCTGTAGGGAGACATTTATCATTTCATAGCACGGGGAACACTGAACATTAACGATAATCTGCACGGGAGAAACAGGATGACAAAGCTTCAGTGCACCCATAACTCGTAGCTTCCTATTTGTAAGCTGTTGGAAGATTGACTGCAATTCTTCTGATGCCATAGCTGCCACACTCAAGGTAGTGTGGTGTTATTAATTAAACTTACTGTGATATTTTTATCATAAAGAATGTGCCATATAGACATTAAATCAAATCACTAAATCACTTTAACCAAGACTAAATAGCTTTAGAAGTGCTTTACATACATAATGCTTTAATGATAAGCCTGTTTTGTAAGTACAAGCATTACATGCATCCCTAGTACATTTGTAAGCATACTAAACATTCTGATGCAGATGCTTGTCCCACATCCTTAGCTCTCTGGCAAAATAAAGAGGCACAGAACACCACCTTTTAGTCCACGTTTGTATATCCCTCTGTGATTCAGCTCCCACAAGCTTTTTCCCCAAAGTGTCCCTTGGCGTGACTACTGTCTGTCTAGGACTCTGTTGGGGAAATACAGGATTTTTTTTTTTTTATTTACGAGTATAATACCGGAGGTTCTAATCCAAGTACTTCTGATAGAGGCAGGTCTTTAGTTGTCGTTTGAAGACACCCAATGACTCAGCTGTTCGGTCATCTTTGGGAAGTTCAATCCGCCACATAGGTGCCAAAACAGAGTAGGGTCTAGATGCATGTCTTCCTTGCACCTTGAGAGATGGAGAGACAGGTTTACCATAGTAGGTACAGCGCTCTTTCATCTAACTACCACTGGGAGAGCCAACCGACCATCACCAAGAAGCAGCCAGTGATGGGAGCACAGGAGGTGGAGGAGTGTCCATGCTGGTTTCTGATTCTGCTTCTGGATGGTCAGAAGCCTTCTGAGGCCGGGGCCCGATTTGAAAGCACATGGAGCACCAAGTAACCTGGCCAACCAGGGTGTCGTCACACATTAGTTTTAAAAAATCAGCTCAGAGCATCACCTCTCCATGCTGAGTACCTTCTCAGTGCTGCTGCAGCATGTACAGTAACATGTTATTGAACAAAGGAGAATGTGTTGCCTGGGTGAACATCCTTGTTTCACATGATGAGTTCAATCAATGGGACGTGGCTGAATTATTCAGTGCTTCGCAGGCACTGATATCACATTTAAATAGGGCAAATTTCGTTATAAACCCCTTAAGAAGGTTCACAGTGGTTCAGAGTGTCACCTTCATGGTTCCATATTCCTCACAGTAGAGCTTCAGCCTGACAGCAGAAGGTTTCACAGCAAACCTCCACTGAAAGCTTACCGTGTGCCACACTATGCCTGCTACTCGGCTGACATGCTCTGGCTCCGTGTAAAAAGGCAGCCATTATCTTAACATTTCTGATGACATGGCCGGCTGGCACTCTGTCAGACGCAGTTAAGGCTCGGCTGCAGGTGCTAAAGGTTCCCTCGCTGACTGCAGACTGTATTTTTCATGCCTCTTGATGGAGGACAGACCACACATAGCGCTATTCTGCCTGTCAGTCTGACCGCACTTAGGCCTTTAAGAGTGTCAGGCAGAGCCCAGGCCCAATGTGAGCAGGCCCCGCCTCTCCCAGCGCCCGTGTGACAGGTGATTCAGGGACGCCCTAACATGCTCTTACTAGTGCTTCTCGACATGGCCTCGATTTACCTCCTGCATCTGTCCCAGTCCAGGGGAGACCCCCGTGGGTGCAGTCCCACGCCCTGCCACCGATGGCGCTCTCCCGGATCTCCCACTGAGGCTAGCTGGAGATGGCAGGCTCTGCTACCACCATGAAGAAAATCCATATGTAAAAACCAGGAATGTCCTGATTACATAAGCAGTCGGGCTCCACTGTTTTCACTTTTTTCTTTTTGCATCCTCAGCAAGTATCTTTGCAAATTTAGGTGCCAATTTCACCAGTTTTTTTTTTTTTTTTTTTTAATCAGTTGCTCAAACCCTCCAAGTTACAGATCGCTCATGAACAGCAGTTTTTTGGCCTTTTCCCAGGGCACTCTAGTGTGCTCTAAATTGGTACTCTAAGTAGACTTTGGTATTCATATACAGCATGTACTGGGTAAAAGGCAATGCAAACTGAACTATTTTATGTTTCTAAATGTGAAAGCAAATTTAATACAGAATTTTCTTTGAATGCATTTCCGGTAGTGAATTTGTACTACAGATGTAATGCATGTCGTACCACAAAAAAGTAAAAATAAATCAGATTTAAAACTTGATTTGCAGCATCTCCGAGAGGGATTACAGGCCACTGCAGCAGTGCTGGAATAAACAGGCACTCCTCCCTGTAATGATGTAATTGTATATATTTTAGGCATATAAAATAATCACGATATGCTGCCAAATTATTTACACGCTCTCAATTTCGGTTCATATTGGGATGGTTCTCTCCCGGCTTATCGGTGTTTAAAAATGCATCTTCTGAAAGCTTCAGGCACATGGCACAACCCAGGAATTTAATGATTGTATAAATCTGAATCCGCTTGGAGTGGCTCTTATGAACTGAGCCCGCGGTTATTGCGAGCTCGTGCTCGGCGCGTCGCGCTATTATCCTGGGAACGAGGACATGAGAAAATGTAATGTTTTTTAAACCTTTTTATATTAAGAGTCCCTCTATTATGTTTTTTTTATGATTTAAGATGTACCATTTCCCACATAATGTAGTACAAACTAGTTAAAGTGCTAATTAAAAGAAAGAGTAATTGTCCAGTAATTGTACAGGCCCATCAGGCCCTGTCAGGTAGGGTGGCCCCAGCACATGGTACGGGGAATATATCGGTATAGGAAGGAGGCTGCCCATCTTCAGACCGGACAGCAATGAAGAGCGCCTCCTGCTGGTGCTGTCATTCATGTGCACTGGAGGCTTCCCATAGTGGGAGCTCGCCATCAGGGTGCCAGCATCATTAGCTCTGCGGCGCCTCCTCTGCCGCACCTGCACTGCTCTTTTACTCCTTATTCTGATCTTATTTTACAGTATCTGCCCGACATGGGATTCTATACGGCTCCATATTGGACACTTTCCAAACAATCCCAGGCTCAGCCAAGCTTGGAATTGGTTTTCTGCGGAGCAACTCCCCGCCTCCCTTTGGGCACTTCACCAATTTGACCAAATTTGTTCCATCGCCGGCCCCAAGCACCAGCAGTGCTTTCTGGAGGCGTGGCGGCGTCTCCGCAGTTTGCACAGTGCCCACTTCACGGGGAGCTCTGGCTCGGGTCCGCGGCATCAGAGGGGCACCACCTCCGGCCCGGCAGAGGCCGGGGGAGGACGCAGAGGCTCTGCAGGCCTCACCCCCGACCCACAAGCCTCTCTGAAGCACGCCCCAGCCCCCCACTCCCACCTGCCGGGCACTGGGCCATTCCGTCAAAAGGCTGATTCAGGGCCGCGCAGTCCTTTTCTTAGTTTGGAGCCTTTTAATCAGATTTTCTACTGGGGTGTCAAAACATTTCCATTCACTAAATTCCATGACCACTAACAAAAGGCAGTGTGAGTCTGCTTTCATCACGCGCCTGAGAAACAGTCAGTTCTGATCATCTCACACCAACCGTTTCATTTCCTACAGAAGTGCTCCAGCTGGATGTAACAATGGATCCTATTTTGTCAGCAATAGTGGGATCAAATTGGAACAAGAGAATATGACCCAGTAACAATTTTTTGCTTTCCCGGGGACCTGAGGGTCCCTGTGTCGGCAGAATCACTGGCTCTGACGATAAAATGCCAGTTGTTCTCTAATTTCCCCACATTAGGGCAACAGCAGCAGGAGCAACAGTGCTACCAGCATGAGGACCAACACCAGCATTAGCAGAAACAACGGCAGAGCCGGCGCGAGCACTACGACCATCGCAGCAGCGGTGTGAGCATTAGCACCAGCAGCGGTAGCGTTAGCATCAACAGCAGCAGCGGTGTGAGCATTAGCACAACCAGCAGCGGTAGCGTTAGCATTAGCACAACCAGCAGCGGTAGCGTTAGCATTAGCACCAGCAGCGGTAGCGTTAGCATTAGCACAACCAGCAGCGGTAGCATTAGCATCAACAGCGGTAGTGTGAGCATTAGCGCCAGCAGCGGCAGCGTGAGCATTAGCGCCAGCACCAGTAGCGGCAGCGTGAGCATTAGCGCCAGCACCGGCACCGGCAGCGTGAGCATTAGCGCCAGCACCGGCAGCGGCAGCGTGAGCATTAGCATTAGCACCAGCAGCGGCAGCGTGAGCATTAGCGCCAGCACCAGTAGCGGCAGCGTGAGCATTAGCGCCAGCAGCGGCAGCGTGAGCATTAGCATTAGCACCAGCAGCGGCAGCGTGAGCATTAGCACCAGTACCAGCAACGGCAGCGTGAGCATTAGCGCCAGCAGCGGCATTCTTTAAAGAAAGGTGGTAGCGGCAGAATACACTTTTAAATGTAGCGGTACAAATGTTAAAAGCTTAAAGCGTGTGCTGTACATCTTTTTTGAAGAAATTCCAAAAAGGTGTAGCAACCTTTAACCAATCACATTGCTTTTTTTGCTCAGCATACGACGCGATTGGCTGCTTTTTGTGCTGGATCTGAAGGCTAGGCTGTCCACTCTCTTCCAGCCTTCGTGGTCTTGGTAGCATTCGATGGATGCGTCTACGGAGGTTGCATCCTAGGTAGGACGTGGCCCCCGAATTTGGACAGGCCATAGCATTCACACTGGCTCTAATTGGGGTCAGTGCCCGTCCGTCTGGCCCTGTCCCTTTTTGGCCAGCAGGTCTTCCATGCTCATGCACAGTATCATTGTGTTCTGCGTGTTCCTAGTGTTGTTAGCCCTCTGTGCTCGTTAATGTTCCCTAGTTCCCACTCTTGTTAATTGTAAGTTATTTCACCTGTGTCTTGTAGTTCCATGGTTCTGTTGAGTGGCTGATTTTTTAAGAGTCCACACCTGCCATTTGGGGGGGGTGGCATTTTGGATCTCACCAAACTTTTGTTTCCCTGTGATTTAATCTCAAGTTATCAATGAGGCACAGAAGTACAATGAGGTACTAAAAGTTGATATAGTGTAATTGTCTGAGATAATTAGACTTATAAAATCCCCCTAAAAGCCCCATTGGGATCTGGGTTATTAGATTGTCCACAGGAATGCATGCTGACTGCTTTTTTTTAATTTAAAGCATGAGTTAGTGGAAATATCGCTCAGCCTTTGTGATCACTTTGCAGGTTTAGGTATAGATAAAAACGCTTCATAAACTATTCCTCCACAGTTTCAGTTATCTTCACACGGATAAGTATTAAATTAGGGTACTTTTAACACAGTTAAATGCTAACTTCCTGGTAGCTCACTTGTTTCAGTCATCAAAAGGCTTTAGGCACAGAAAGCAATTAACAAAAAACGTAAGTTTTAACCAATTCTTCTCTTGTTATCAGCAAAAAACGGAACATTTAAAGTTGGTTATGAGAAGGAATGGTTTTTTAAATCCGAAAAGAGAATACGGTTGCCTCTTCCATTAAGAGCTAGCCGCAGGGCACGTGGGAATGGGATTTTCCCTCCGAATGTGAGCTTGGATCTCTCTCCTTCCTCCTTTCATTACTTTTTTTTTCCGAATCTTACACTGAGTTCAGATTCATTCCACGCAGTGTCAGTCCACATTAGCCTCCGTCTGTTTATAGGTGGTGCTTTTCTCGCACGGCCGTTAGCCCCCTCGCAAACAATTTGCTGCTGTACAGTGGGAGGGGAGCAGAGTGTAGTAAATCAAAGTGAGAGCAAGGTAAATCCCGGAGTGGCATGTTGCTGAGCCGAATGGCTTCCTGCTGGATAACGTCTCCTGCCTCCACGGGCATTGTGGGTAATCTGGTATGTGCCACGTTGTCCAACTCACCATGGACTTAAATATTATAGAACACAGTAGTCTTTGCTTCTTTATTAATTCAATTAAGTTATTCTCCCTTTTAGTTTTTAATTCTAACAGGAATATGCTATCTCATGTTCATTCAACTTTGCTTAGTTTGTCATAAATTTTAAGGAGCCATATTTTGCCTTTAGAACATAAACAGAGTCTCCAATGAAAATTAATGCAAAAATGCTTCCCACTGCCCTATTCAGCCATTGTGGTAATGTTACCATGTTATGCTGTTCTTCTCTGTAGCATCTCTCCTTTGAAAGGCCTGCTATTTTACGGGTCTGTGCTTAATAATGCAATATTATAATATATAATGTAACGGTATCTGGATGTTTCTATATTTGCTGCTGAATTACTTCTTATTTTCTTTTGTGTTTAATTTATTTAACCCGGCTGAAAAGTAGCCTCAGTATTACATGGTTACATAACAGGGGCAGTTTGATATGCAGAAAAACAGGCAGTGATGTAGTACCTCACAAAACAGTATACATTTAAAGTAGGTCTTTTCACAGTGAATGGCAATTGCCTTAGCATTCATAAAACAACCTAGAAACAAGTGTACTTATGATACGGTGCCCCTTGAAACAAAAGTAATTGCACAAAGTGAATCGTCCTGTGATTAAAACGCTGAAGTGTTTCCAGTGGCTCTGGAAATCTCCCGAACTCTATAGACGTTGCAGCCAGTCCATGGCAACCTTTGTCCCGTAATTATTTAGAAATAATCAATTGCCTAATGATGCAGTAATTTAAGGCTCTCATTAGTGAGCGGTGCGGTCCCGCTGGTGCATACCTAATGACTGCTCTGCCCAGAGCCTCAGCTCGGAACCGCGGGGGGGTCATCCCATGAACAATGCCAGAGGGATTTTTTATTTTGGGAATTCTGCACTTACTTGTTTCTTATATAATACGTGTGCTTTGGCAGCATTACTGATTAGAGCAGGGGTCTCCAACTCCTTCCTGCCTTCTGATGACCCACAACTGTTCTCAGGTAATTACCAGGAGCAGGTGTGGCTCATCAGAAGCCAGGTGGAATAGAAAACCTCCTGGATAGTAGCTCTCCAGGACCAGAGCTGGAGACCCTGGACTAGACTAATGGCTTGATCTTTTTATTTACATACTGACAATATTTTTGACAATATTTCAGAAATATTTTGCCAAAAACCGGTCCTGTGGTAGCGGACGCCCCGTAGGAGCTCCGCCATGCAAGGCTGTCGGGTCGGGTCGGGTCAGGTTGGGTGGGGGGGGGGGTTTAGTCACATGACCTGGCCATTTGTGTAGCCATTTGGTGGGGCACATTATCATGATGTGGTTCAAATGGGTGAAGTCAGACGTATAATGGGACTGCACTCTTCTCCATGCCTTGGTATGCTCCTTGGACAAACAGCGGCGTAGCTTCCTAGTGGCTCATTAACATGCTGAGGGCGGGGCTGTCCTCCATGTGATTGGCTGCTTGCTCCGGGCCCCCCACTCAGTCAGTTGGTCCTGCTGTGTCTGTGCCAGGAAACCTGAAACTCTGTCTGTAATTGTGTTTTAACTAATTTAACTTGAACTATGTCAAATACTGTGTGTGTATGTGATAACTTTTATTATTATCATTATTATACCTCTATTGCTACTACAAATAATAAATATATATTAATAATAATTAACAACAATAATAATAATTTTATTGTTCTTATTTTTATTAATACTGACCTGACTATTACAGTGCTGAGATATATTACTATCATCCATTCCATTTAAAAAGTTAAATGACTGCATACGTCATTTACATAGTCAGTATATACAATATACAGCTATTCTCAAAAAACCTTTCAAGGGCAAAGGTAAAAAAAAAAAGATTTAAAGAAGACTTCTGAAGGTAATCCTCTAAAATAAGTGTGTAGAGCTGAAGGCGAGTGGGTGGTGTGGGGGGGGTAACACTGTTGCTTCACACCTTCAGGGCTGGGGGTTGAAGCCCCCTCTGCTCTGCGTGTGTGCACTTTGCATGTTCTCCCTTTGCCAAATTAGTTTGCTCTGATTTCTCCTGTGAGCAAAGGACATAGAATGAGAGTGTGCATATGCCCTCTGTTAGACTGGCATCCTGTCCGGGCTGTGCCCTGCCCTGTGCCCTGTGTTAGACTCTCATCCTGTCAGGGCTGTGCCCTGGGTTAAATTGGTATCCTGTGCTGTGGGCCCAACCCTGTGTCCTGTGTTGGACAGGCATCCTGACCTGAGTATGTCCATCCATCTTGTCCGGGCTGTGCCCTGTGTTGGACTGGCATCTTGTACTGGGCATGCCCAGCCTTGTGCCTTGTGTTAGACTGGCATCCTGTCCAGGGTGTGCCCAGCCCTGTGTCCTGTGTTGGGCTGGCATTCTGTCCTGGGTGTGCCCAGCCCGGTGCCCTGTGTAGGACTGGCATTCTGTCCTGGGTGTGCCCAGCCTGGTGCCCTGTGTAGGACTGGCATTCTGTCCTGGGTGTGCCCAGCCCGGTGGCCTATATTGAACTGGCATCCTGTCCGTGCTGTGCTCTACCCTGTGCCCTGTGTTGGACTGGCATCCTGTCCAGGCTGTGCCCTACCCTGTGCCCTGTGTAGGACTGGCATCCTGTCCTGGGTGTGGTCAGCCTGGTGCCCTGTGTTGGACTGGCATCCTGTTCGGGCTGTGCCCAGCCCCGTGCCCTCTGTTAGACTCTCATCCTGTCCGGGCTGTGCCCTGCCCTGTGCCCTGTGTTGGACTGGCATCTTGTACTGGGTGTGCCCAGCCTGGTGCCCTATGTTAGACTGGCATCCTGTCAAGGTTGTGCCCTGCCTTGCGCCCTGTGTTAGTCTGGCATCATGTACTGGGTGTGCCCAGCCTGGTGCCCTGTGTTATACTGGTATCCTGTCCAGGCTGTGCCCAGCCCTGTGTCTTGTGTTGGGCTGGCATCCTGTTCGGGCTGTGCCCAGCCTGGTGCCCTGTATAGGACTGGCATCCTCTACTGGGTGTGCTCAGCCAGGTGCCCTGTGTTAAACTTGCATCTTGTCTTGGCTCTGCCCAGTCCTGTGCTCTGTGTTGGACTGGCATCCTGTCCAGGCTGTGCCCTACCCCGTGCCCTGTGTAGGACTGGCATCCTGTCCTGGGTGTGGTCAGTCTGGCGCCCTAAGTTGGACTGGCATCCTGTTCGGTCTGTGCCCAGCCCAGTGTCCTGTGTTGGACTGGCATCCTGTGCTGGGTGTGCCCAACCTTGTGCTCTGTGTTGGACTGGCATCTTGTCCTGGGTGTGCCCAACCTTGTTTCCTGTGTTAGACTGGCATCCTGTCCAAGCTGTGCCCTGCCCAGTGCCCTGTGTTAGACTGGCATTGTAAATTGGTATCCTGAGCTCTGTGTGCCCAACCCTGTGTCCTGTGTTGGACAGGCATCCTGTCCTGGGTGTGCCCAACCTTGTTCCCTGTGTAGCACTGGAATCTTGTCCGGGCTGTGTCCTGCCTTGTGCCTTCTGTTAGACTGGCATTCTGTCCTGGGTGTGCCCAGCCTGGCGCCCTGTGTTGGACTGGCATCCTGTTTGGTCTGTGCCTAGCCCAGTGTCCTGTGTAGGACTGGCATCATATCCTGGGTGTGCCCAGCCTGGTGTCCTGTGTTAGACTGGCATCTTGTCTGGACTGAGCCCAGTCCTGTGTCCTGTGTTGGACTGCCACCCTGTCCTGGGTGTGCCCAACCTTGTGCCCTGTGTTAGACTGGCATCCTGTCTGGGCTGTGCCCTGCCCTGTGCCCTGTGTTGGACTGGCAACCTGTCCTGGGGGTGCCCAGCCTGATGCCCTGTGTTAGCCTGGCATCCTGTCTGGGCTGTGCCCTGTGTTAAACTGCGATCCTGTCTGGGCTGTGCCCTATCCTGTGCCCTGTGTTGGACTGGCATCCTGTCCTGGGTGTGCCCTGTTTTAGACTGGGATCCTGTCCGGGTTGTGCCCTACCCTGTTCCCTGTGTTGGACTCGCATCCCGTCCTGGGTGTGCCCAGCCTGGTGCCCTGTGTTGTACTGGCATCCTGTCCTCGCTGTGCCCAGCCTTGTGCCCTGTGTCGGACTGCTATTCTGTCTGGGCTGTGCCTAGCCCTGTGCCCTGTGTCAGACTGGCATCCTGTCCAGGCTGTGCCCTGCCCTGTGCCACGTCTGATCAGACCCCTGACCAGGATAACTGCATGCAAAATGGACGTCAAAAGAAGTACAGATGGTTCCCCAGTTACGATGGTTCCCGAGTTACGATGGTTCCGCTTACGATTTTTCGATCTTACGATTACAGAATTGTAAAAATTTTTTAACTTCTGCGAGGCTGGCAAACGTAGCAGCATATGCGGTATGATACTTTGGGACGCTGTTGGGATGTATGCATCTCCCGCCGTGTGAGATACCTCACCCTCACCATCAATCCACAGAGTTCAGTTGTCTCGATGTTAGAGCACGTATTTTTTTCTGTGTTTTTGGTGTTTCAAAGTTATGATGGGGGTCTTCGGAATGCATCTCCATCCTAAGTCGGGGACTACCTGTAACAGTAAGGCTTTACTTGAAGCTGTCATCTATTGTACTCTGTAGATACCGTCATAGTACATTATAATATAATATATATATTGTAAGAATCCTGAATGCTTTGTACTGCATTAAGTTATCTATAACTTATGAACTCATGAAGGTATCAATATTGTGTTATAGATGAGAGCTTCATAAAGCATTCATAATACTTAGTAGACCTGGCTACAATGTGTAGCCTTATAATATGTTCTGAATATCTTCATAGTTTCTTACAGACATGGCATTCGTATAAAGTGTTACCAAAATAATTGTATAAAAACAGAAATATGTGGTAATTTCCAAAGTGAATATTTAATACATAAATATATGCTGAAAAGCGTAATGGTCTTAATACTGTTCGTTATCCAGTTAAAAATATATCTCAAGGGTTTACACTTATGTTGAATGCCTATTGAATATGCATAATGTGCATCTGCTAATATTAGGGATTATATTCAAAAATCCAAAAAAGTTTTTATTATTTTTTTTTTATTTCTTTGAATGCACTGAGGTCCTTTCTGCCTTTAATTTACTGAGATCATAAGTGGAGTAAATACGGACAGTGACTCCTGAGCTTCCCAGAAGGTTACGCTTTAATACCGGAGGCCTTTGCTACTCAGGGATTATTGTTTAAGCCAACCCAATGAGCCGAAGCATTTAGCCAGACAAATGGAGAAACGGAAATTTTCAATAACCTAAACAGCATACTGCCATGTGCAAGCCAGAGCCGAGGGGCGCAGGAGCCAAGGGGCGCGACGCAGAGCCGAGAGGCGAGACGCAGAGCCGAGGGGCGAGACGCAGAGCCGAGAGGCGAGACGCAGAGCCAAGGGGCGCAGGAGCTGAGGGGCACGCAGGAGACAAGGAGCGAGACTCAGAGCCGAGGGGCGCGCAGGAGACAAGGGGCGAGACGCAGAGCCGAGGGGCGTGCAGGAGACAAGGGGTGAGACGCAGAGCCGAGAGGCGAGACGCAGAGCCGAGGGGCGGGATGCAGAGCCGAGGGGCGCAGGAGCCAAGGGGCGAGACGCAGAGCCGAGGAGCGAGCCGGAGCTGAGGGGCACGCAGGAGACAAGGAGCGAGACGCAGAGCCGAGGGGCGCGCAGGAGACAAGGGGCGAGACGCAGAGCCGAGGGGCGAGATGCAGAGCCAAGGGGCAAGCCAGAGCTGAGGGGCGAGCCGGGGGGGAGGTGCCGCAGTGCTGGCTGGGGGTCAGGTGACTCCCCCTTTAGCTTTGTGCTGTACTTGTCTTAGTTTGTTTGCTGGATAAGGAAAACAGTTAATGTTGCTGGCTCAGGTGACGGGCCGTGGGGCGGTGCGACAGGGTTGGGAGGTTTTTGAGAGAGCCCCCTACGGGGCCCCCCCACTGCACACCTGGCCCGATTTCTCCAGCGAGGGGGCCCCGGCACCTCCCCGCCAGGACGCCGGGCTCTTTATTTATTAATTAGTGACTATGCTCAGGATCCTGTGCCATGTTGCCATGGCTTTCAGTGCCAGGTGGACGCTAGATGAAATATGGATGGTGAGGGAATGCGTTAGAGTGATGGAGAAGGTGGCACACTGCTGTGCTGGCCTAGGCCATATTGTCTCGGGGCATCGGCAGCGAGGCCGGTGAAAAGCGGCCGCGTTCTCCTGGCCGGCGCATTCATCACGCACCTAGAAAAGTTTGCGGCTTTTCAATGATGATGAATACGCTGGTAGCGAGCCCCGTGCTGCCTAATGATGATGAAGCGAGCTCAGGCCTTGTCAGCTGGCTGGCGCTTTCATTTCTGACTCGTGCTGACCGCTTTCTGCGGCCGGCAACTACCCCAAAGTTATTAGCAGGACTAAACATTGTCATCATCAGCAGCCCCGTGTCGCATTAGCTGCAGGTAAAATGTAGATTTGTTATATTCCGATGGTTTTGTCGTAGAGAAACGTCACTCGTCATTTAGGGTGTATTTGGTCCCGTGTGCCAGGCTTCTTCATGGATGGATGGATGGACGCGAATCCCTAAAGTCCAGGGGAGAAGCAGCCGCGCTTGCCTGCGGTAATGAATGCTTCACCGTCTTCCCGCATGCTGACTCGCCGGCCCTGACTGTACAGCTGCAGCCTATCAGGAGACACCACACTGAGGACAGCAACGCCGGCAGTGCTGGATTGCTATTGGAGAACAAGCTACGTGCCTGCAGTGCTGCACAAGCATGCGATATCTCACTCACCCCCCCCTTACGAACAGATGCTTTTTGAGTAGTGGGAGCTTCATAATGAATAAAAGTTTTATTGGTCACTTGTGGAGGCCAAAAAAATGTAGGTTTGTTGAACAATGTTTAGTTCGTAGCACTAAAACATTCTACTGTATATTGTTTTCGGTTGACTTCTGATGTCTTCATTGATCACCCAGTATAAAAGCAGAATATAGCAAGGGGGGGTTTGGGGGGGGGGGACAGGGAGCAGCTTAATTGAACAGGCTAATGAGTAGTTGCTCTTTCCATCTGGGACACACCAGTGAGCTTGCAGTGAGATTGTTTGACAGTTTATCTGTGATAAATAAATGCATTCAGAGTTAATTAGCTCAGGGCCCACAGGGGACGGCTGGTGGGGTGCCTGCCTTCACAGGGCCGGCGTACGGAGGACCGCATACCCCCCCGGCCCACCATCACCCCACGCCTTGTCACGCTAATGCTCTCTTAATCCAGCACCTCATTTCCTGCCTCAGCACGCAGTACCAGGCCCGCTGTGGATGGACAGCGGGTTTTAGGGCCGGCAAGCCATGCATTGCTCTGCAGCGGCCACGAGTGGATCCAGCTCATCTGGGATGAACCAGGAAGGACTTTAGTGTCTTAGCTATACCTCATCTCGGGGACCGTCTGGGTCCTGGTGATATCAGGAATCTGTTGACCTGGAGACTGTTAATGGGCCTGTTTTGCCCAGACCCTTCTGCTGGCACACCAAAGCCAGGCCGGGCCGCTCGGGTACCTTTAAGCCTCCGGGTCTTTGGGCATCCTCTCGGCGGCTGTGAGACTCCCACCATCTGTGGGAAGACCGGCCGCGCGTCTCCCTGCCCGGCTCGACTATTGGCCTCCAGCAGCTGCTGAGCAGAACGGGGAAAACACCAGGTGCCACGCCTCTGATCCAGGAACAGTCGGCCGCCGTGACCCAGAATCCCTGACAAATGAGAAACAGACACTAGCGGGGTTTGGATGACACAGGGAAGGCATGTCTTGCTGAAGGCGGCCATGGCCTCCCAGACAGGGGTGCGGCTGCTGGGGTGGAAGGCACAGAGCATCACTGCGTCAGCCACGTCTGCTGCTGCTAGGAAGTAACTGCACAGAAAAGAAATGAAGCTAAATCTAAAGGTGTCGGTGAGCGCTGGGGGCTTTACTCTGGCCCCCGAGGGTGCTGATATGCCAGGGAACTTTTTGAACAATGCTGTGTTGCTTTCCCATTGTTTTTGGGCAACAAATTTCTCTTGTGGTCAGCTTTTCCCAATCATCCAGATCCTGGTGAGTTGCCCTGCGTCTCACCAGCATGGCAGTTGCCCAGCGACATTGCCCTGTGTCATCACCTTGACTCTATGTCTGAGTTTTATGTATGAGTGTCCCCTGAGTCTGACTGGACAGCCCTATGTTTCCAGCCTCATTGTGACCGTGTGCTGGCAAACGGATGGATGTCAACATGACTGAGGTATTGGCGGCCCATTGTCTGAAATCAGACTGGATACAGACAATGTGCCACCAATGACACTGAAATATGGAATCTGCCGAAAAGGATTTAATTTCACACCAAGCAAAGTGTGGCGATATTTTTGCAAATAAGTGACATGCAGAGGCTTGGGACATCCACTTCTTCATGGATCCTGCTTCTCTGCCTTATTGGGAAATAATCTGCATTCTGCACAATGCACGTGTCAACAGCGGAGGGGAGATGAGGCCCAGAAGTGAGGGACCGTCATAATGGCACTCGAGTACTTAGCCAGCTCTGACACCTATGAATTTTTATTTCTTAATTTCCTTTACGGCTGATGAAAACTGCGTAGCAAATGGCTTCTTTCTTATGAAGGAGTGTAATCCTCCTTAAGAATAGCCTTTGAATCACAATGCTGTCTTTTTCTGTCACAATTTTCTGTCTCGCATTTGAAGACGTTCAGACATTCAGTTTCTGTCATATATTATTAACTTTCTGACTTTAATCCATAACTTTTGTGCTCCGTCAGTATTGTCTGTGGTATTTTTAAATTAGTCACATTTTATGTCTGAAAGTCAAAGCCATTGTTTGAGACGCTCTCTCATTTTTTCTTTTTTTTTTACTTTTTAATTTGATTTGTGCTCTGGAATAATGTGTGAATAGGCAGCAACTTTTTTGTTCTGAACTCTTTTATCTCAAATGTCTATGCGTTTGTTTTTTTTTTGGGGGGGGGGGGGGGGGGGGGGTTT
>JAODKM010000008.1:23441409-23452292 GCA_026780845.1 Petrocephalus sullivani | reverse complement strand
GGCGGGGTGGGGGGGGGGGCGGGGGGGGGGGGGGGGGGGGGGGGGGGGGGGGGGGGGGGGGGGGGGGGGGGGGGAGATCCACCCGGGATGGGAGGCAGGGGAAAGAGCTGCTAAGAACCTGGGCTTGTGATCAAAAAGTTTCTGGTTCCAGTCCCAGGTGGAGCCGGCCTGGTACACCCTTTGTGCCAGATAGCGGGCCTTCTTACCTCCAGCGAAATAGCCAGCTGCATAAATGGTTATTGTGTGAAACTGCAAGCAATGTCAGGCTCATAAGGATCCAGACTACTTATCAGAATGGTCTGCACTTCATCAGAACAATGAATTGCTATCAACAGATTATCTATCATTATTCGAAGCCTCAATTTTACCGTAGACATAACTTGGTTATGTAACCCGCTGTCACGTTAACCTAGAATAGCTTCTTGTACCAAAGTACTTCATATTACGCTTCTACAAACCAAAAGAGCAATTTCAATAATGTTTTATATAGCTGATCATTTAGGAGAAAATGCAGTGCTCGGAGCAGCGGGTGCTAAGTCTTTGTAGAGCGATTACAATCTCATTAAAATTCTGCTGTTAATTTGCATACCACAGTGTGATGCATTATAAATAATTAATGGTAAATAAATAAAAAATGCCACTGAAAAATGATTGGCGTCATGAAAGCATCTGCCAACTTATTAGAGTTTTGTTTTAATTGACTTTGGCAAATTTTTAATTGATCGCTTTCGTTTCCATGATAGATGGTGCCGACCCATAAGTTGTGGGGAAATATAAGGGGCTGTATTATTATGATATATATTCATGTGCTCATATTAGAGACTGGCACGAGTTTTTTTAAGTTTTCTTTTGTACGCTTTGCTTATTATATATTCTCCCGTATTATACCCTAATATATTTTAGCTGCGTATTCTCTCGTTTTTTTTTTTCCAGTGGCAGAGACTGGTAATTGCAGGCTATTTTTTGAAAGTGCTTCATTAATGAAAGGCGATTGGGAGCTTCTAAGCTAATGGATCATGTGGGGTGGGCCGGTGCAGGCCGGTTTGCTGGAGGTCACATTTCATTTGCTGCCCATGTCAAGCTCCCGCCAGCAGAGCCTCCACGGCAGCCAATCAATGTCTCCGTGCTGTGGCCCTCGAACGAATCCATTAGAGTTATGCGGATGAGTCCTGCCCAGGGAGGGAGGGAGGGAGAGAGGGAGAGGGAGATGGAGAGAGAGTGAGAGAGAGAGAGAGAGAGTGAGAGAAAGAAGTCTCCAGATACCTCAGACAGAAATTAGCCATGAATTAGGAGAAGGGCCGGTTCGCTGGAAGTCAGCCGAGGCAGAATGAATCGGTCTGAGGAGCCTCCTGTGCGTTGAATCCATTTGTCGGCCATTTTTTATGGAAGCTCTCCTACGCCACTGCCTAGCTAAGGTGGAAGCTCACGTCTCCACGACGAGACTGCCATCATTAAATAAAGCTCCCGGTAGGAGGGGGAGGTCAGAGAGCAGCTCATCCTCGGGACAGCGATGCAGAAAGACCGTGCTGTGTATCCATGCTCGTCCATCAGCGAGCACAGACTCTAGCTCCTATTCCAATTCTGAGGGCCACTTAACTGGTCTTGAAAAATTATATTTAATTTTCCAGTCAGACCCAAGGGCTTGCTGTTATGCACTTAAGGGTTCCCTTATAAGTCTGTGATACTTAAGTTGCAGCCATTATGAAGGTTAGGGAACTTGTTGATGGTTCAGTCTAGAGGATTAAAACAGGACTTATGTCATGAGGAATTCACATGGCCTGAACTGGGTCAGCTTTGGATAAAACAAATCTACTGAGGCATACAATTCCACATAGAATAGACACATGCAAACCCTAGACTAATGTGTCCTCTCCCAGTTACTTTAGAGTTACATTATGAACTGACCAGAATGTCACCTTTCATCAGTTGTTTGCTGTGCCATTCCTTTCCCTCCATATTGCACAGAAGAGGGACTTAAGGCAGCCTACAGCAGTGAACCCTCTCTGTAATCAGCACAGGCGGGTCAGCAGGGACGCATGCAGCGGCTCTCGCTAACCACGCCAAACTGCAACCCGCGCAGTGGTCACCGCACCGGCCGTCTCTGGGTGAACTCTGCCACCCTAGCGGAAGCGGACAGCCGCGAACGACGCAGGGGAACCGAGCAGCTCAGGGTACAGAGACCCGTTCCCCAGGTCTCCCCCAGTACCCACGTGTCAAGCTCCTGGACGCTGCTCTGAGCATGTCAGGTGGCAGCCCCCTCCCCACCTCGAGCAGAGCCAGGAGCAAAGCCCACCCTCCTCCACCCCCAGCTGGCGGGTGCATGCGCGCACATGAGAAACACGGAAATGAGATCTAAAATGCTTTTTAAATGCCTGCCCTCTTCTCCCTCTCCCCGAGTCACGGCTCATAGTCGGCAAGCAGGAAAACAAGATGAAATAAAACTCTAAGCCACCCTGGCAGCCAAGGACAGCGTTCCCTCCCTGTTACAGCCTGTATCGCCCGGACACTCCATGTGTAGCTCCTCTTCATTGCCCTGAGCTTTTATTCCTGACAATAAGCTCTTTATCACTCCTCAGCACAATTCATTTAAAACCACCGTCGAGAAGCAATCAGACCTTAAGTAAGAGGATTCAAAGTCAGCGTGTTATTGTTAAGCAAAGCAGCAGCGCCTCATTACCATAATGCACACAGGGAGAAGCCGGCCTGCGCCTAGTCACAATAAGTAATTGCTTCCAAGAAAATAAACAGTTAATATTCTTGTGGCGTTTTTCTGAGAAGCCGGTCACTATGCCTGCGTTGCTTCTGCCTCTCCCCTACTTGCAGTCATTTTCCGAGTTTGCCTCGCTGACGCTCTCTCTCCCCGTCTCTATGGAAGAGATGACTTTGTGTTTAGCTTCCTGGTCTCCCTGCCCCGGACACCTATGATTTAGCAGCCCTTGACATATCCATTACACAGTACAGCTCGCTACTCTCTCCCTCTGTGTCTCACTACCTATAGAAATGACATGAACCTCTTTTTCTTTTTTCCTCCTAATGCCCTCAATTCACGGATGGTGCTTTTAGCAAGAAGTGGATTCTAATTCCAAGACTCTCCCTCTGCTATTAACTACAGACTTCAGGTGCTGCAGGGGAGACATCAATCCCGACAAGGTCTCTTTATATCAGCACTGAAAATGCCTTGCCATTTTGAATTTTGTTCATGTTTACAAGCACTGTCTTCTGCGTAAATCTTTATTACTGTTATGGTTTGGCAACAGTAATTGCATAATAATGACAACAACAACAACAACAGTAATAATAATTGTTTGCATAATATTTTTGTCTATTTCTTTAGACTGAGGATAATAGTCACTGTTAATATGTACTATTACAAATGTTGTATTTGCTGTATTTATACAGAATTATATATTGACCAGCAGTAAAACTAAACAAATATTCTTAAAGCTTCTGTGTTCTATTAGACTGACTTATCACTTGGTGGACTCCTTCACATACTGTTGTTGCCCATTTACACAGCTGGACGTTCTGCTGAGGCAGTCCTGCATTTAGAACCCTGCTCTGGGGTTTTACAACGGGGCCCCTCCTGGGACCTGACTGGACGCTCTGCATATTATGAATGAAGACCTTAGCCACTGTGCTACCTGCCGCATGCATGCAAATGTAATGCAAACAAACATACTGTAAATGCAGGCAACATGGCCTGATGTCAGTGAGGGGACTGTAGCATGCAATGCATTATGGGTATATTAGAACGGCCTGATCAGTTTGCTGTCACTGGATGCTCTTAGGTTTGGTCTGATTTGTTGATTTGTTGTTCAGGAGTTGTTTCTCTCAGAAATGTGTGCATCGTGCTGCCTGACGCTATCTTCACAATGCGATTTATCTGAACATATTGAGCGTGAAAATCTGATTGTTACAGATTTTTTTTTATGTAGCCGACATGAAAAAAACTTTTAGCGAAGTGGATAGAGAAGCAGAGCAAAAGCCAGGGATACTTTATAACTCACTGGCCAGCACGCTGTAAAACACATTATGAGTAAAGGCTTAAAATCCACAGTTAATCATTAATCTTGAACATAGCTGTTTCTCTGGATAGTACACTTAGCAGATATCTTGATCATTTGTGGGAGACGTACCCTAGATTATGTCCTCAGCATCATCAAGCAGACAGTGGGGGGAGTCAGAAGATCTTATTTGCAGTTTGCAGTAGTATACCAACCAATATTAAATTTTGCTTAATTAAAATAAATCCAATGTCCAGTGTAACTGTATGGCATGCACTGGGAATAGACATTAGGTTCACTGGGTCAGTGAAATGCTGATGTTCTGCAGAATGACTCTGCTGACTTTCATACAGGGAGTTCCCCTGTCTTCTGTCCTGTGATGGACTGGCATCCTGTCTTGGGTGTCCCCCATCTTCTGTCTTGTGATACACTGGCATCCTGTCCGGGGTGTTCCTCCGTCTTCTGACCTGTGATGGACTGGCATCCTTTCCAAGGTGTTCCCCCGTCTTCCGTCCTGTGATGCACTGGCGTCCTGTACAGGGTGTTGCCCTGTCTTCCATCCCCAGTACTGGACTAGTACTTGGAAGATGAATGAATGGATGAAAGGTAGACAGTCTCACGTTGAGTCATTTTGGGCGAAATTCCATATCAGTTCAATAAACACAACAAATAAGTCACATGGTTTTCCATACTGTCTCCATAGGCACAAACTTCTCCATTGTCTGGGGATTAAGGGTAATTCTTTATATGAATGGGACCCATAACTAACAGGAATTAAAAGCAATTAGCACACTAACAAATTAGTAGTAAGATGTCGTTTCCCTCTTTTATGACATGACCTGTAATGTACGCCACTCCTCTCATTGTATTTCCCTCTTCCCATTGTAATGAATTGGAAGAGTATAAATTATTCAGCACTGTAATGTCCTTTAATATTAATAATTCTTATTGGTTAAGAGCTACTGCTAACATAAAAGCATCTGGGGATTATATTTTGAACTTTTTATCACTCCTTTCCCAATCAGTCACAACAGACTGGTGTTTTGCTCCCGGACAGCACGGAAACACTTGCTGTGTTTGTCAGAACAATGAGAAAATGGTCACGCCACTTTGATACCGCCGTATCGCCAACGCCTTACCGCCGCAGCCGCCTAATCAGGCCTGCCTAATTAAGGCTGTACTACGCTGTTTCTCCTCCCGGGCTGTTTCTCTTTGTAGACTGTGCGTAAACAGAAGGTCTTGGAGTGGTGACCGTTGGCCACCGTTTTAGAAACAAGTACATTAATAAAATTGTAAAAAAAAAAAAAAAATGTATCAAACTTGTGTTAAATAAAATGGAATTTTTTTAATAATAACTTACTCCACACTACAGTTACTAATCCTACAACTCCAAGCTACTAATAAAAACAGCGTTAATATCATCGTCACTTATTTTTAATAATTATAGCGAACATTAGTTCTGCTTCTGCTCAGATGTCATGCCAGCTCTCCTCCGCAAACAGGATTAGCGTTACATTTCTGAAATGAAGTGCGTTCCTAAAGCATCCGTATGGCAGCCTCTGACGCCGCCTAGGCTAATGCAGCTACGATCGCACTGATTCATTAGCGCCAGGGCCTCTGTTCAGTCTGCTAATTCTGTCTCGCGTGGCTCGTCTCAGTCACAATTCTCAAATAAGATGACAGTGCAGTGGTTAGCACTGTTGCCTCACACCTATTGGACCAGGGTCCGAGTTCCTGCCATGGCTCTATGTGTGTGCAGTTTGCACAATCTCCCCATGCTGCTGGGGGGGGGGGGGTTATGCCAGGTAACCCAGAAGCCAACCAGCATTACAAAATTGTCTGGCACGCCTTCCACTAGGTTTGTCCCCCGCCTAGGTTATTCCCTGCCTCGCACTCATAGCTTCTGGGACAGGCTCAGGGCCCCTGTACAGCACAGGTGGCTACAGAAAACGGACAGGTGCTGATCATGCAGGAGTAGTACTACACTCGTGTGACCCTGGCAGTACAGTGGTGGTTTGGGCCAGTGGGTGTGGTTTGTGGGAGGGGTCTGTATAACAGGAATTAGAATGTGCGGTTTGTGAAAGGGGTCTGTATAACAGGAAGTAATATGGAGACCAGAGGTGAATTTCAATTAAGGTGTTTGTTAATTTGCAGATATTACAATAAGTACTCTGTAAACAGCAAATGTGAATGGAGATTTAATAATTCAACTGCTATATATTAATAATAATATAAATTAATATTAATTAATACAATTAATAAGTAATACTACTAATAATAATCACTATATTAGCTATTTATTATATAGGTACACTAATATTACTTTAACTCTATAGATTTAAATTATTTAATATATCACACTAAGAATTATTTTAATTTGTATTAAATTTACTTAAACCATCACAGAATGACAAATTTATAGAACTTAGTTCTATTTTAAAAAGTGCCTTTTGAAATTCAATACGGTACCACGACCAAAAAAAAACCCTTGCAAATCATACAGAAAATTATGGAGTCTCACAGAAGAGGTTCTCGTGGAACATGCACCAATTCACAGCAGGTGGGTGGCTCGCCATCTTGGTGCAAACGTTACACAGTCCATGTGCAAAACAAAATGTGACTGAAATCGACAACAACAAAAAACTGACTGATCCAATAATCCTTCCCAAAATCAGCCAAATGGCATCATCAGCATTAGTTCTCCTATTGCAATAGTAGGTTTTTAGCCACCAACTTCAGGCTCGTTTATAATCTGCAAAGAGCGATATCCATATCCATTCGCTCACTAGTGCGCAGGCTTGTGCAGCTAGTGCTGTGCGTGTTCCTGTCGTGGCCAGAGGGACCTAACCTCTGCCTCACGAAATGCCTCGAAAATCTTTTTCTATTTATTTATTTTTTTACAAATATATCTACTCATTTTATCATATTTTAAAATATAATACATTTGCCATGCATTTTTAGAATAATTATTATATTTACAATTATTATTAAGTTCATTGTTTGTTTTCAATCCTTCCATTATGTGTTCTTATTATTTCAATTACTGTATGTATTGGGGGGGCACACCGGATCAAAATACACAAAATATACAGTTACAAATCTACTTAAGTACTGTAGCTCTCTTCCTTCCTTGTATATATTTTAATGCGCTGGTTTAATGCACTATTTCTTGGGAATTCCAGCCCATTTCTGTAATCTAACACAAGCTGACATTTGATGGCCGCTGTGTGTTTGCGGAATGGGGGGGGCTATGTTACAAAATTACCGTCAAGCCCCGCGCCATCACTGAGCACCGGAAAGCACCAGGCCCTACCGTCCGGCCGTGTCAGATAAGCACCGTGTTGGCGACTTTGCTCAGGCAACCATAACCTGCACCTCCATCTCCTTCAAACACCTGCTCAACACCTTCCCAAGCCCCCCCGCCCCCACCCACCGTCTAAGAAGGGGAACGTGCGGCCATTTGTTTTCCAAACACAATTAATGAGGTTTCTGCTGTACGTCAATACGCCTTGATGCTATTTGCATAGAGTATCGATCAGCGGTCCTTATAATCAGAAAATGTTAATTGTGCCAATTATTTCTCAGTCTGTTTGTGCCCTTGTCTGGCCATCTGGGGTTCATGAAGGTCACCAGGAAAATTAGCTGTAGCTCCAGTTTCCTACTGAACAAGATTGCCCCCCCTGACAACAGTGTTTGTGGCAAATAAACCAAAAATCCAAGGCTTTCTATGATTTCTATGATTATTTATGCACTTACAGGGTAGCAGCCAATGCCATTAAAAACTATGGAGGTATTAAATCAGGTTTCTGGGCTGGTTAGCATAGCCCTGTAATGTATTTTCATAATCAGGTACTGAAACCTCAGAAACCACTGCATTAAGAGTGGGTCATTCTCCCGGGCCATTCAGTGCTGATCCGGATCTCAGCATCTGTGTACTGCTGCCCGTCCCGCCCCGTAACGTCCGGCCTAGCGCCACGTTTGGCCCCCTATCCCGCCGTCCACATGAGCTGATCACAGCGATAAGTCGGCAGCTGCCAGCGTCTCCTGTGCGTCATGCTGGTCCACAGAGACCCACTTAAGGACCAGTCCCGCCATGCGGCCAGTCTCTGCGTCCTGCCCACTGCCCCTTGAAGGACATCCACTGTCCACATCAGCCCAGAGCAGCTGGCTGCCCCCCACACCCCCAGCCAATTCAGCTGCTGGTATCTGTCTTTATCGGCTGGGTTTCTGATGCAGAGGTGATATATGTTTGATAGGTGAGAGATGAAACGACAGTCTTCCATGGGAAGATGAAGCTGCTTATTTGTTGGGGTGTGAAGTATTAAGGTGGCGCGTGTGAGTGAGGCTGTCCTAATCTTTGGCACTACACCATTCAGCACAGAACAGCAGAGCAACACACAGCACAGCACTGCACCGCACAGCAACAGACAGCACCACCCAGCACAGCACTACACCACACAGCACCGCACTACACCATTCAGCACAGCACAGCACGGCACTGCACACCTCTCCCCGTACTCACTAAGCATGTTGACAGGCTGCACTGTGACCCTCCAAGTCCACAGCCGATGATTTACATGCTCCTGGCTTAGAAAGAGATGCCCAGTGACTCGCGCTGCAATAACCTGCACACATAGATACTACCTTAGTGTGCCAGTTATGACAGGTGTGAGTGAGGCTGTCCTAATCTTTGGCACTACACCATTCAGCACAGCACAGTACAGCAACACACAGCACAACACCGCACTGCACAGCACAGCAACACACAGCACCACCCAGCACAGCACTACACCACACATCACCGCACTACACCATTCAGCACAGCACCGCACAGCACAGCAACACACAGCACCACCCATCACCACACCACTAAACACAGCACAGCACAGCACTACCCCACCCAGCAGAGAACCGCACCACACAGCACAGCAACACACAGCACCACACTACACCACTCAGCACAGCCTTACACCACTCAGCACAGCACTACACTACACAGCACAGCACAGCACTACACCACTCAGCACAGCACAGCACTGCACACCTCTCCCTGCACTCGCTAAGCATGCGGACAGGCCGACTGTGACCCTCCACAGCCGATGCTCTACATGCTCCTGGCTTAGAAAGAGACGCCCAGCGACTCACAATGCAAAAGCCTGCACACATAGACGCTACCTTAGTGTGCCAGTTACGACAGGTGTGAGTGAGGCTGTCCTAATCCGTGGCAACGCTATCCGAGTAGAGCAGCAGTATGAGGTTTAACACATACATAATACTAGGCTGAAAGCAAAAGGCAGGGTGCCTTTTTAAATCTTTGAAGGCGGCATCACTGAGAGGATAATGGATATGGCTGCTGGCACAGTGCCAAATATATATTATAAAAGGATTATTTATAGTATGATAGTGTAATAGCCATGGGTAAATTATGCGTACAGGACATTTATTGTACCTCCTTACTGTTTCTCACACAGTAACTATTGTGATTGCATTGCTCGATTTCTTGCACGACATCTACAGTACTGTGCAAAAAGTCTTAGGCAGTCAAAGAAAGTGTTTCAGGCTATTTATCTGGGAAGTGAGTATATATTAGCGCAAAAAGAACACAGTTTAACAGAAGAACACAAACAATGTAATAGTAACACAAACCCTAACCTCTCCTCAGGCACCTCAGCCATGCCATGCATTTCTTAAAATTTCGCACCAGCTAAATGGATTAATTAGACAATTATTTTATTGAATTCATTAAATAACTCAATGAGGTATTGATTTGCAAAATAAGGTGTGGAAACGGTTAAGTCAAAAAATATATGTATCTATAGAATGGTCAATACTGAAGATCATTTGCATATACAACACATTTGCATGACAACACAAGAGTTTTTTGCACAGTACTGTGCTTTACCTGGAAAAGCATTAATAATAAAGTTTCATGTACAGGCACTCATTTTGCAGGTCATGCAAGTTGAGTGGGACCCTCTGTAGCCAATTAAGCCTCTTGCTGTCTGGCACCCCCTGTGGCCAGTGAAGCCACTTGCTGGCTGGGACCCCCTGTAGCCAGTGTAGCCTCTTGCTGGCTGGGACCCCCTGTGGCCAGTGAAGCCACTTGCTGGCTGGGACCCCCTGTGGCCAGTGAAGCTGCCTGCTGGCTGGGACCCCCTGTAGCCAGTGTAGCCTCTTGATGGCTGGGACCCCCTGTAGCCAGTGAAGCCTCTTGCTGGCTGAGACCCCCTGTAGCCAGTGAAGCCTCTTGCTGGCTGGGACCCCCTGTAGCCAGTGAAGCCGCCTGCTGGCTGGAATCCCCTGTAGCCAGTGAAGCCTCTTTCTGGCTGGGACCCCCTGTAGCCAGTGAAACCACTTGCTGGCTGGGGTCCCCTGTAGCCAGTGAAGCCTCTTGCTGGCTGGGACCCCCTGTAGCCAGTGAAACCACTTGCTGGCTGGGATCGCCTGTAGCCAGTGAAGCCTCTTGCTGGCTGGGACCCCCTGTAGCCAGTGAAACCTCTTGCTGGCTGGGACCCCCTGTAGCCAGTGAAACCTCTTGCTGGCTGAGGTCCCCTGTAGCCAGTGAAGCCACCTGCTGGCTGGGGTCCCCTGTAGCCAGTGTAGCCTCTTGATGGCTGGGACCCCTGTAGCCAGTGAAGCCTCTTGCTGGCTGAGACCCCCTGTAGCCAGTGAAGCCTCTTGCTGGCTGAGACCCCCTGTAGCCACTGAAACCACTTGCTGGCTGGGGTCCCCTGTGGCCAGTGAAGCCTCTTGCTGGCTGGGACCCCCTGTAGCCAGTGAAACCACTTGCTGGCTGGGATCGCCTGTAGCCAGTGAAGCCTCTTGCTGGCTGGGACCCCCTGTAGCCAGTGAAACCTCTTGCTGGCTGGGACCCCCTGT
>JAODKM010000008.1:23422967-23439441 GCA_026780845.1 Petrocephalus sullivani | reverse complement strand
AAAAAAAAAAACTAGAAAAAAAAACAGAGAAATACACTGTATCTCACAAAAAAAACATATATATATATATATATATATATATATATATATATATATATATATGCATACATATGCACCGATTAATCCATCCATCCATCATTCAGCCAGTACCGGAGCCTATCAAAGGCAGCACATGGCTGGGAGGTGACTCCTGTGCAGCTAACACACATGCACATGCACAATCACGTGCTATGGCCATTTACCAACTTCACCTAACTTCATGCATGGTGGAAACAAGTACACATACTGTATAGAGAACACAGAGAACCCAGACGGGATAAAATTACATTAAAGCCTTTAGGCTGTGTCATCATGTCCAGGGGGTATCAGAGCTGTCTGCTGCCTGGGAGAGGTTAGTCAGCCATTTAACCCTACTCATGATAAACAGCTGGATGATGGATGGATGGATGGATACTATTATAAAAAATGAACCTTGACCCCAATTTAAAACTAAAATGCAAAAAGTAGAGAATATGGCCAAAAGTATGTGGGCATCCATATTGACTAATTAAGCACACAGTTACACAGTGCCCTGCGATACAAACGATCGACAGAATTGGTGGTTTTACAGAACAGGTTACTGACTTGCCATCACCATAGAACATCTTTCCAAGAAGCCAGTTCAACATGTTTAAGCCCTGCAGGAGATGTCCAGGTGAACCACTAGTGAAGTGGTTATGAAGGTTAAAACGCCTGGGAGGATGTTCAGGTGTGAAGTGCTGCCCGCACAGACCCACAGAAAGGGACCTGCTAACCCAACATCAGTACCAAACCTGAGTGGCAGCAAATCCCCACAGCAATGTTCCAGCATCTAATGGAAAGTCTTCCCAGAAGAGTAGAGGCTGTTAGCGACAATGGGCCCACCAACTTCATATTACAGTGCTTGATTTCTCAATTGCTTTGGAGCATTTCTCAAATGATAATTAAGACTAGCAAAACAACAGGTGTAATCCCCAACCCAAAATGTCACTTCTGCTCAGCAGAACATTGCTTCTGAAGTTAACCAATCATTCAAAGATGTATTCCTTAAATTGCAGTGGTACTGCATTTTTGTGTTTTTGGTTCCCACATGATTTTGTTGCCATTTTGCTGTTTTTGTGTTATACAGTGCTGTGTGACTGTCTGTTTGCTATTGTACTGTGTCCTGAGATCAGCAGAAGTTACATGTGCATGTGAGTGTTTTCTCTCGCCAGTGAAATTTACGTACTGTAATGTGGAGTCTTGCAATGTTGAAACTGATGTCTTTGACATGAATCAGTATCAGTTTGCTAATGAAAAATGATCAGTCAGTGACAATGAGAAAGTGGGAACTGACTATCATGCAGAATTGTGGAGGTCAGGAGCATAATTACACTGACACACTTAGACTGACACACTTAGACTGACACACTGACAATATATCTAAGCATTGTGACTCTCAAGTTTGAAACTATGCTGATTGGTGGCACTCACTAATTCATTGGTGGAATTATTTGCTTTTGAGACGAGTTAATTGTTTTGGACAAGTTACAGGGTTTTGCAGCTAAACTGTAGTGTTGCAGTACTGCTAATCAGGGGCAGTGGTGTTCTAATGGTCAGGGAAGTGTGTATATAACTAGAAGGTTGCTGGTTTGAATCCCTGACCAGCAAGACAGTGACTAATAGCTGGCTGTGGGATAAATGCAGGGGATGCATTTTGTTGTGGTGTGTCAACAATCACTTTTGTGCTATATGCATGAACTGTTTTGCTCTTATAGAAGCAACTGAGAAAAACTGTAATGCCCTTGATTTCAGAATGAGCTGATGTCCATACATTTTTGACAGTGTTCAAAAGTGTATAGAAATGCATCTGCGCAAAGACATTGGTTAATAAACCTTATTATGCAAAGTGCGCCCTCTTCTTTTGTTACTTAACATAGATAGATAGATAGATGGATAGATAGATAGATAGATAGATAGATTGATTGATTACTGCCATTTACACAGGTACAGGACAATACAAGTACACTGGAATTCTTCTGCGCAGCTCACAGAGTTAGCTTTCAAGATAGAGAAAAATTTGTTAAAAAGAGCAACACAGTTAGAAAGGTGATCAATTGTCATTGTTGACACACCACAGCACACAACAATGAAATGTGTCCTCTGCATTTAACCCATATGTTAGATTGTGACACAGCAGTGGGCAGCTAATTCCACACTTGGGGAGCGGTGCTTGGTGGCAGCAATACTTGGGAGTAGCAGTGCTTGGTACCTCAGTGGTACTTGCAGGTCAGGGACTCAAACTGGCAACCTTTCAATTACACAGGTGCATCCCTAACTACTATGCCACCACTGACCCCACACACTAATATAAAAAGAAAATACTCTGGATTATTGCACATAACACATAGTGTGCCAGTTCTTTTCGTATCTATACTGAAAGAACTGGCAATTTATACATATCTGCACCACACATAACTTACTGCTCCACAGATATAATGAAGAGAGTATACTATATACTCAGTGACAAAAGGATGGAGTGGTAGAAATTAATTGAATCTGCATGTGGTGAAAGGTCGTGTGACTGTATCACAATGATTATATATCAGATCAAATGGACACCAGAGTTGGCAGTATGGGCACACTGCTGGTCCCATGTCAGTAGGGTGTGGCACCCCCCTAGGTCTGGATATATGCAGCAATTCGGTGCAGAAGGGAGTTGTACAGCCATTGTATCCTCTCCTGCGGCAATTCAGCTTACAGCTGTTGTAACTGGCCTTAGGGTGCTGTCTCAGGAGGGGTAAGACATGCGGACACAGAATTTCATTGACATAGCGCTGTGCCATCAGGGTCCCTGAATCGCTACCAGAGACGGCCTGAAGTTGTACCCTATGGCTCCCCACAGCATGATGCCAGGAGTAATGCCGGTGTGTCTCTCCACAACACTGGCAGGATTGGTCCACTCCCCTCTTTGCCGCCATAAGCGCACATGATGGTCATCCGTGGTAATGCAGACCCGAGATTCATCGCTGAACATGGTACGACGGCACTCATTATCAGTACATGCCTCCTGGTTACAGCACCACTCCAAATGCAGCCGTCTCTGCGCTGGCGTTAATGACAGCCTGTGCATGGGACGGTGAACCCGTGGTCCGGCTGATGCTGGTCGTCGAGACACAGTGCGGCATGACACTGAGTGTTGCAGAGAATCCAATACCTGTATCCAGATGGCAGGCGCAGATGTCATGGGGTTCTGCAAATGCTTGGCATACAATACGATGATCCTACCTTGGTGTGGTCTGTCTTGGGTGACCGGACCCTTCACGATGTGTATGGGTGCCCTCACGTGCCCATCGGGCGACTGTGACATCTGCATGCCCCACATACCGGACAGTTGCACGATATGACCACCCGGCCTCATGCTAACCACGACCCCTATCAAACTAATACTAGTAATGCTGTTGGTGAGTCTACGAGGCATCCTCTGCGTCTGGCGACTAGACGTTCCAACTCCTTGCAAATCAAATCATTTGCATACCCATCGCTGGTCTGCATGTGTGCCACATTACATCCAAATTGGACCATTACTTCTGGGTGCTTCACTTTTTTTGTCACTGAGTGAATCTGGCAGTAGCCACTGATATATTACTTTAGTCAAGGACATTTAAATGGCTAAACTGTTTACAACTGCATTGCTTCAGTACTTGAAGGACAGTTTAAATACGCAAAGTAAGTTTTGTACATCCCATCCCCAAAGGACAGAAATGGGATCATTAGAGCCCATGATCGTCGGTGGGGAAATATTGATGTCAAACGTTTGGCTCTCAGTCGGGAGAAGTCACAGAAGAATCCATAGGGGAAGCTGGGGGCTTGTGAGGGAGCGGCGAGAGGCCGGGGAGCGCACACACGGGCGGCCATAATGACGTCCACTCCGGATAATTGCTTCTCCCACTGGCCTTGTCATTTCCTCTGCAGTTAGAAGCAAAGCAGGTCACCTCAAAGATCATCTGCACTCTGCCACTGGCTTCTCACTGGGCTCTTTTTGCAGGGTACAAATTACAGTGTCTAACCCCAGTGGCTCATACATCCCGCCCCGTGGAGAAGAATTCCTCCTAACGAAGACATCCCGAGCACTTTGGTTGCGAAGGGATTTATTAGGCCGAATAATTGAGCGCATGGTGTGTTTGGCTGGAAGGCCTGTGAAGAGTATTAGGTGGGAAGCCTGTGTTGGGATAACTGCTGTCACGAGATGTGAGACGAAGGACTCGGAGGCAGGCGTGTGGCGAAACATTAGGGGCCACTGGACAGAATGGGAGCGGGGGAACAAACGAGACATATCTATATGAGAGGGGTCAAAACAAGAAGGGGTGTATGGGGAAGGATACAGGCAGACAGGGGGAGCGATGTCAATGACCGGACAGGGGCTGACGAGACACACGGGCACTTAAATACAAAGACTAATGAGCAACAAGCAACAGGCGCGGCTCATCAGGGCCACATCAGGGAGGAGACGAAAAGGTCAGGCAGACATAACAGGCAGGATGTAACCACGCTTCTTATCAAGGTAACTGGAAAGCTAAAATAGGGAAAATGACAATAAGGTGGTGGCTTATTTATTTGTATCAATCGTCCTACAGATTGGCTTTGGTTGTCTTCCGGTTCTTCAGAAGGAAGTCATACACTACAGATTTATTCAGATATGTCATTATTGCAGTGACTGGTTAAAGGCTAAAGGGATGTCCAGAGAAACAAATGAATTATATCTTACTTAAAGTGGTTTCTTGTTCCCTTTGACAGAATTTCCATACTTAGTCCATACCTATTTGCATTTTTATAGTTTGCATATCTCAAAAGTATATCCCATTTCAAAATCTGCCGTATTGTACACATTGTACTTTTCTATTTTCAAGACCCAGAAATGAAAATCCAAAAATGGCCTGTTGGTGTATACTGTATGAGGGCAGTTTCATCTGCTGCATTTATATAAATTATATGGGTTTATAAAAAAAAATTGCGGAGCATGGAGAGTATTTTGCAATGAGTTTGTAGTGTCAACTTTAGTCGATAATTTCAGGTTTACATCCTTGAAGAAATAAAATTCTGGGTAATCACACTGAAGGCTTGTGCAGCTGTCTACGATCTGAAAGGAGAAACATGTAAATCACTGGATTCCAGTGTGGCATCAGTAAACCAAATGACGTGATTGTGTGATGAAGCTCAGCCGTTTTTAAGCACACTTTCACCCTCCCTTTGCCGTTTCTTTACATTATTTGGAATGGATGCAATTACGTTGACTGACACCAAAAACGGAGGAGAGTCCTGTGCAGCTTTATAGCATATGGCTCTATAATGTTCCAACTGGGAAGTAAGAGAAAACATCCATCAGCAGTCCTTTCTACAGACCCAATTCTTAGCAGCCAGGTGGAGTTCCAAAGGACCCATCCATTATCTAACCGCTGATCCGGGTCAGAATCTTGGGGGGGGTTGGAGTCTAGGGAACACATGCAAACTCCACAATGAGTGGATTTGGGATCCAAACCCAAACTCCAGCCCTTCAGAGAATCCTTTTAACTTGCTGCCCTAAAACTCCTGATTTAATGATACTCCAAGCCAGGCCAGATGTGCACAGGGGATGTGCGAACGGCAGCAGTTACGATTCAGTACCTTCACATCCACCTACATGATACTGAAGCTTCAGACAGCTTTGTGGCGCAAGCTGCTCCGATCTTCTGTTTAGTGAATAATATAGAAAAAGGGTTTGGGAAAGGAGTTCAAAACTCAAAGGAACTAAACAGGAGAGGAGGATCTCTGGTAATTTATTTTGCATTAGTAGTTTTTAGCCTGTGAATTTCAGGCTCACCTCGGTCCTTATGCTGTTGTCGGAGGGTGTAGAAAACAAGATTTGGTGGTTCCCCATAAATAGTTTGTCTTTAATTATACTTTTATTGATTTTCACTTGTGCCTTTATAGGGCAGCACTAATGGAATGTAGCGCACTTTAGTCGGCGTTCCCAGGCTCAACCGAACCCCTCGCAACGCAGGCAATATCTGAGGGTTCACCAAAGCACACAATCAAATGCCATCGTCTCCACGGAATCCAGAGACTTATTGTTCTGCCCTCTTGACAACTGTGCTCCAATAAGCTCCCATCCTAGGCAGGAGAGAGGCTAACACTTCTTAAGTTCCATGTTTTCATATCCTGATGTAATAACTTGTAATGGCTCAGTGTTACGTTTTTTTTCCCTTTCTCTAAAGTTAAAGTTGCCATTTACTGCTACAGAAGATGTCTTATCTTGTTGATGTCTTATAAGGATAGTCAGTCTGCTATAGCATGTATCCACTTTAGCCTCTGATGTTCTTTTAAATGGATTTTGTGTACTGTTGCGGTCCGATTTATTAAAAGCCCTGATTACTGTGTCACCGCGTACGTGGATGTGCTCATGTAGTGCTGCGCACCTTAATAAAAGCGAGCGATGTGCAGACACGCGCACTGGGAGGCTGCGCCTGGGTACGGCGGCTCGCTGCCCTACGTGGCGAGACATCATGCCGCGTTATTACAGGCGTCACATCGATTAAACAAAGCCGATTATGATGAAACTTTAATGTGCGCTTCTGCCATCCTAGTGGTGCGGCTCTCGCGATTGGTGCCAATCTCCTCCGGAAATGCTCGCCGCACGGCCTGCCGTCATGGAGGCGATCTGCACGCCTGTGCGTCCGCGCTGCCTCATTATCGCCGCATTGTGATGCACCCAGGAACTTCCGACTGCCTCAGGAACAAGTCCCGATGAAAAGACTTCACGAAAGCATTATCTAAGTTACAGAGGATGGCAAACTACATAAAACAATAACAAGAAGAAAAAAAACATGCTAAGTGCCGAGTACAAACGCTGACTGAAATATCAGCAAACTACACAGCAAGATGGCAAGTATTTACTGGGTAAATGTGCGTGCCATTTGAGACGGGGGTGTGGGGGGGCGCGCTCTGGGGCCGCCGCTGTTTGGCTTGTGCTGTCAGCATGGCTACCCTGAAAGGTCTGTGGATATCCAGCATAAATCCAGCCCAGGAGGACAGAGCGAAAGCTAATAACATATTATTGCGGACGGGGTCCTTTGGCCGCTTTGCCGTTGCCACAGCAGTGTCATGCTATATAGGGACCCCATGTAATAATCTGCAATAATGTAGTGAACCATGGGAGGAAAGACCAATCTTAGTGTGCTGTAAATGACACCGAAGGGCCAGCTGAGGGAACCTGTCCGGTTTGTATGGAGAAGAAATAGCATCCATGGCTGGAGGTAGCATTTTGTGTCACAATAAACCAATGAGTTCAATTCAAAGTCCCACATCTTCTAGAATATGAGTTTTAGCTTTCTAAAATGTATATGTTCATAAGATACACTTTTAGAGTTGAATACGTGTCACAATTACTTCTTCTTGCTAATTTCAGCTGAAGTGTTTTATTACACAATTGTCTAATTATACACAGAATAAGGTCAAGAGCATAGCTAGGTTAAAATGATAATCTTCAGTTAAAAAAAGTCTAAATTTATCATCCATCTTCTGTAAGTGTTTATGTAGTACGGGGTCACGGTGAGTCTGGAGACTATCCCAGAATGCACTGGGCAGGGAACACCCTTGACATGACGGTAGTCCATCACAGAGTGCACACAGTCACGCATAGGGCCCAGAGAGTGACTGAAACATGAAATACTGGAGGTGGGAGGCTGCAATATTAAGCACTCAGGCATCACACTTCACAAATTTGTCTTCATCATAAAACCACGTGCAGTACCTGGGGCAAAAGTCTAGCATTTCGGCATTAAATAACTTTTCTCATTGAAACATTTCCATAGAAATGACTGAGAGAAGAATCTTCTCAATAATTAAATCCTGTTTTTTTCAGTGAGACAATATGGCAATAAGAATAGATAATTCTCAAATGAAACTGGTAATGAAATATACCACTAAACTGGTGAACGCAAATAAAATGGCCAGTGTAGAATTTAGCTGCTTATTCCTATACATGCTTAATAAAAATCAAATTTTTGGGACAGTACTGCTGAAAATGAGCTCTGCAAAGCTTTCCTGAGGCCTGACCATTGATTAAACGAAAGCGAGGACTAAATAAGATCTGGATCTGCGGCTCAACGGAGCCCTTGTAAGAGAAACACTGGACTCCCATTGATGTAGGCTAGTGTGATTTAGGCATTAAACTTCAGTGGATATTTTCCAAGCAGTATACAAAGGTTATACTGTGTCTTTGGTGCTGGCATTCATTGACTAAAAGGCTTTTACAGATACTATCTGTTTTTGACAGGAGTACAGGGAAGGCAGCATCTAATTACCAGTTTACTAACAGATTCTAAACTAGTAAAAAGGGCAACCTCCATCCCCAGGGGGCATGGCACCCTCTGCAGGGACATTGCAGTAACCGTTCTGACTCTTAAACAGCTACTTAATAGCAGCCAGTCATACACTTCATCGCATTAAGCATCACACCTGCAAATGGCAACAGAATCCTGCCCAGGCAGGAGACACTAAACGTCGCTCAGCTTCTCTGACCTTGTGTAGTTTGAGAGCCCCTCCGCATTTTAGCGTTTTAGTGCTGGCCATTGAGACGCTAACACGCTAGCTAATACTCAGTTACTGATACTGTCGCTGACAACAGAATTTTGCGCTTGCAACAAATTGATTCACACTAGTAGGAATGTGGCAAATGACCTTTGCAAAGTACATCATGCACAGTGTGTGTCGCCAGGGAAGAATGTTTTTGTTACTTGGACATCTCTGTCTACAGCAGCGCGTTCTCTGGACATGATAATTATATCAAATCATTTCAGAGCTGATGGTAGTTCCTTATATCCGCTGACAAAGGGCTAAGTGCTTAGCAAATGCCATGCTGTCAAATTTCCCAATAATCAGTACTAGTAAAATGAAGGAATTTCAGTTATGTCATTCGAAACTGGGCAGACTTGTGCTGGTAGCCATTTCTTGTTTTATTAAGAACAGTCATCATTTAGAAAAAACAGTCTCTTTGGCAGAAGCATCAGTGATAATGACTGTGATGTGAAATAATATTGATGGTAATAAGCAAATGATGCATACAGACTAATACAGTCTAATACAGCAAAACACTAGATCCCATTTCCAGCTAATGTCTAAAGCTGTAACTTTAAGAGGTGCTGCAGATCAGTTTTACCGAGTGAGTATGCAAAGTCCAATAAATTAAATATGAATAAATTAAAAATGTACTGTAGCAGAAAATTGCTTGGAAAACAACCACCTCGACATTAAAATATGTATAGTGATGCTTTTCATGTGCGGCAACATGAGATTAGATATCACTGTAAATTACCACTCCTGCCAAGCATAGGCAAGAACTTTTCACTTTTAACAAGGATTTATTTAAAAAAAAACAAAACATTTACTCTGGTGTGCTTGCTAATTAATTTGATATTTAAATGAGATTTTGTATTATAATTGCAAATATCCCAAATAAGAGTAGTTTGAATAAAGGAGTTGTGTCAACAAAGATTGATGAGGCTTGCTTTGAAAATGCCATCTGTTTGCAGCGCTTACACAGGGCAGGAATCCCCCCCAATTCCCCATCATGAAACAAAGCTCAGACAGCGTTACCATTAGCCTTTAGCTCCTGCTCTCCCTCCCCAGGAGCTCCAGCAGCCTTTGTTCACCCCGATCACCGCCATGGTCCTCAACCCGACCCGCTTCGCCACTCCCCGGTGGTCCCTGGCCTGACCCGCTAGCCACTCCCCGGTGGTCCCTGGCCTGACCCGCTAGCCACTCCCCGGTGGTCCCCAGGCCAATCCATTTGCCACTCCCCAGCGGTCCCCAGGCCGACCTGCTCGCCAGCGGTCCCCAGGCTGACCCGCTCGCCACTCCCCGGCGGTCCCCAGGCCGACCTGCTCGCCAGCGGTCCCCAGGCTGACCCGCTCGCCACTTCCTGGCAGTCCCTGGCCCGACCCGTTCACCAGTCCCCGGTGGTCCCCAGGCCACCCCACATGACACTTCCCAGCGGTCCCCAGGCCGACCCACTTAACACTCCCCAGCGATCCCCGGGCCGACCTGCTCGCCACTCCTCAGCGATCCCGGGCTCAACCCATCACCACTCCCCGGCAGTCCCCGGCCCAAACCCACTCGCCACTCCCCGGCGGTCCCCAGGCCGACCTGCTCGCCAGCGGTCCCCAGGCTGACCCGCTCGCCACTCCCCGGCGGTCCCCAGGCCGACCTGCTCGCCAGCGGTCCCCAGGCTGACCCGCTCGCCACTTCCTGGCAGTCCCTGGCCCGCCCCGTTCACCAGTCCCCTGTGGTCCCCAGGCCACCCCACATGACACTTCCCAGCAGTCCCCAGGCCGACCCACTTAACACTCCCCAGCGATCCCCGGGCCGACCTGCTCGCCACTCCCCAGCGATCCCGGGCTCAACCCATCACCACTCCCCGGCAGTCCCCGGCCCAAACCCACTCGCCACTCCCCGGCGATCCCCAGCCCAACCCACTCGCCACTCCCCAGCGGTCCCCGGCCTAATCCACTCGCCACTCCCCGGCGATCTCCGGCCCAACCCACTCGCCACTCCCCGGCGATCTCCGGCCCAACCCACTCGCCACTCCCCAGCGGTCCCTGGCCCGACCCACTCGCCACTCCCCAGCGGTCCTGGGCCCGACCCACTCGCCACTCCCCAGCGGTCCCTGGCCCGACCCACTCGCCATTCCCCGGCGATCACCAGCCCTACTCGCTTGCAATTCCATGGTGCCTTTCCAGCACAATGCCACCGCCATTACTGCGTTACACGCCTGCAGAGCACGGATCGCTCACAACGCTATCCACGTGGGCTGATTAATTAACGAGGCCCATTAAGGCTGCTGAAAGGCTCCCGGCCCCCCCACGGTGCTTTCCCGGCTGATACGGCAATGCGTGATCGCTCCCTGTCCTTCACTGCCACTATACCCTCTAAAAACGCATGCCCCCGTGTTACGGGACAGGCAATGTCCCCCTCCCACATGCTCTGATGATCCCCAGTGCTAGAGCTGCCTTAAACGAGAGAGAACCACACGGACCCATGGAGTTTTAAAGCCCCTCAACCCCCCCCGACCCCCCCTGCTTCCATCTGTCAGGGAGGTTACTGCAGGGGAAGGGAAAAGGGGTTGAATAGCAAGTTCCAACTGGCCGCCTTCTAATTTCCTCTGCCTTCACGCCTTATCCGAAATACACGCCCTTTCACCGACACCCTGTTCCTCCTTTGTGAGCTTCCTGTATCTCCGCGAAAAGCCTGGGAGCCTCAGCGGCAGGCTTTCCGATAAACCCCCCGACGCTGGCCCAGATGTGAACCTCCGGCTTATCTGCCCATTAATTATATATTTATCCCCTTCGCCTTCCATGTTTTCCATCCTCATCAGCTCTGTGCTTCCAAGGTAATTTACTGCAGGTCACATTCCACTCACACAATTCAATTTGGTGTTTTTTTTCTATCCTGAATTAAAGTTCTGGCATGGGTAAATGAACGCCATATGCTGGAACCCCATTTCTCTCTCTGACAGCACTTTAACCACACAGGAGGTTTCTAAACTGACTTAATGCAAATCCAGCACCCCCCCACCCACCCCACAAAGCTGGCCAACTGAGGGGTTAGATGAATCATTACAAAATATTTTATTTTACAAATTAACTCCATTTCCACTATGCAGGTTATATATTGGTGCTAACACTATTTTAAAATATTCCTTTTACCTAAAATATTTTAGCTAATAGACATTTTTATCATTTTGAAATGTCATTTCACTAGTAACAGTTTAAAAAAGACCCAATTAATGTGTGTAACCTCAAAATGGCAACTATGTAAACAAAGACAACTTTCTTAAACGACCACCCCAGTTCTTACAAAGTACCTACATGGTGGCCCTGAAAGCGTGCTCATGCCGTGCTCACTGGCTCCCCCTAGTGATCTGCGCAGCCGCCCTCTCCAGCTACACCTTTCTTTGCACGCTACCTTTTTCGCTGTGCAGACTTGGAGATCGTCGCCGATATGAACGAGGTTCTTTGGCGCTCCAGGAGAGCAGCCTAATTGCTCCTGCTTGTGGTGTCACTGTGGGTGAGAGAGACGCGTTGGCACCATTTACACTGTAAGCCAGCTGCTTTTAGGGAGGCTCCTTCTCTCTCTTATACATTCATGGTGCGCCGCCGGGGCCCTGGACACCTGCGAAAGGCACCTTGACCTTCTCTTTCTCCCTAAGAGCTGCGCTGCTCCTTCCCATCCAACGAGACACAGCCTGCCTTTGAAACCATTATGGAGCCCATTACACAGTTTTAAAGCCATGGACTAAATCCGTCAAAAGGGGAAATGCACTGTGTGATTTGCCTCAATTGGCTCAAGCAGAGCACCTTAGTGGACCCTCACCATGGCCAGTGCTATGCGACACACAGAGCCCTGTGTCTGCATGCATCCATTTCAAGGTGCAGAACTGGAGGATTTTAATAGACTCTCTGGTCATGCTTGACTCTGTTGTTATTATTATATGGGAAGAGGGGATTATTCTCCCTACAGTGGCAGACTTGTGCTATAACAGCAGAGATCTGGAATCTTCCTCTCCACCTATCAAATTAGATTAGAGGAATTTTCAGGCAAAACGTGACAAATCAGTCAAGAACCCATCTCTGAATTCACTCCAGCACAAGATGAATTAATATTTCTCACATGTATATTTGCTGTTGCTTCACCAAGAGAAGTAATTAGGGAAATGAAAAGAACAGATGCCAGGCCTAGTGCAAGTAATGGTCTCTGTCCCTTTTTTGTAAATACCAGAAAGAAAATAAGGGACAAGTTTAAGACGTCTGATGTACATTTGTGGCGTTTTGGTTCAATTAATATTGAAACAGCTGTATTAAAAATGCTAATTAAATGGACTGAAACTCATAAAATAAAATCTCTATTAACAAATAGTGCCCAAATCAAGAATTATATATAAAACAACACCAAAGCCTGGGCAACCATATGGAAATTCACTCCAGATTAAACAAGTTAAAGTGCTAAGTGTTTTTATTTCTAAATTACATCATCTAACTCACCAGCTTGTGCAGCAAGCTTTTCACCTGTAATTTTAATTTAATAAGTCTGAGGTAATAGACACTTTATTAATTAAAATAGTTAATATTGAGATACGTAGTTCACCCATAAAATATAGCTTGTATCATCTTAATTATCCTTTTTTCAGAGCACTTAAATACTGTGAACCCAGAGAACTTGGGAGACACCAGCAAAGGCACAGCAAACAATGCCGAATGTACCTTGCGACATAGACTGGATTCGGTGACACCGTGCTGTCTAGTTACCACACTTGTCACATTCTGAAAGACAGGGCTCTCCCTTATCAGGTCACTGTGGGCATTCCGTCTGCATTTGTAGCCCGGTGGATCATCTTGAACCTGAATCTCTCGTGTGGATGAAGGAAAAAATTGCATATATTCACAATTCATTCCAAAGTAGCGTGTGGCCAAGTTGGGTCAGGCTCTTGTACGGAACAGAAATATATTCTGAAGCAAAAGTAGAGCTAAGCTGAGTGCAATTTGTGCTCTGTGAGACTTCAGCTACACCATAGACTTTATCTCTAGTGGTGTCCCTTTCCTTTGGCACTTGAGGTGAACGGGGAACTTCTTCCTAAAACCTACGTTGCCTTTTTAGTCGTGGTGCTGGCGGACAGCCTGAGGCACTTGTTCCCGGTCCCGCAGGGCAAGAGGGGAGCCCTCCCTGGGCAAGGTGCCGGCTTGGCGGAGGGCCCCAAGGCAGCGACGCGGCCCCTGCTCCTCTCCTGGGGGCCACTGCATCTGCTGTTCATTCGGCCGGAGGCTGTACTGGCTCCATAGATCTGCCGAGGCAGAGCACTGCTTATCTCAGATGCTCACAAAACATAATATTTTCACATTTCGAAGGTATGTATGAGAGTGTGTTCCTGCTGAATGCTCGCTGGTAATTTTGGCACCACCTACTGGTAGAGATAAGGAGTGACTCTTACTCTTCAACTAAAGCCACTTTTGTTATTCGTTTGGTTTGAAGACCAATAATACGTTAAATATATAATCAGAGACACACACTATATCCCAGAAAAATAAAAATTTATCCATGCATTCATCAACTGTGTATCCAAGGAGGTAAAGAGCAGAAGGGATAAAACCCCTTGATACCAGTCTGCCAGAGGGCACCATGAGGGCACATAGACACTGACACAGACGGCAGACACAGACACACAGACACTCGCACAGAGGACAAACATAGGCGCACAGATACCCACACAGAGAGCAGACACAGGCACACAGATACTCACACAGAAGGCAGACACAGGCACCTAGACACTCACAAAGAGGGGAGAAACAGGTGCACAGATACTGACAGAGGGCAGACACAGACATGCAGGCACACACAGAGAGCAGACATAGGCACACAGATATTCACACAGAGGGCAGATACTGTAACACAGATATACAGAGGGCAGACAGCGGCACACAGACACTCACACAGAGGGCAGACACAGGCATGCACACACCGACATAGAGGGCAGACACAGGCATGCACACACTGACAAAGACAGCAGATACAGGTACACCGACACTCACACAGAGGGTAAACACAGGCACACAGACACTCACACAGAGGGCAGTCACAGACACATAGAGAGCAGACACAGGCACCCAGACACTCACACAGAGGGCAGACACAGGCACCCAGACACATACACAGAGGGTGAACACAGGCACACAGACACTCACACAGAGGGCAGTCACAGACACACAGAGAACAGACAGAGGCACATAGAGAGCAGACACAGGCACACAGACACTCACATAGAGAGCAGACACAGGCACACAGACACTCACATAGAGAGCAGACACAGGCACCCAGACACATACACAGAGGGTAAACACAGGCACACAGACACTCACACAGAGGGCAGTCACAAACACATAGAGAGCAGACACTGGCACACAGATATTCACACAGAGGGCAGTCACAGACACACAGAGAACAGACACAGGCACATAGAGAGCAGACACAGGCACACAGATACTCACACAGAGGACAGACACAGACACATAGAGAGCAGACACAGACACACAGATACTCACACAGAGGGCAGACACAAGCACACAGATACTCACACAGAGGGCAGACACAGGAACACAGATACTCACACAGAGGGCAAACAGGCACATAGAGAGCAGACACAGACACTCACACAGAGGACAGACAGAGGCACACAGATACTCACACAGAGGACAGACACAGGCACACAGATACTCACACAGAGGACAGACACAGGCACATAGAGAGAAGGCACAGACACACAGGTACTCACACAGAGGGCAGACACAGGCACACAGATTCTCACACAGAGGGCAGAAACAGGCACATAGAGAGCAGACACAGGCACACAGACACTCACACAGAGGGCAGACACAGGCACATAGGGAGCGGTTTGTTCGTGGTGTGAATGTGACCAACCAACGTCCAGGTTTACTACACGAGTTTGGGCTAAACAGCTCCCATAACCAGGTGTGCTTCTAGCTAAATCCAATAGGCACGTTCAGGCAGTCTGTCATATACGGAAGCCTTCATTAGCAGTAAATCAGGCTCGCTACTGTTCTTCCTAATAATAAAATTAATATTCTATATTTGTATTTCCACTGAGCCTGTGTGAAATGGAGAAGTTGGACTTCACATTGAATATTATATGTGTGACGATTCTGAATCCAAGACTGAGACTGCGACACGAGATCATGAACATTTGTATCGCAGTTCTGTCTCACGGGTCCCCCCCAACCCCAACCCACTGCTGCAGATTACTTTACTGCTCATTACTGATGTGACAAAAGTCATCTTTCATTTCACAATTGAAATTATAGCACATGTAAATCACAAAATTATTATTCTGTTTAGTTAGGGAAAGCTGTACATTTTGTAAATACTGTTCATTACTGGGGCTGTAACTGTACACATATTCGCCATGTCCAATTTCTATTTTATGTGTATTTTTGTATTTTTGAATTACTTGTATTTTAACTAAATATATACACACACTAACAGAGGGCAGACACAGACATAGAAACACACAGATGACAGACCCAGGCACACACACTGAGGGGAAACACAGGCACGCAGACATTGACACAGAGGGCAGACACAGGCACGCACACACAGACATAGAGGGGAGACACAGGCACATAGACATTGACACAGAGGGCAGACACAGACACAGGCACACAGACATTGATACAGAGGGCAAACACAGGCACACAGATACTCACACAGAGAGCACACACTCAAACACACATACATACAAAGGACAGGCAGACACATGCACACACAGGCACGCACACACACTTACACAGAAGGCACATACAGGCACACAGATACTCACACAGAGAGCACACACTCAAACACACATACATACAAAGGACAGGCAGACACATGCACA
>JAODKM010000008.1:23385413-23401156 GCA_026780845.1 Petrocephalus sullivani | reverse complement strand
GTTCTCCCCAAGCGAGCTTGATGGGCCGAATGGCCTCCTCTCGTTTGTATAGTTCTTATGTTCTTATGTTCTTATACCACGGTAAATGACTTTTGAACTTCAGAAATGTGTGTGAGAGATGAATTTTTAGCATACTCCATGGTAGTACCAAAAAAAACAACACTGATGTAAAAGTCAGCAAATGACAGCATGGATGCCCAGCGTGGCCTGGATTTAACCATTCTGTAAGTCATACGTTTCATAATTTGAATCAATAATTGCAATAGTGAAGGCCGATGTTATGAAGGAGCTGATGGGTTGCCATGTTATCTGACATGGCCACATACATTGAATGGTCACAATACACCAGGTTTCGAGGAAACGTTTGACGCTAGACAGGGATATACGGCCGGAGGGATGCCAGTCCCTCACAAGGAAACCACACAATGGGCAATTCAGAGGTGCCACTTAGCCTGTCTGCATCCCTGGGCTTGTGGGAGGAAAGTCACATGACACGAGACGAACATGTAAACTCCACATACACTGAATGAAGGCAGGATTCAAGAGTGCAGCTCACTGTGGTGCCCATTATAGATTATTATTGCACTAAGAGAAGCCTTTCTGCACTGTACTGGGCTGTTATTTTTGCACTTGTGGCCTTCCGTTTAGCTTTAACAAGTCGGGCTATTTTCCTCCAACCTGTCCTGTCACTAAGAACTGTCCTGGCTGACTGGATGCTTTTTGTCTATCACACCTTTCTCTGTACACTAGACACTGCAGTGAGTGCCATTCCCAGAGAGGTGACTGGGGCTGAGATGAAGCATCAACTATCTCACCACATTCAAAACCACACACCTTGGCCATTCTTACTCTTAGCCGAACTATAACTGAACCTCTTGACCCAGTATGCTGAAGGTATTCAGATACAGATACAGTCATTTGAGTCACTGTTTGTATTAAAAATTACCTGATTAAATGGTCACTGAGTGAAATTATGTTTTTTATTATACTTTATTTGCCTTACATGAAAGCACATATTCCTTAATTTTTGCATATCTTACTCTCCTATGAGGCACACAAACATAAGTGAGGATAAAGCTTGTCACCCTGACAGCCATGGGATTCAAAGCAGCAACCTTCTAGGTACAGAGTTCTAACCTACACAGTGAAAGGGGTTTGGGAAGCTCTTAGCATGACTTTCAGGTGCCTTTCACCCCTATAGTGAGAATCATACCCACAGATCAATGCATTTAAACATGGAGACACAAAGCAACAGTGACACCTGCTGGCCATGATGTTGCTCACAAAAACAAGCAAGCCTAGACTAAAAACTAGAAGGACACACACTTTGGTTAAAAGAGTACATTTCCTGACTAATTTCCTTTTCTGAAATTTGGATAAAAATTCCATTTTGAACACAAATTGGATACATTTATTGTTAAAAAGAAGTCCTTCCTTCCATCGTAATATACCGCTGCTTGTCCTGATGAAGGGGCAGTGGTACCGGTGGTCCTGGGTGGGATGCTATCAAAACACAATAACAAGAAATATGACAATATAATGAGATATTTATGAAATGTGATAAATGTGTAAATTTCATTGATCAGAAGCAAGAAAAAGTGAGTAAAGTAAAATGTCAAAAAATACAAAAAATAAAATTATTGTGGTTCTTTGAATAGGAGACGCACATGCTTTATAGTCACCCTTAACATTAAGAATGATGGCGTATCCCACTGACAGGTTAACATAATTTCTCATTAAAATATGGAGGTTTCAGGGGGACAGTGGCCCCGAAGACCCTCCTGCCTCAAACCGATTTGCGCCTTTTGCAAAAGACATCGTTAAGGAACTGGGCCATGGACTTGGGGCCGCCATAGCGATGCCGCTCTGCCCGGCACTTCAGGCGCTCGGCCGCATCGCGGGTGAGCTGAGTGACCAGCCTGAAGGTCTCCTGCTGGTCCTCCGCTGCCGACACCTCCCAGAAGTGGCACGTGTGCTGCAAGGCCAGCAGACGGCCTTCCTCCGGGGACACCTGCCGGGCGTGACACAGGTCCAGCTTGTTCCCCACCAGGCAGACTGGGACCTCCCTGAGCCGAGCCAGAGTCCACTAATCAGCATCCATTATTTTAGTTATGCTCTGAGATTTCATAATTCTCCAAACTCAGCACCATCAAACAGCATGCTTTTATTGCTACAATGCATTTTAGCAGTCTAAGGCAAGTGTGTGCAATCCTATCCGCAAAGGGCCGTTGTCTATGCTGGTTTTCACTGCAGCTCCTTAATTAGGTTACTAATTAGAGAACGGATTGGCTGAAGTGCCCTCACACCGGGGTTTGAACAGCTGACATGATGCTTATCTCAAAAACCTGCATACACACCGGCCCTTTGCAGATAAGATTGCTCACTCCCGGTCTAAAGAAAAGACAGTTATTTGGGTAACACTTTACTTGAAGCTGCCATTTATAATGCATTATAAATACCTTCATAATGCATTATAATGGTCAGTATAAGAATTAATAAAGTATCATAGCACCTTCTATTGACAGTCATAAGGCATTAAGGCACTATGATTATAATGCTTTATAAGCTCCAATGTAGCTCTCATCTATAATGCATTATAGCAGTGTTTCTCAATCCTGATCCTGGAGCCCCACCTGCCAGGAAGTTACTACTCCAGCCTGACCTTAATTAGCATCAGGTGTTTCTTAATGGCCCAGTAATGTAGGTGGTAGGCTGTAAGCAGTGTGAGTTTGACCCATAACTTTGGTACTCCAGGAGCAGGACTGAGAAACACTGTGTTATAGATATCTTCATAATGCATTACAATGGTTGCTATAAGAATTAAGCATGCTTTGTGTTGCATTATGAAGGTATCTATAGTGCATTACAAATGAGAGTTTTAAAAATCACTCATTATGCAAAATAAACATGGTTATATATAATTGTTATAAGCTGAGTGATGTAAGAATAAGTGTTGTTTTTTTATAAATATTTACTGCCATTTTATATTGCTTTATGAATGTGTTCATAGATTCTTATAGACATGGAATTCAGAGAAAGTGTAAGTGTTATTTATTTTGAATGGCCAGAAATGATTTATAATGCATTCCTGAGATAAGTGAATCTCCTCTGTAGATGTGTATCTGTAGATAGCAGGTGGTCATCTCGCAGTTGTCTAAGTGCTATTAAATAGATAAAGAAATCTGTTTCATAGCCATATTTAAACTGACATGTAAAAGTATTTAACTATGAACATTGCTGACATTACAAATGGTGGTTCTGATGAGCATCCTGAGCAAAGAGCTAGTCAAACAAAAAACAGGTGAAGAGACGTGTCATTTCCAAAGGACGGCCCAGGATGCAGCTCCTCCAGCTTAATGCTGAAGGGACTCCAAACAGCACTGGGGCCTGGCCAAGCATGTCATTCCAATTGAGTTGTAATTAGCTCGTACTCTATCACTTTCTGCTTCTACTTAGCATTACATCCAAATGACTTTCATGTAGTAAATGTCCTTGAAAAATCAAGTCCTGCTAATATTTTATCAAATTTTAATTAATATGCAAGAGGAAATTGGACAATAGCTGTTATAGGGCCAATTCAATTGTGTAGAATAATTATTTTAACAATATAATTAACTTAAGAAAGCCCAGAGGCTCAAAATCTACCAAGTATGTTTATTAAGGCAATATTCCACGGAAGGCAGCTGGCTCTGCGATCACATTAAGTCACATTTTTAATGGGTGCTGTTTTCCTTGCCCTAATAAAGTCATGTTCAGCACTCTAATGGAGCATTCCATGCCGTGCTGCTTGATTGGTTCGTGCAGTCAGAATTCCCGTACGATTGGCACCGCTTCCTGTCCGGGGAATACAGCCATTGGCTCATCACCGGCTCCTGTCAGCAGCGGACCCCACGCCACTGGCTGACGGCACGACTCACCCCTTGCAATTGGAAACAGGAGCCTCCCTGATCCGCCGCAGGACACTTTCGGCGTTGAGGAAGGACATGTGGTCAGTGATGTCATACACCACGATGAAAGCGTCCGCCCATTCCAGGGGCTCCTCCGAGATGCACCTGTTGCCCACGCTCTGCCGGGTTATAGGGTGCGGTGGGGGGTATGTAACATAGTAAAGCCATCAGGCACGTGACACCTCCCACTTAAAACCGGCAACGACACACTACATAACCATGTAAGCCTACATACATCCATGAACGCCGCACTTTATTGCATTCACATTTTATCTATTTTTGCACAACCTCATCTGTACTGTGCATTATCCTCTCATACTTGTGGTTTTGGACCATTAGTTTGTATCTATGCCCTCAGGATGCAAGCAAAATCCCCCTTGGGATCAGTAAAATATGCCGCCCATCTATCCATCGACCTGTCTATCTCTGCTAGTGCACATCGCACATTCCTCAGCACTTCATTGGCCCCTAATTACCAGCTGACCTTCAGAAGCGCTGGGCATAGGCCCATGTTCGGCTCTGCCGGTCAAGTGGTTGGGACTCTAACTGTCAGTTTGACATTGCTGCTTCCCCCCTCCCCTTCTAGCTTTATTGATTTAACAGCTGATGTCAGCGTAGGTCAGCCCCCAGACTTCATAATAAAGGGAAAACCATAGCATAAAATCACCTCACATGTCCCAGATGTTGTGGCATTAATCAGTGATCAGCCTATACTATGTGGCCAGATTTTGAAAGGCCCTGATATGTACAGCTGCAGGGCATGACTTCAAATTCCCAGAAAGTAAAAAAAAAAAAAAAAAACAACAGCAACATCAAATGTGCTATACTGAATCTGAACTGAGCACAAACATGCAGTGATGTGAAAGATGTTTTAGAGGAGGCCCATTCCAGGCTGGACGGCAGTAATGGGAGCCAGTTTAAAACCTGGTACGCTTCAGTACTACACTCTACTGGAGGAGTATATGACGACATAAGTGCATACCTGAGAACATGGATCAAAGACTTCCAGGTTTAATTGCCTGCCATCTACTGAGAACCTTTTGTGGTATAAGAAATCTGTAAAGCAGAAAAAAAAAATTCAATATAAAAGAATCTGCTCTATATGGTTATTACAAGTCGGCCACATGCATTTTAATACAGGGAATATAGGCAGGTTATATAACTTCTTTTCTTAGTCTGAATAAGTCCTAAATAAACATCACTTGAGTGCCATTGCAAAATATGCGTAATAGAGTGTGACGTGCGTAAGGTTTCAGTACAGATCCGGGCTGCTCCGCCTGGCAAGCAAAACAATAGATTTAATGAAAATAGCCTTGATGAGAGGGGTTTGAAATTCATATACCCCATGGAAGCACATAAAGTAAATGATGGGGAAAGAGTGATTTCACTAAGCAATTATCAGGCCATTCCAGGGGAAAATTTCTTTTCTCTTGCAGGAGCCGGGCAGGGCTTGCGTCACATGTCCTGTGCTGCGGACTGTCCCGGAGCCACTGCGTCTTTCAAAAAAGGGCCCACTTCTGTGCTGAGCTTAAATCACCATCGCGGGCGGAGAGCAGAGCCCGGCGACCGTGGGGAACGTGCGGACACTTTCGGGCCGTGGAGAGACGCAGAGGAGCACTCACTGGTGTTGGAGGCGTACTCTCCGATGAAGCGCTTGGTCAGGAACCTCACCAACAGAGCTGGGAAGGGAAACGGCACATTTAGCAGCAGGCCGGGCCAGTCCAGGCTTTAACCTCTCTGCTGGCAGTCAGGGAAGCTCAGGAGGACGGCAGGCACCGCCGAGTATCACCAAAGTCGCACGTGCAGTATAACAAAGGTTATATAGATTGGGCTAAATTTAGTTTGTATCTAGGAAACAGAAGTGACCCCCCCACCAGCAGCACCTCCACCACCAAGTGCCCTAAGCACAGCGGGGCATTCTTGCTAAATGCACCCTTGCTAGCATTCTGTCATTTTATTTACTTTCGCCCTGCATCCCACCCACATGTGACTCCAGGCAGCACTGCTCCCGTAACCCGCTGCCTAATTTGCTCTCCTTGAGGGCCTCAGGTAATTAATTCCTGATATTTAACGGCACCGAGCTCGCTCCAGGAGCCCACGCTTGTCGTGTTTCCCGGCCCTGGTACAGAAAAAAAATTAAGTAGGAGGAAAAAAGCTGCTTTATAAAAAAAGGACTTTTGTTATACCAAATAGATATATTTTAAATGCCCCATATCTGGCCTGTATTTGCCAAACTGAAGTTTTTGTCACACCATTTCAGAGGAATTTTACAATATTAAGTTACTTTCTTGTACATTCAGTGCCCTCAGAGAAATACATTTTCAGTCTGCTTGCTGAGGTGCTGTGCAGAGACACAGACAGATAGCTAAGCGGTATCGCTCACTTACCGGACTTGCCTGCACCCTGACTGCCCAGCAGGGCCAGCTTAATGTCACCCATGACAGAGCCTGTGCAAATACACCCCACCCTGGCAGGGTGAGCCCCCCAATGCCTTCCTTCTGTCAGCCAAGCACCAAGGACCGGGCTGCTCGTTGGAGTCCCTCTGCTAGCAGAGAGCTGCCGGAAAACATGCAAATACATACATACACACACACACACACACACACACACACACACACGTGCACACGGCTCTCCTCCCATCTGGGAGAAGCTCCAATTCGGAATACTTAAGTTGAGGTTTCTTCTGTAAAAGTGTAATGCAATTTCCAAACTTTTTATCCGTACATTTCCATACAAGTTTCATTTGTTAGATAAAAGTTGCACGCAATTTTGGGCATACACGCTTTATGTATATACACACTATATAAAGACAGTACGTGAAGTCATGTTTGACTGTGTTTCGGTCTTTCTTAAGTTAATATCATCACCATGACATAATTGTGACTTTTTTATCTTGACTTAAAACATCAGGCCAGTCCAAATGCAGATTTTACCACAGAGCAAACTCCAGTTATAAAGTAAGTTAAAGAGTCTGTTGTATTTCCCATCCGGTAAGCCCTACATGAATAGCCTATACATATATGTGCGTGCATTTCATATGGTTGCTCTTCATTGTAAACAGAGTTATTCTAATGCTTTATAGGTGACCTCGTTATGTTACGGTTACTATGATGTCTACAGTCACAGTCTTTTCTCACTGGTCCGTAAAACATTACAGACATTACCAGCTGCATTGTGGGAAGGACGGAAACACAGCTACCTTACAAAGACTGAAGAAACACTCAGCTTCCACGCGTTTACCTTTTATACATAATGTACACAATCATCAAATCACCTGACCTTTTCAGTTCCCATTATTTTACTTAATTGCTATTTTTAATACTGTACTGGATCTGGTGCTGTTTTTATTATTTACTACTTGATTGGTATTTTATCTTATTTTGTTCCACTTTTTACTTAATTTATTGTCATTAACAGCATAGAGCATGGATGCTGTGAATTGAAACTGTAACCAAAAAGGGTTTAATGAAGGTGATCAATTGTCATTGTTGACACACCACAGCACGCAACAATGAAAGGCATCTTCTGCTTGTAACCCATGTTAGATCGTGACACAGCAGGAGGCAGCTACGCGAGCGCCTGGGGAGCAGTGCCTCAGCGGTACTTGCAGGTCAAAGACTCGAACTGGCAATCGTTCGATTACGTGGTTGTGTCCCTAACCACTACACCACCTGCCTGCCCCAAAAAAGGATTTTCAAAAGCGTATTAGCTGGTCTGGTTATTGGACTATTTTTAAAAAAAAATATCCACTGTCCTGGATAAATTGTGACCTGAAAGCTGTGTAAATGACTCTGTGCAGTACAGTCGGCTAAGAAACGATATCCTTTGTTGTTTTTGTGGCTGCTTCATTATTACATTTTTACTGTGATTCGCCTGATAATCAAAGAACTTGTTGAGAATTTGTTCCTGTTTTTGAGAGCAGTGGCACTGAGCCCTAGTAAAGTCCAGCAGAATATATAGAATACTTTTGGGAATGATATGAGTAACAAGTAAGGTGCAGCAATATCTAAATAATTACTTCAATAATGAAATTAACATCTGGAAGTGACACTGCGGTCCTGGAAGACTATGATTGGACAACCCAGTTCACAGAAGAAGGGAGATGTAAGAATAACTATGTATTGACCTCATGCGATGTCGTTTTTATGAACTTATGTCCAATAAAAGCACCAGGATCTCCCAAAGGGACCCCTGCCTGTAACTGTCACATAATATTAAAACAAAGCCTTTCAAAGCCTGAATACCGACAGGCTCCTCCCATGCCTTCCTGGTTCCCTCACCTTCTCTGCACTGGCTCTGCTGGCATTAGGCTGTGCTGATTTCGCAGTGATGCCACCTTAAAACAAAAGCACCTTCACGGCCTATTTACGCGCCTCCTTCCCAGGACGGAGTCGCCAGGGATACCGCTGATCCCGCTACGGCCTGGAGCCGCCGCGGCCCTCGGTACAGAGGCCGCTGTTGTTTAGTTAATGTCTGCTGCAGGCCAAATTAAACACAAGCAGCCGGTACAGTCAGCATGGCAGCAAGAATCTGAACTGTTAATATTATTAGGAGAAAAGTTCTTACAATAATACAAGAAATTATTCTCAGAAACAGTTTAAATGAAAAACAGTGTTTGCAGAGCGTATTAACGGGGACAGACGGCCAAATATGACTCAATAGTGAGTAAGTTTAGATGTAACAGGCAGTTGTTACTTAGTGCCTGAGACTTGGATGGCTCTGCGGAGCTTCTTATAACAGCATCCACAAACAGGCAATAAGCATCTTCATTTTGTGGGTATTGGGGGGTCGCTCCCAAGCTCGGGGATGATCTTATTCAACCGTCAATATGATATTGCCGATGAGCTGGGACACACGAGGGAATTGGCTGGATTTACACTGCCTCTGCATGGAAAATGATTGTTTTTCCCAAAAGCACCAGCTGCATTCAGACTGCAGTATTCAAAGTGACCGAAAAATGCACCAGTGCTGCCCTACAAAGGCAAAACTCCCAAACTGCGTATTTTATCTAAATTGAGTTATGATTGAAATTGGTTCTCCTAGGCACTGTTTTATCGCATGACAAAATGTGATAGCTCAGCTCTGCTCGTTTGTGAAGAAAAGTGAGTAGGAAAATCAGAGTAATTACAAAATCCACACTAAAACCAAGGCACTACAAGTGGTTTTTATTTAAATTTCGGTGTGAGTGTAGTTACTGAATTACTGTTTCAGCCACCTCAAAGGATCAGGAAACAGGTCATACTGTAGGAAAAAGCCCTGATCCTTCTGGTGCCTCCTGTTCTTATGAAAGAACCGTAATGGATCTAGATTTAGGACAGCCTTTGGAGTAAATGAGCTGAATGAACTGGGAGGACTTAATGGTGCTGTAACTCATTCTGCTCACGGAAGGAAGTTTTACGCAAATGAGGATATGGGTCTGATAACGTGCCGCGGCATTATGGGGGACTGCTGGTCAGCTTCCGGCTATTGGCTGTTTTCCCTGATAGGCTCAAAGAGAAAAGAGAAAGCAAATTGAATATATATATATGTATATGTATATATATATCGGGATCAGGGTTATTTCCCATCAAAATACTTAATGTAATCATACATTTAAGCTATTTAAAGCAGAGTCATTTCCAGTTCATTTTTTTCCTTTGGTAATTTGCCTAATTATTAAAATTCATTTCTTGAGCTTGAGCTTAAAATTCATGTGTGTGTGTGTGTGTACTGGATTTCAGAATGATCTACGTTATCCTTACCATATCGCTTAATGACATTTGCCTGCAGCAAATGTGAAATTTTCCAGAATTTTCTAGGAATCTTTAAACGTCTAAACATTTGTACTAGAAACATTAAACACATTAAAACGTTACCATGGAGGAGGGCAATTTCCTATATTATGATGGTTGGAAGTCTAAATGTGTGTCTTACCAGCAAATTACAGCCTTATTTTGACTCAAGTGAATTCACTGGTTAAAAATAGGGATTAGCAAGCTCAAGAAATGAATTTTAATAATTAGGCAAATTATCAAAGGAAAAAAATGAACTGGAAATGACTCTGCTTTAAATAGCTTAAATGTATGATTACATTAAGTATTTTGATGGGAAAAGGCTAATTATTTGGCACAAGAACCCCGTCCCTGGCAAGTGAGACTGGAATCCTTTTAAATGTCAAACCCTTTGGTTTTTTTTTTCTCTATAAAAGGTAAAATCAAGGTAAGGTGCTGAGATTCAGCAATCGGCATCTAACAAGAAGGGAGGTGGAGCGTCTGGGGGCAGAAGCCATATAAAGCAGGCCGGGACACATTCACTGTAACGCCAGCTTGCGGTGCGTCTGCATGACGGTATATTCCATTATTCTCTTTGGGAGCCCATTCAATTGGATCCAAAATAAAACCAAACACAGGAGCATTTTGAAAGGAGCAGGACACTAATACCACACGGCAGGGCTGAAGGGCTCCTGCATGATCCAAGTCTGTACAAATCCACCTTGGAATCTCTATTCCTTTCCCATCTGTGTTCCTTAAAGGCCAAAATGAGGCTATATAAGGTTCCGCGCTTCGGACCCGATATGCCGTGCCCACTGTACCTGTTCAGCTTCCTTCTACTGGCACTGAAATCCTTAAAAACAGGAGCAGCGCCGGCCGTCTAACTCATAAATCTGCCTCATGAAACCTCCATAATGTCATTGGATGCCACAGATGGAAATGCATCGGTGCAGCCTGGTATCGTGCTGGGCTCATCGTCCCAACCTGTAAGCGCTGTGTTCCTCACTGGTTCAATACAGAGACACTCCGAAATCAATTTCACGGGACACCCAGTGATGTGCGTTCTTATGGTTTTTATTTGCCTCAAAGCGCAATGTGAGCTTCACAGTTTGTTATTCTGCTGAAGTGGCAGCTACTACTCGACAGTCTGGTTGGTTTTCCAACTACAGGAGCTACAGGGGTGTCTAATTACAGAAATTAAGGAGCAAAGACCCACACGTCCACCAGCTCCATAATGCATGGCACCAGCGAGCGAGGGGATAGTATTCAGTAAGCTTATAAAAAGCATATGGGGAAAAATACATGACAGTATTTAATATTAAAGAGAGCTACTGTATAATACATAGCAGTGAGTCCTTTACACCCTGGCTATAGACTGACACCAATATGTTGGCTAGATTTACAAATATATAGAGAATTTAAACTTATAAACTAAATGTCAAGAAAGCAAGTCAAGCCGCACATTAAAATAACCAGATCATGCTGTATCTCTAAAGTAAAAATAAATGAAACCCTGAAAATACATTTTATAAAAAGATTATTTTATAAAAATGTACATTTGTAGATTTATATATTATACATATATTTGACGTATGACGTAACATGAGACACTATATTCTAGGACAGATATATGGTCAGCTTTCTAAGAGTGATATTAAAAGAACTGATCTGTCCCTTAATAAATATGCTTGATATATTACAATAGCTTGTTGGGGGGGGTCATGTCGTCACATGGCCTGGAGGCGAGCTGGTCACATGACCCCACTCAAAGGTGCTGTCTCCTCCAGTGGGCCGAGTGCCTTCTCTTCCTCTTTCGGTGGCTCTGCTCCTTCCTCTCCGGCCACAGGAAGCCAGCCGCGCCTATCCGGTGGGCCTCGTCATAGTCCTCGCTGTCGGAGTCGTCCTCCAGCGGGGCAAAGACCCTATCAGGAAAGATGTCCTGCAGATCGGCGCTGAAGAAGGCCTCCAGGCTGCGGCCGGCATGGGCCACCTCAGAGTCTGGCTGCAAACCCCAGGGGAACAGGAACCACATCACCATCCCTCAGCACCCCACAGCCTGACTAAACCCCACCTATACATCCATCCTTCTATCTGTCTATCCATCCATCCATCCATCCATCCACCCATCAATACAAATTGACAATTCAGACTATAAAACTATAATTCAGACTATAAAAAGTACTGCTGTGGTTCTCCCCCTCTAACTTTTTAGACAGATGGGGCTGTGATGGGATGACACCTCATCCAGGGTGGTTCCCTGCCTTCCGCCCATAGCTTTCAGGATAGCCTCTAGACCCCAGTGACCCTGAAAAGGACAAGCGGTCTCAGAAAATAGATGGATGGATGGATATAGGGAGTATGGTACCATATGGATCAGTGTGTCCCTGACTGGAGGGTCACTGTTCAAATCCTGTGGTTGGCAAGCTGATGTCACCACTGGGTCCTTCAGCCAGACCCTTAAGCCCCACTAATCCAGGGAGCAGCTCTTCCTGCTTTCTCCACTGTACCTCACCTGCGCCTGTTAAACTAGAAAGGATGCTGTCATTCACCAGACAGCCCCGGTCACCTCCTCCTCCATCTAATACGTACTCCTCCCACACCCCCAACCTCTACAATTTACAGAAGTACTGGATGGATCAACTGGAAATGCAAAAGCCAATGATTGTGCTTTTACCTGAGTCCTACTCATGACACGTACACCTATTCATTTTCTGCACATTCCACTTACCTGCTACTATGCAACTTCCAGTCAGTAAGACTGTGTGAAGTCCTTATTAAAAGCCCAACTTTGAATCAGGTTCACCAGATCTGCACCTGTTCTTTAATGGGCTGACTAGGATTAGAGCTAGATGCCACGATAAAATTCCCCCACAATACATTTCACAGCCCGAGTGGAAGTTTGTTCATGATAAATTGATAAAATACTCGATTATATCCTAAACTATGGCGGTAATACTGCCCAAGCCTACTCCACACACTATCCACACCTCTCCTACAATTCTAATTAAAAGCCCAGCTTTAATTAAATCAAATCAATTTCGCTGAGTTCCCTAATGCCTCACAGTTTGAGAACTACAGAGATGTATAGTGTTGCTGAGAAGAATAACTTATCTTGTTAGCTCAAGATAACGGCATTAAATTAATAATTGCAAGCAGGGCCGTTCTCAGCTTCTATAGTAACAGGTGCAGATTTTCATCCATCATATAATCTTAATTCGAGTTATTCACAAGGTAAGGGATCTTTCCCTCCACATCTACTAGGCATGCCTGCACTATGGGTCCCAAAACCATATGTCCTGGGAACACAGTAAGGAAGACACACTCACATAGTTGAACTTGGCACAATTGCGGAACATCAGGAAGACGTCAGCCACGAACTCCACCGGTGTGCAGTAGTGCAGGGGGTTCCTCTTGTTCAGCTTACTCCTGATCACGGACAGGTCCATGGGCTTCCTGATTATCTGGTAGTAATGGCGTGCCTGGGTGGGACAAACAAGCAATCACTTGCATGTAGCCATGGGTATATGTGAAAGTGCACTGCAATTAAATAAAGATTAAGATTCCACAAATTTCATGATGAGCACCTGAATGACTCAAGAGAATCCAAAATTTATTAAGTTCTTCAAGCTGACTATAAACTGGCATTTAACTAGCTGTGTAAGCTTTGGAAAGTTTGCATGTGTAAGTGCACTTGTGAGCTTCGCCTGGTTTTCTGAGTGGAATCTAGGGAGAGACTCACCAGCGGACTGACGGGCTCATGGAATGGGGCGCTAAGGATGTTGCAGGAGATAGACATCGTCAGCTTCTCGCATTTCTGTGGAGGGCCAAGCAAACTGCAAATGAGCATGCGGGGGGGAGCCTCTGTCACTGTCGAACGGGAAATGGAGGCCACTCTACCTACCCTCTGGTCACAGGGGGACAGGCCGTAGAACGCGGCCTTCCCAGCATTCTGTGCGGCGTGGAGCACATTCTCGCAGTCGTACTCCACCTCCGGCTCCTGGACGTCCCGACACAGCGAGCACACCCAGTCACCCCTGCGGAGGCAGCCGTAGCTCCGTATTACTGCCAGCATTAACCCCACACAAAGCATGATGTAGGACATTATCAGGACATTATAATGTATGCTCACGTGGGAAAGCTGAGAAGAGGAGGGATGTGGCAGGACAGGTGGAACACCTTGGGACAGCGGTCACAGCAGAGCAGGTCACCCCCGTTCAGACACACGGCACAAAAGTCCTCGCTCTCCATCTCTACGGTGTCCTCGCGGTGGCCGCTCTCCACTGGCACAGCGTCAGCCCGCTCGTGGGGACTAACACCACGCACACACAGGCTTCCTGCATCCGGATCTGACTCCGCAATTATCTCCGGTATTTGGTCGGCATCTGAATTCGACTCCTGGTCTGATTCTGGATGCGATTCAAACTCTACCTCTGATTCCGCAGATATCTCTGATTCTGGCTGCTGTTCTGATTCCAGGTCAGAATCTGATTCGAGCTGTGAATCCGATTCTAAACCTGGATCTGATTCCGGCTGTTGCTCTGACTCTGAATCTGCCTCAGATTCTACCTCTAACTCTAAATCCAGATCTGGCTCTGATTCTGACAGCGTATCAGACTCAGATCTCGGTTCTGACTCAGATCTTGGTTCTGAATCCGATTGTTGGTCCAGTTCAAACGGCAGATCCAATTCAGGTTCAGCTCCAGTGCTGGGTGCTCGGCCTGACAGCACTTCCACTGACCTCGACCGGACAGAGGATTGCACTTTGGCATTGGGGCTGAATGATGGTGGGACGTCAGCTGGCGTCTGTTCAAAGGGCTCAGAGCCCGAAGGCGACCAACGACGGACAGCAGCCGGCTCCTCAAACAGGAAAAGAGAGAAAGAAATTAAAACCAAGGATGGAACACCAAATATTTTAGCACAAGCCTGATATTCCAGTTGCTCTGGAACCTTACTGTATATATATATATGCAATCACTGAGATGCCATAACATCTTGAGAAAGAGAACCGATGCCCTTAGTGGCCACACCTTGATAGATAAGCCCGGCTCTGGATCTTCAGTGACAGCATCCTCTCTTTTCGCTGCTGGGTCAGCACCGGGTCCGATTTCTGCGTCTGCTGGTAGCTTTGACATAAATCCTGGTTTTACGCGTATCTTCAGTCGTTCCAGACGTACGACTGGAACTCTGGAACTGCCTGGAATCTTTATCACCCCTTGGCCTGTTCTGTCACGTGAAAAGCAAAACAGCTGCATCGTTTTCATCGTGCATAATATGGGGCGTTAATCAGGAAATAAGAGAAATCATGGTACCTTGGGGGTTCTCTTCTCGATGCAGAAGAACTATCCTTACTGCCAGAATTAATTTCTTCATAAGGGCAAATATCTAAAAATATATACATTTAGAAGTGTTTAGAGGAGAAGACAAGCAACAATATCAAAAAGGGAAAAAATGTTAGGTGCCAGATGTCATTGACCTGGCAGGTGGTGGCACTGGGCGAGGTACGTACCTGGCTCTGTCTTGCAGGCCGTCGCAGGGGACACGCAGAGCAGAGAGGCGCTGCTGCTGCGGCTTAGGCTTACCGCAGAATCTGACAGGGGGCTCTGCGCGTGTGGCGAGCTGCGGTCACCCTGGGGGTTGGGGGGGGGGGGGGCTCTCATCACAGTGGTACAAAGTACACCAACAGGTAACAGCCAAGGGTTAAAGAGCAGTATAGCTAAGAAAGTGAGAGATCCTCGAGGGATCCTAACGATCTGCCTCAGCAGGGATCGGGTATCAAAGACCTCGGCTTCTGAAAAACATGCTGCCCTTCGGCTATCAGCCGGAGAATGGCATACCTCCTTTGATTTGATGTTACAAGCAGGGATGGGCAGAATTTCAGTTAAATGTATTTAAAATACCTATTTAATTACTTCTAAGTATTTGGTAATTTGTATTTTGCTAGATGGAAAAAAACTGGATTGTATTTTTTGTATTTAAAATAATTAAATATGTCGTTCTATTTACTTTCTGTCATTTTAAGAACCTTCATCAGCAGGTTTACAGACCT
>JAODKM010000008.1:23374555-23385313 GCA_026780845.1 Petrocephalus sullivani | reverse complement strand
GCTCGGTGCCAATTGCTTATCAAAGGTAAGTATATAGCAAAGTATGTAGTAAGATATACTATCCGATATTACTCACTTAATGTCATTATAGTACAGAAAAACAGCGGGATTAGCAAGCGGCAGTGCTGTGCTCTAGGACTTGCGAATGAACTTGCTAGCTTCCACAGGCATGCTCAGGCAGTGGCATCTTGCCGTTTGTCATATATGGGGGCCTTCCTTAGCGATAAATCAGGCTAGCAAATTTTGTTCCTAAGGTCAAAATTAATCTCTATCAGTTAAATGCAGGTGTTTTATAGCAACTGAGCCTGTGTAAAAGGGAGAACCGACCGGTGAACTTGACATTGAAAATTATATGAATAACGGTTCTGAATCCGAGACCGAAACTGCAATCCTGAACATCTGTATCGCGGTTCCGTCTCCCGGATCCCCCCCAACCCCAACCCACTGCCGTGGGTGCTGCCTGCTGAGCTCACATCACGTAACTAACGTTTCAAAAGTTATTTTACATTTCACTATTAACACTATAACACACGTAAAGCACAAAATTCAGTCATTCTGTTTAAAGGTATGGAACGCCGTAAATGTACACATATTCGTTACTATTTTATTTTATTTCCAAACTACAAATATTTTAATTAAATGCTGTTTCTCACACCAGTATTTTGTATTTTATTTTGTTACATTTCATGTGCAACTGTTTGTAATCTGTAACAAATAACTTTTTGATGTATTCGTGCCCATCTCTGACTGAAAGTATATTTCTCTCCTGGTCAACTTTAGTGCTTAGTTGCATTTCCACAACATCCTGAGTTAGTGCAGAGTTAGTTAGTACAGAGTTAGTGCAGCATGGTACCAAAGTATTTTGATGCTAAGGACTGATGGGGCAGACTTTTGCTTTGCAATCATTCGAGGCCGGTTCAGAGAGACAGTTACCTGGCAAGCAGCCTGTCCCCGCTCCTTGGAGACTGTTGCTAAGTTGAGAGTGGACTCTGCAGAGTCGTGCCCTGGAGAGCTGCTAAGTGGTGCCGCCCATTCCTCTGGGGTCCCCCGGGATCCAGGTCTCGCACCCTGTAGCGATGGTCTGGGGGGCTCGTGCTCCGGCTCCGACATCCTGGGAGGGGTGGATTCCTGTCCGGGGACAGCGTAAAAGTGAGGCGAGGAGAAGCTCTGAGAATGACGGTCAGGGAGAAAAAGTGGGCCAGAGGAACACTGCGGCAAACGGCTGGGAAAGGCGGAGGAAGCGCGGCAGAAACGGGACGACGGAAGGCAGCAGTGCGGAGTGAGGCGTGCCACAGCCCCAACCGCGCGCTCGCGCGTAAGGTGGGACACGCTTACCGCATGCAAAGCTCGCGCGCGGGTCACAGGCATGCCGTAGATGCAGGTCTCCTTAGCGCCACGTCACAAATTCAAGAGGAGAACTGGCACACTTCTCTCGCTGACAGTGGCAGGCGCCTGGTGTGGGAGGACGCAGGCTGCTCAGCCCACAACCCGCCCATTCCCCACGCACCCCCCACGCAGCGCATGGCTGATCCCACTGGCATGCAATTAGCAGCACATGTCTGCGAGGTGTCCCTGGGCGAGTTGGGGGCAGGGGGGTGGACATTGGGCATCTCAATGCTCGCAGGGTTAGAAGCTTGTAAGAGTGTAATTCCTTTGGAAAGTGTTTACTTGCATCTGGGGTGGATGGGTTGCAGGCTGGGAGATAACCAGAGGCAGAACCAACTGCTGATCTCCCAGAATTCCCATGGCTCCTCATTAACATCAGGTTAATAAACAGCAGGCAGTCTCCTGGGAAGGACACCTCAAGCAGCTGACACTTAGCAAACACACAGGACTGAGGGCTCCCATAAGCATGCTGCTGTATGATCGCTGTGAAGGCCTTGGGGGGGGGTTGCATCATCTAAGGAGCCCTAACGAGCCGCGCTAACGGCGTTTCCCCTCTGCCAGGGAGAGGCCGGCGGGGGCGAGGTGCTTCCTGTGTGCAGACTGAGGTGAGTCAGGAAGTGAGGCGGGGCAGGATGGGGGGTGCAGCGTGCCCGGGTGCAGAGCATGCCAACCGGGCGGCTAAGTGCCACCCTCCGTAATTACATCATTCAAAGGACTTCCTGTACAAGAGAGATGACAGGATACACCAATAAGCAAGAAACAACCCCACAATGTAAAATGCAGTTCTCTCCATTTCTGATCCATTTTTACTGCTGTCCCTCATGTGTCCACAGTCTTTACATAGTCGCTATCTCCACAGGGCTTACAGCAGCCATGCATTAGAGGCTTATACCACAGAGGGCTCCTTGGCAGGTGCCTGTATTATCTGGCACATTTGTGTCACTATGTGCAAAAGTGTCTGAAAAAAAATTTGTATTGAGGCTGACTGGGGGCCTGGCCGCCATCAGCCCAGTATGAGTGCTGAGAGACGTGCGTGTGCAGGAATGGGGGGCAAATAGCGCACGGCTGTTCACTCACCCTGTGATCTCCGGCGTCGAGCCTCTGCAGCTCTGTCTCCACTGGCTGCTGCTCACTGCTCCCTGGCCCTGTGGAGGCCGCCTGCTCCGTCCTCTGCTGAAGCTGCGCAGCCGCATGCTTCCCCTGGTTGGCTGCCGTGCGGGCTGCGGCAGGCGGGGGGGCTCCGTCGGCAGGATCTGCGGCGCCCTGAGCAGCAGCCTCCTGGTTATGGTGATTGACCGCGCCTACCGCGCTCAGACCCGCAGCCGCTCGCAGCTGCTGCGTGCGGCCTTCCACCCTGCCGCAGTCTCCAGCCACCTGCCGCTCGCCTCCGTCTACCGAGCTCCGGTCCACACATGCGAGTGCGACCCGTCGTTCCGGCAAGGACCCGCTCCAGTCCGCGGCCAGCTGTATCTGCTTGGGGGCCAGTTCTGGCCTGCTCCGGAAGGCAGCTGGCCGCCCCTGCAGCTTCTCGGGACCTGGGGCAAGCTGCTGAAGATGGTGCTCTGAGGAGTACTGCAGTGTGAGGGGCAGGCTGGACTGCACAGGAGCTGGTCGCCTGGGCAGCGAGTGGCTGAAGCCCAGGTAGTAGGCATCGGTGGCGGGCAGCAGCACCTGGCCGAAGGGCGGCGGGGGGAGAGGCCGCGGATGGACGACAGGTGCCAGGCCGCCGTGGGGGTCCAGGTGCCCCGCTAACTGGGTCCCCTGGTGCAGCGATGGGAGCGACTGGGCGGCCCGGATGCACTTGGCACCGTGAAGGTTTTGCTCTGGCCGTTTCACGACAGACTTCGGTTGCACTGGCTGAGCTCGCTGCACGTTCTTCTCCGGGTAACTGCTTAGGGGGTGACACGGTGCGCCCTGGCCCAGGGGCGTAGCCCGAGCGTGGCCTATCAGAAGGTCGGGGTGGAGTCTGTCCGACTTGGGCGCGGTGGCACAGTGAGCGCAGCACAGCTGGGACCGGAAGCCACAGCCCTGCTCCAAAGCACTGCGGCACAGAGACAGCGGAGCAGCGGCGCAGGCGATGGGCTGGGGCTTCAGGACGCTCGGGCAGCCACCACCTTCGCAGTGAGGACCGGTTCCCCCCTCGGTGGTCACCTGACCTACGGCAGGGTGAGCGAAGCACAGGGAGAGACCAGCATCAAAGCTAAGCTAAGCAGGACGCCTAGTCATCTCCAAGAGGTACAAACAGAAAAGCAAGTAACGTCTGCAGAGATCTACCTAAGCTGGAAATCTGCCTGGTCCAGAAGCTGGCATCCCAGTTGAATTTGATCTTCACAGGGGGAGCCAGGTCAGAATAAAGCTGGGACACCAGCAAGCACTGCATCTGATAAGTGATCTGAAGGAGAAGGTGGATCTATGCTCAGTCGCGCCAGACAAGTATACTTTTTTTGCTTTGTTGAACCGCTGAGAAGTGCAAGTAAAAATATCTAACAACAAAACCTCATGTAAAACAAAGCGATGCTTCAGCGTCATGGACGCCTACAGGGAACCACAGAGAAAAGAGATGGTAATGATCAAAAAAGAATCATAGCCAGCAGGAAGTGACATCACGCACATTGGTGGCCAAAATTATAACTTGGCATATTTATTTTTTTATTTAGTTATTTTTGTTGAATTGGCCATATAAATACCCATAAAACAAATGAAATATCTACAAAGTGATCATTATGCTCTATAAACGATAGAATAGATCCTTCATAACGAGAATCACTGTGCTAAGTCCGGACCTCAACCCCATCAAGCACATTTATGACGAGTTGGAAAATAAACTGGACAGATCTATTGTACATTTAAAAAAAAACCTTTGGCTTGAGTTGCAGAAGGCATGAGATACCATTAGTGTTGAAGTTCTCAGGAAATATATTGACACTATACCAGAGAGAGATGTGCTGCTGTAATTGCTGCAAAAGGTGGACATACCAAATATTAAAGTTAAAAGTGGATAAAAACAGTAGGTCTCACTTCATCTGATACTTGTTGTGCGCAACCATCTGCGTATTTCATCAACATTATGAAATGAAATCATGTTTTAGAGGCAAAAAAACATTTTCAGGTCTGTCAGGTGTTCCAATAATTTTGGCCACCACATTTCTACCTAATTAGCAAAAGAGGACCCATCACCATTATCAGCCCTCGACAGTGCAACAGGGAGACCAGAGCCAACAGGCAGTTGGTTACGCATCATGCAATTCAAATGTTAGCTGTGTCTGGCATACCAGTTCCTTGCTAAAAAGGAGCGGGTTCCTCCTGTTCTGCACCGTCGCCCAGGAGATGAAGTTCTGCGCCTGACCCAGCTGGGCGCACAGTTCCATCACCCCCTGCAGCTGGTTCTCAAGGTTCTGCCGGACCTCACTGGAGATTTTCTGCAAGCATGGGCAGGAATCCCCAAAGCCAAGGTTAAACTCAGTCGAGGCTGAAGCCGACCGTGAAGTCGCCCACGAGCCCGTTTATAAACCATCTCAGGGATGCCCTCCCCTCCTCGGGCAGGTCACTGACCTCCAGCTGCTCCGTCAGCAGGTTGGCACGCTTGGTGAGCTCATTCATCATGATCATTTTTGCCATTTTAATCTGGTTCTCTGCCTTCCTCTGCATGCTCTTTATGGAATGCAACCTGGGAAACGCACAAACTTTGACACGTTGAATAGTGCAAGAGCTGCTACTGCATGACCGGCTGCATATGAAACTGAACAGTACCATACACAATGATCGTATATTTGGCATATTAGTGTATTGCTCAGTTCCGGAATGTGTAAGGTGTGTTTAACATCCCTGTCTCCGCTGAAATGTGCAAGACCTCAGGTGATCAGACTCCACAACTGTTTTCACTTGCATCCATCCATCCCCCAGTGATACACTATAAGCAGTACAGGAGTTAGGGGTGCCTATGTAGATATGCTCAGTGCAGTCTGGGCCGGTCCCTCACCTGGCCTCTATCTGCTTGGCGATGTCCCCCACCACAGAGCGTTTGTCCTCCACTTGGGCTACCAAGTTCTCAAAGAGCCAGTGCTGCTCCTGAAGAGCTTTTCCCACATGAATCAGCCTGCAGACAAGAGGCGATTCACAGCACGCATCAGCATCTAACGCAGCCCGTACATCGCAAGAGGACAGCAAAGACTGCTAGCTGGAGGTGCCCTGCTGTGGTCTTCTAGTGCACCTGTGGTCTTTGTGGGTGAAGAGGTGACAGCTGCTGCAGGACAGGAGGTCACAGGTCTCGCAAAAGAGGTCCAGCGGCTCCTGCCTGTGGTAGTGGCAGTGCAGGGGGCTGTTGGGCCAGCAGCCGGGGCCTGAGTGAGGAAACTGTGGGTTAGTGGGGGGTGGCCCAGCCAGCCAGGCAGCTGTACTGCGTGTGTTTTTAATTACTATTTTTTAAGTAACCCTTTATTGGTAGTCTATTTGTTTGCAAGCTGGTGATTGGTTTAAACATAAACAGGGAGACCATTTTCTGGTATGCGTGGTCTGTTTCCTGTACGTTTTATGCCAGGAAATTTGTCCTTCTCTGTCTGTGGTCTGTGCTATCCATGGTAAATGTGTCTCGAGTGCACATTGTGGGTGCAGTTGACACGTGCTGGATCAGAGTGTGATGCTCTAAGGCTCCCGCTATTGAGATGCGGTTATTCGCCTCTGTTACACTCTCTCTGGTTGCTGCATATGACTGGTGAGATGCCCAAGCTTGCCGGTTTGTTGTTCTTTTGATGTGATTTGCTCTCGTCTGGTACAACATCACATTCTCTATGACTACCAATTATTTAATAGTTTCTAATATTTAATAGCTTTGTAGTTAATCGTTGTATTGTTTCGGGCAGAAGAGGGGCCTTCGGAAAGTGCCGCTTAGGGACCCCTGAGCTCGTTAAACAGGCACGGTGCGACGGACAGGACGTGCAGGGCCGACACAGCACTGAATACATCCTGGCTGTGTGTTTACTGCTCACGGCGTCAGGTTCTCACACGTCGGCATTCGTGCAGATAACGGTGGCAAGCCGCAAATAGCTGCGAGTCACAGTGACGGGCGATCGCAGTGCGCGGTTTATGCTTTTTTCAAACCCGCAGCTGGCTTTATCGTGAACAGTTTTTTTTTTTTTTTGAATCAGTTGTCAGTTTTTTTTACTGACAACTGAAGTAAACATATGGTTGGCCCGCAGCTGACCAGGGTTATTGTGGTAAAGTGCACTGAAATGTTATGCAGCCTTCTTAATAAAGTGGCGATACATTCATCTAACTTCAGATATCTGTCTTCTACTCATTTACCCTGGTCATGGCTATTAGGGGGCACAGCCTGGACAGTGTAGCCCATCGCAGGGCCCCCACATTCACACAGTCTGCAACATGCAAACCAGGGCCCCCGCATTGACACAATCTGCAACATGCAAACACCACACACACACACACACACACACACACACACACACACACAGGTACTGTCTGTCACGCTGCAGTTGACGTAAGACTGGTAGCTTCGACCCTGGAGGTTCGAGGCTCTGCTATTTCTTACAGCCTACGCGTCAGAGGACAGTGATAATCTGCAGATACAGAGTGTAAAGAAGTACAGCGTGCTGCAGTGTGAGGATTCCGGGACACGGGGCACCTCTCTCACGCAGGCAGAGAGGCTCCGCTCTGGGAGAGGTGCTCCCTATGAAGGCCTGATACCGCCCTGCCTTTCAGGACCTTCATTTTCCTATAGTGGCTGATAAGTGGGGGGGGGGTGCAGGGCTGACCGACCGGGTGTGCTACAGCGGCAGCCCCCAAACTCCGGAGGCGGCAGCGGCGGCAGGGGACAGGGGGCAGCGTACCCATGTAAGCGCGTCTCTTGCCGGCCTCCGGCAGCAGCGGTCCGGGAGACGCGGGGGGCCCGGCGGGGGCGTGGTCCTGGTGCACGCTGGTGCACTGGTAGCACAGGCGCTTGTTGCAGAGAGTGCAGAGGCTCTGGGCAGCACGGGGCTCACGACAGTCTGTGCAGCACTAGACGGGGCAAGAGAGACACGCACGGTGACCCTCGGTCAGTCCCCAGGGTACCAGCTACCGGGCACCAGCCACCGAGAAGCAGCCACCGGGCACCAGCACTCCAGGCAACAGGCACCGGGTATCACCTCCCATGTATCAACTCCAAAGAAATACCCAGGCACGAGCACCCCCCATGCCCCAGTACCCTCTGAACCAGCACCAGGACATCAGCACCAAGGCATCAGCCCCTGGGTATAACACCCCGGGCATCAGCCCTCAGGTATCAGCACCCCGGGCACCATAACCAGGGAATCAGCAGCAAGGCATCAGCCCTGGGGTATCAGCTCCCAGGTACCAGCACCAAGGCATCAGCCCTCGGGTATCTGCACCCGGGCACCAGCCACCGGGCATCAGCCCTAGGGTATCAGCTCCCGGGCGCCAGCACTAAGGCACCAGCCACTGGGCACCAGCTACCAGGCACCAGCCTCTGGGCACCAGCTACCAGGCACCAGCTACCAGGTACCAGCCTCTGGGCACTAGCTACCGGGCACCAGCCTCTTGACACCAACTACCAGACACCAGCCTCTGGGCACCAGCTACCAGGCACCAGCCTCTGGGCATCAGCTACCGGGCACCAACCGCTAAGCACCAGCTACCAGGTACCAGCCTCTGGGCACCAGCTACCGGGCACCAGCCGCTAGGCACCAGCTACCAGGCACCAGCTACCAGGCACCTGCTACCAGACATCAGCCTCTGGGCACCAGCTACCAGGTACCAGCCTCTGGGCACCAGCTACCGGGCACCAGCCGCTAAGCACCAGTTACCAGGCACCAGCTACTGGGCACCAGCTACCAGGCACCAGCTACCAGACATCAGCCTCTGGGCACCAGCTACCAGGTACCAGTCTCTGGGCACCAGCTACCGGGCACCAGCTACCAGGCACCAGCTACCAGACATCAGCCTCTGGGCACCAGCTACCAGGTACCAGCCTCTGGGCACCAGCTACCGGGCACCAGCTGCTAAGCACCAGCTACCAGGCACCAGCTACCGGGCACCAGCTACCAGGCACCAGCTACCAGACACCAGCCTCTGGGCACCAGCTACCAGGTACCAGCCTCTGGGCACCAGCTACCAGGCACCAGCCGCTAAGCACCAGCTACCAGCCACCAGCCTCTGGGCACCAGCTACCAGGTACCAGCCTCTGGGCACCAGCTACCGGGCATCAGCTACCAGGCACCAGCTACCAGGCACCAGCCTCTGGGCACCAGCTACCAGGCACCAGCTACCAGGCACCAGCCTCTGGGTACGGTATTCCTTGGTGCGCAAATGAAGCCGCAGCGGCCGCCGCGATATGTGTGATAGCGTTTAACAGGAAAACAGGCACAGTAACCCCTGATGGCTGATTAGAGCTGGCCTTTTTCACACCTGGACACCTGGAAACCTGGAAAACCAGTCCAAACTAGACCAGCCAGCTACTGAGGAATCAACTACACTACACATCTACACATCCCACACACTGTCTCTCCCCACAAAATACACGAAAGCCATGCTTCATTTACTGACTTAAAAACTACAAACTAATTATTAGAATTTTATTAATTTGAACATTTGACACATAAACATGCATGTGAAGAAAAAAAAAACAAATAAAACACTGAATAATAAATGAATTACCCTTATAAAACTCTCCACTGACTTATACATGCTGTACAGACATGCACAGAATCAAACAGTGGCATTGGAAATGAATGGCTTTAGCCTCACACTTGCAAAAGCCCGGGTGCTTCCCAAAGCAGCATTCCCAGGCATGGCCAGCAGCATTCCCAGGCATGGCCAGCAGCATTCCCAGGCATGGCCAGCAGCCCTTCCCCGGCGCGGCTCCGTGCAGAGAGACAGCCATGCTCACCTTATCCATGGCAGCAGCGGCACGCCGGCTCCTTCGATGTGCTAAAGCAGGTATCCAGTGGCGCAGCGGGGGGCTGACGTGGAGGGGGGGGCACTGAGAGATGCTCTACCTGCGGCGGGAAGCAGCACAAGGCGTGTGTCACACTGAACCGAGGTGAACCGCACCCCCCCTCCGAACGGCTGCCATTCGGAGCGCAGTCTTCAGCAGCCACTCACGCAGCGCCACGCGTCTCTCAAATCTGCCCGCTTAATTAAAAAAAAAAATTAAAGGAGCCCATATATAAAGGCAGGAAAATGGGGGAGGCAAAGAAGGATAATTAATTTTTTCTGGGACAAAAGATCCCCCAAAGCCTTTCCCGAAATGGAAGCCGAGGCCAGATGACCTATATTTAAGAAACGTAGGCAGTGGGAAGGCAGTGGGGCCAAGCTGGGACCCAGCACAGCGCCAGTGCCCTGTTTCCACAGCCACATCCATCGCGGCGCGGAAAGGGACAGGTCCCAGAGGAGAAAGCCACCGCACCGCGCCAAATGGGGTCAGACGCTTCTGGGTTAGGGACCGTCAATAAGGACCGCTCTGAGCCCCTTTCCCCCAACCTTTATATTTCAGGACAGCCTTAACTAGAATATCACCAAGAAAAGAAAAAGCATGCAAGGTTTCGCCGAGTCTGATGAGAGTGACTCCCAGACCTGTGCCCACAGGCCATGACACTGGGGTAACTGCTTAACCGTATCAGAGGAAGAAAGGAAACGAAAACAAAGCAAACAAACATCGGTGTGAATAACCAAAGCGAAACCCACCACCACCGCAGCCTGCTGCACGCCGGCCGCTCGCCTCAACCTGACCTACAAAATATCATTGCTTTCCCACCCGACGACGCTCGGCTCTGCACAGCGCACCAGACGGCATCCTCTGCCCGACTCTGCACTGCAGAGGCTCCCTTTGAAATGAGAAATCACACTTCCCGCACCCTCGAATTCCGCAAACTTGCCTTCCAGTCCATTCCCCCACTTCTTAAGTCTCGCTCACCTTCCAGCTGCTTCCGCCAGCCGGGCAAACCTCAGGAAGCATGCACCACGCCACAACGCCACACCAGAGGGCAGAAATTAATAGGAATCACCCAGACCTGCGTCTCACTTGAAAGCCCACCCACGCAACGCCAGTTATCACTTACTGGGGTCAGGTTTCAGGTTTGACTTTTCCAGCGTAATCTTTGATTTTAATTTCAAATTCACATGGCGTTCATTTCCCCTTTGCAGACATGCAAGTCCTCGTGCGACAACTTAACAAACAGCCCCTGCGAAGACAGCGGTATACAAGCATTTGCGGGACATTACATAAATAATCATTACAATGATGAAGGAAGCGTTTCTATCAATAATGCACTTACCTCTGTGCAGCTGGAGTCACAATCCTTTGAAAACAGCATAGCATCCTCTCTAAAGAAAGATCAACAGCTCTCCTCTGCGGTTTGG
>JAODKM010000008.1:23367055-23369555 GCA_026780845.1 Petrocephalus sullivani | reverse complement strand
TTTTCTGCAAAGGGTTCCTCATCTCAAAACCTGCTGAAAAACAGCTGAAAAGATTGAACTAAAATAGACATTCAGTTTTAATACGGTTAAATGGAAACTGTGTGGAAGTGGAAAAAGTTCCTGCCCACGAGTTATGTGGTTGATTGTGGTGAGATTAGTGTCGCGTTGACTTTGTGTCTGTTTTCCAGCTTCGGCGTAAGTTAAGGTTGTTTTACTATTGGGCACGATTTGCACACTTCAGACTGCCAGCTGAGTGCTGTTGTTGTTGGGGATATTAATCTGTCAGTCTGCTCTGCTTGGTCATTTTTGCAGCTACATTACTCCCACCCAAGATGCCAGCTAGACTGATAAACAAAGCACTGTGTATTTTTACTTTACAGCAGGAATTAATTTATACTTGTTGTTGCAGCCCCTGTTAATGGGTATTTATCTTTTTGCCAACGTTTGCTTTCTTTCAAAAACCATGCTGAAATTAAAGATGTAACCTTTGATTAAAGATTACAGTGGTTTGGCCAAAAATATTGGTGAATTTCACCCACAGTTTTTCCATAGAAATGTGAAATCTCACAATCAAATGGCAGAACCCCGCCATGGACAGGAGTGAGGTCCCCACTCAGTAGGAGAGGGAATGCCCAAAAAGTGTCTTTATTTGGTATCAGAATAAAACATTGGCTTATTGAATCTAACGTGTGCCAGTTATTAGTTATTACCTGCCAGTACTTAATGTTAAGGGCCTCCAATGCTACAAATTCAGTCTATGCAGAGATTTTTGCTCCAGAGTTCTTAGCAGTGGATATTGGGTTTCGCCGACAAGCTGTAAGTCTCTGTGCTGTTGCTTGCTTGATCAGTAAGGGGCATCGTGTCTTATGCTTTCCTGTAATTCTGTTTTCGCAGGGTTACTTCAAAGTGTTGGGCAAAGGTAAACTCCCAAAGCAGCCAGTCATCGTGAAGGCCAAATTCTTCAGCAGGAAGGCTGAGGAGAAGATTAAGGAAGTGGGAGGGGCTTGTGTGCTCATGGCATGAAGTTTTATTTATTTTTTTTTAAGAATAAATGGGATAAATGGAGTGTTTTTTGTGTTTTTCTTTAGCTTTCGTGCTATGCTGTGCTGTACTATAAAGCTTCTTGGTACTGCCTGGCACCAATTGGGCTTCCACTTTTATGTCATGGCCCTAGAACCACCGTCCTTAGCTGCATTTGCTAGTAAGGGTGGGTGTCTATTTCTCTCCATCAGGTGTGTATAAATTTGCATAAAATGAAGGGGGGGTGCGATGCACCGTTAGCTGTGTGGGTTTGTTAAGACGCCCAGATGGGTTTTGAGCGCCACGTTCCGTTATTCTGTAAAGGGTCTCTGAAGAATAGGTTTTATGCTGGGTGACACCTAAAGCTGCCAAGATACAGACTGCTTCAGAAGAGGTTCACATTATTAGACCTTATGAGTAAGTACTGCTGCGTTTGTGAAGTGTGGTATCGCCGTGACAGGTGGTTTGTGTTGTGAATCAAGATTCAGAATACCAGTGATATAAGCACCACATATACCAATTCTTCCAAGTTCAAAATAATTCTGCTTTGCAGTTTATTTACTTTACACAATGGCCAAAATATTCATAGGTGCCTGCCGAGTATTTATTTTATGTGCATTTATGTATGTATAAACCTTCTGTGCTTCGTAGTGCATGGGGATTACTCGTCTAAAGCACCTGTATCAATTATGAAGGAAAAAAATTAAACGTATAAAACCAGTATCTGAAGTTAGCTACATTCTCTTCATAATTCAAGAACTTATTGGTTTACTTTGATTTGTAAGTATCCTCCACCACTCTTCAGTCATGCTTCTCCAGAAATGGACACATAACGGGTACAGTTTATTGCCAGATGCCCATTCTGTCGAATCTGTCCCTTAAAATGGCTCTTTTTCAGGAATACAACACGTACAGAATCCATAATGGGTTTTGTAGAGCGTGCATGTCGGATCCTCAGATGTGCAGGTTCTGCCAATGAGTTTGTACAAAGCAAGATCCACATTATTCAGCATTTGGTTACAGAGCAAAGTAGGGTGTCTTCCTTAATTCTTCTTGTGAAGGAACTTCATTTTACTTCCTGAAAAAAAGATACAAACTACTATTTCAAAGATGACACATTTTCACAGGTTGTCCAACCAAAAACCGGTGCTTTAATCAAAGCATGTTAGCAGCAGTTCTGCCTGCCAGGCTCGGTAAAGTCCTGGAAGCAGCAAGTCAAGAGCAGAATGTGGTCACTGAGTATCGCAATTTTTGTCCTATATCATTTTCGGAGCAGTGATGCAGGAATACTGTTACACTGCTTCATTAGCCAACCGTGCCCTGGGGCATTCGCTGTTAGTGCTGATCTTTATTCTAACCAACCGTGCCCTGGGGCATTCGCTGTTAGTGCTGGTCTTTATTCCAACCAACCGTGCCCTGGGGCATTCGCTGTTAGTGCTGGTCTTTATTCCAACCAACCGTGCCCTGGGGCATTCGCTGT
>JAODKM010000008.1:23345713-23359389 GCA_026780845.1 Petrocephalus sullivani | reverse complement strand
TAGAGGGGCGGGGACACACCGTGGAGCAGCCAATTAGAAACCACGCCAACACAGCACCATGGCTAGCTAGCTGTTACTGTATATGTAAATTACACAGCTGGACGGCGTGCTAGAGGGGCGGGGACACACCGTGGAGCAGCCAATTAGAAACCACGCCAACACAGCACCATGGCTAGCTAGCTGTTACATGTAAATTACACAGCTGGACAGCGGGACACAGTACCCACAGTAGCATGCTAGCTCACACCGCTAATCCAGCGTATCCCACCCAGGTGCAGCCGTACCACAAAGACTAATACTAACAGAGCGCCGTCCCCTTTCATTTGGTGTCAGCTAACAAAGAAAAGCAAGAGTGACTAGATTCTACAGCATTTTACAGCCATCTACAAACAGCCTCAAAAAAAGCATCATCCTTCCCATGACTTGCTGTTAGTCGAGGTCAGTCAACCCCCACCCACCCTCTGGCCAGCGTCCCACGTCATAGCGTAACTATACAGTGAAACCAAAATAATCAGCCTAAGAGTTCCTTAAAAAGCCCAGACCCTCACAGTGCCTGGGTGAAGGGTGAGACACGCAGGGCTGCCCGGCCATATGCAAGCATTCCACTATTTCTGGATAGCTATGTAATAACTCTTTTCCAACTAGCAGTTAGTGTGTATAAATGTGCCCCATTTGGTTACAGCATCACACGGGCATGGCTTGAGCAAACACAGCCGGCCGTAATGTGCCCCCCCCCCCCCCCGACATACATACAGCACCACTTTCTCACAATACCCAGTGCGTATAAATAGTCACAGGGTGAAGGATCAGCATACAACCATAATAACGGGTTTAAAAGTCCCGGCTGCAGGCATTGCGGTCTCCTGGCAACGGGCATCCCGCAGTAATGCCCGGGAAGCATAACCGTGCATACGTGTCCGGCAGAGCTCTCTCCTGTCAGCCCCTTCTTCAGACTGATGTCTGAGCAAGCAAACAAACATCATCTTCATAGTTCTACCACAAAATGCAGCTCCACCAAAACATCACTCTCTAATGAGCAGGGACCTTAAGGAATAATTAAATGCATGTATTAAACACATTCCCAACAGCACACTGTAAAGTAATATTAGATTAAATGACTGAATAACTGACATTGGATGAGGCCTGCATTGCACACACTGGCAGCGACTGCGCTGCTTTCAGCCACCCAGGGCAATGCAGCATTTGCAGCTTCCTCCGCCCGGCATGTTAAAATAGGGAGCCGGATCAGAACCTGAGCCACGGGCGAGTGAAACTGCAGATGTCACGAGAAAAGGCAGATGCAAGCCCCGGGGGTGACCTGACGGGGAAGAAGAGGTTACGCAAAGCCGAAAACCCCCACTGGAGAGTGAAGCTTCCCGCATTTGCAAGAAGAGGACAAATCGCTTTGTGGGGGGGACCTTAGGAATGGGGGTTCGACTGTAAGAGACGTGACACAGAGCTTCACGAGTGTGACAAATCGGGATAGATGCCCAGCTGGGATTAGTGGGCACAGAGGACTAATCCCCAGGACACGCTGGGTTAGAGCTTCACACCGGCTATGCGGGGTGGGGGGGTGACTGCGAGAGGTGAGCAGTCCAGAGGATTCAAGCCAGCGCTGTCATCAGAGCAGCGAGCGGCCAGGGAACGGCTTTCCTCAGGCAGGAGAACAGCTGGGAGCCAGGAGGCTGGATGCTACTCGATTTCCAGTCACTGCGAGGTAATAAACTGTGTTTTCCATGTTAAAGTTTGCTGTTGTCAGGATACAGGGTCAAGTGGGGTTTATGGGAGACGGCCGTCCCTCTGAATGGGCCGCTGTTAAGCTCCTGTAGGGGTTACTGCCTGGCTGGACGGTCAGAGAGAGATCCTCACGGCTCTAGATTAACACCCTTAGTTCACGCCGGATGCATTTTGGATATCGCTGTCATATTTGAAGGTTTCATTTCACAGAATGCTGGAAGAACAGTAAACCAGTGTGGGGGGCATTTTTGAACAGCGAAACACAAATGACATTAATTCATAAGTTGTATGTACATGCGCTGCTGGGCATCAGCAAGGCATGACAGAAACGCTGCATACAGCAAGCAGCTGCCTGAAGCCATGTCTGCGCATGCACCCCGTATCTGTACAGGCAGCGGCCTTGGCCATGTCTGCGCATGCACCCCGTATCTGTACAGGCAGTGGCCTGGGCCATGTCTGCGCATGCACCACGTATCTGTACAGGCAGCTGCCTGAAGCCATGTCTGCGCATGCACCCCGTATCTGTACAGGCAGCGGCCTGGGCCATGTCTGCGCATGCACCCCGTATCTGTACAGGCAGCGGCCTGGGCCATGTCTGCGCATGCACCCCGTATCTGTACAGGCAGTGGCCTGGGCCATGTCTGCGCATGCACCCCGTATCTGTACAGGCAGCGGCCTGGGCCATATCTGCGTATGCACCCTGTATCTGTACAGGCAGCGGCCTGGGCCATTACCCTGACTAACTCTGATGCATCATCAGTGCCTGTCAGCAGTGATTGGTCGATAACAGTAATTCGTAAGCAGGTCAGATTTGCTTTTTGGCAGTGAACAGTGAAGCTTAAGTCATGTCATAGCAAAGAGTCATCAGCATGCTTCAGTGAAACAGGATCGAGTAATACGAGATGTCTGAACAGGACCGTCTTGAATTTCTTTCTGTTTATTCTGTGTTTCTTCATTTCAGAATCCAGCCGTTCCCACACAGGTAGGGAGATTCCCAAATCAGTAGCGTGTCAGGGTTATCAGGTTATCAGGTTATCGTTTATCGTCGAAAACATAAACTGAAATAAAATAATACCAGAAAATAAACTAGAACTACACAAAAGACACAGTTTTTGCTTCCAAAATTAACTGAAAAATATAAAGCAAACGTTAAACACTGGTTTTAGTGCTATTTAGCTAAAATAATGATTTGTTTATCTTTAATGATTACCAGTAATACTTAGAACATGCTTTGCCCATTGTGAGGACATTAGCAGATAATGTGCACTATGTATCCATGTAGGGTTCTCTAAAGATCAGACTCATGAAATAGGCTTCAGTGTACTCCTAGATATAAAATTACTAAAACTTAAACTGAATTATATAAAATCTACAATAAAATATACCTTTAAAATAAAAAGTAATACAAACAAATAAAACTACACTGAAAACTGACAACCACTTAACTGGATTTCGAATGCAAATTGAGAATAATACAAACTAATGAGGTGTTGTGGTCCTGCCCGTGAGCCGTGGTCTTTCCCATGGTATATTTTTCAGGGGAGAGGTTTGAAGAAGCAGCTTTTTATGCTGGTGGAACATTCAATGTATCAATGGATCTGTCCTGTTCCTGCGTAGACCTGGGAATAAGCATGCTTAGACATATACAGACCATAGAAGAGCCCCAGAATATGATCCTGCCAAAGAGCCATTTGCCTTTCGGTGGTAATCCAAGGAAAAAAAAAATCTCCGTTTTACTTAAGACGTTAGCTATTCAGAGCATGCAGCATATGAGTGAATTTCTAAATACATCCTGTTGAACATCCTCTTGGAGGGGTTGAAAGGAAGTAGATGTTTAGCAGTTTGTGGCAGAGCTTACATGAAGTGCTTCGGAGGTCTTGATGTTAGCCAGTTAGGAAACACTAATTGGCTTTATCAGTTAATTTTTCAAGCAGCTGTTCCCAGAGTGAAGCGGGTCATACTCTCAAAACGCGGACACTGCTGTAAAGCATGAACACATTCACCGCCGAAAGGACCGGGCCCACAAGAAGCCCGTATCGTAGTCATTTAGGCCGAATTCGTGTTTACAAAAATCCTCAGAGACGATAAATAGCTGTGTAGTTGACAACATCACTCGCATCTCCCCCAGGCGTCATTGTTTGGAAACATGAAACCGCGACCCCCCCCGCGACACGCCCCTCGGCGGCCGTAAAGCAGAGAGGCAGAGCTTCTCTCCGAGGAGCGACACTGCAGACTTCAGAAGTAAATATAGCCCTATCAGCCATGGCCTGACAGTGACAGCAGAGAGAGTGACCCGCGGGGGGAAACAGACAGAGGAAGCACATTCTTTCCACATGGCGTCACTGGCCACCCCGGGGCCCCGGACCGACGTCTGCTTAAACCACCCTCTGCTATTTCAAAAATACACTCTCCAGGAAAGAACCGCAAGCCCATTCCGGGACTCAGCACTGCCGGCCTCCGGGGATCCCCCAGCCTGGCCGCCCGCTGCCCAGTCTGCTGCACTAGGCTGTGCTTATTCATCCCAGCCAATCAGGGAGCCAGCTCCTTACCTGCAGTAATACCTGTAGGAGAACCTGCATATAACGGGTCACAGATGTGTTTACGTTTTCTGTGTTAAGCACCTTTATGTAAAATGCTTATGTTCTGGACAACACTGCCACAGGACAAGCTTCTACAGGCAGACATTTTTCTACTCCTCACAGACCAAGACAAACTTTAGGCACTGGGCTTACGATGAGAATAGGGAAGACCCAGGGGCAGACTTACCATAAGGCAAGGGTAGGCAGCCACTGGGACCCAAGAAACTGGGGGCCCATAAAGACAGAATTTCCAGAAGTTACACTGATGGCTATAAGATAACATGATCATTTAAATTACAGCAACATGTTGCTGTTTTAGTGACAATGTGCAGGATAGGCAAAGCTGTCCCCCGTCCTGGCTGTAATGAACTATCCCTACTTTGAGCTGGAGTCCAGTGGTGCCGTCTGTGTCACTGCTAAGGGAACCGGCACAAAGTAACCTTACAAGAAGAAACAAGACTAGCATTACAGCTCCCTTGTCTTTGATTCTATCCCACTAGAGTGGCAGAGAAATTGTAAAAAGACGTTGGGAGAACACAATTAAAACAAATGTATGCAAAAATTCAAGCCTAACCTTACGCTGAGGGGTGACTGTAGCCTAAGGGCCATAAAAAGAGGGAACAGTAAACCTTCTCAAATTCTGTGATACCTCCTCCCCACGAGTTTTACCGGCCGCTCTCCTGCCCCCAACCTGATAGGTATGTTTTACCGCTGACACCCCCTGCTATCGATTAGCAGATTATTGGTGTTCCAGCATTTTTAATTCCCTCTCATTTCTTTTTCAGCTAAAAAAATGCTGGAAGGCCCACTTACTACCTTACCACCACTTACTACCGTACCACCACTTACTACCGTACCACCACTTACTACTGTACCACCACTTACTACCGTACCACCACTTACTACCGTACCACCACTTACTACCTTACCACCACTTACTACTGTACCACCACTTACTACCTTACCACCACTTACTACCGTACCACCACTTACTACCGTACCACCACTTACTACCTTACCACCACTTACTACCGTACCACCACTTACTACCTTACCACCACTTACTACCTTACCACCACTTACCACCGTACCACCACTTACTACAGTACCACCACTTACTACCTTACCACCACTTACTACCGTACCACCACTTACTACCTATGTTTGCTTGAGGCCCTCAGTGACGTTAGCCGGCCCCTGCTGAAACTCTCCGTGTGACAGTTGCCTTTTAGGGACGGGTCAGATCTGTGACAAATGGTGGTAATGCACTCGCCCAGCTGCTCTGCCTGTTGCAGGGCCGAGGCTCTGCCGCCTTCACATTAGGGCTTTCTGGGTCCTCGGCTCTGGCACGAGGGGCTCACCTGAGCTTGTCGGCAACAACAATCACCCGGCGCTCCAGCAGCAGGGAGGCGAAGACCCCCAGCACCTGCCGCACACTCAGGCAGCTAAAAAGGCTCTCCAGGTCGACGTGCTCCAGGCGCGAGTCCAAAGGCCTTCGCAGCTCTATCACCTGCCGGACAGCCGTAGTGTGAGCAGCAGCAACGCCCCCTGGTGTCAAGAACAAGCAAAGCCGCCACTTCTTGGATCCGCCGTGCTGCTCACCTCGTTCCCAGATCCGGGCAGGAAGGTCTTCACCTTGATGGTCTTTCCAGGGGCAGGGAAGGGAGACTCCATCAGGCTCCGCATGAAGGGGTACACGAGGGCAGCGGAGATGCCCCTGCGCCTCTCCACCTCATCCAGGATCTTTGTGGCAGAGGTACAGGAGACGTGAACCCCCAAAACATCATACCCCAGCGACCTCAACGTATCAGCAATAACACATCACTCTGTGCTCCTTTTTGATGATGGTGGAATTCAATTAGGGCAGTATATTCCAATCCGGTTCTCAGGGATTTGCAGACAATCCACATTTTTGCTCCCTCCCAGCTCCTAGGAGCTGAGGGGGGGCAAAAACAGAAATTGTCTGGCAGGGAGCTGAGAGGGAGCAAAAATATGGACTGTCTAGTAGGGAGCTGGGAGGGAGCAAAAACGTGGACTGTCTGGTATGGAGCTGGGAGGGAGCAAAAATGTGGACTGTCTGGTAGGGAGCAAAAACGTGGACTGTCTGGTAGGGAGCTGGGAGGGAGCAAAAACGTGGATGTCTGTGGGTCCCTGAGGAGTGGGTTGGGAAACACCGAATTAGAGGACTCAAACGAGCAGGAAACAGTGACCAGTCACTGTTTTCAAGAGAGACCAGCACAGGCAATAATTACACTGGGAAATGAGAAACCGACTGATAAAATGGTTTACATTAGAAGAGCAGATTCCAGAGCCAATACCGGTAGAAGTCCTGAAGAGGCGCAGCTGAGCCCAGTGGAACCTGTTCAGAACACTGAGTGGCTGGCAGGAGATGCTCTCCCTTACTGATGCCCATTCCCACAAGGGGAATCCTGCTGGGAACAGGGAAGGCGTGAGCTCACCTTGGAAAACAAGTCGAAACACCCCAGCCGACTGATGACGCAGTACACCTCCGGTAACCGAGGCCCCTTCCCACTGGGCTAGGGTAGCAAAAATGAGAGAAACTGCGTCAGCATCCAAAAAACCCCTTTAGACAGACAGGACCAGAAACATGTAGTAACATACAAAAGAATTTCTTAGCACCTTCCAGCCAACAAACAGCTAATTCTGCTATAGCCTCAGTCTGGATCTTCCACAGTCTGTGGGCAAATCCCTCACAGCAACCCACCCTGATCGAGTGTCCTTTTCCACTAAAATGGCAGGATCATTTACAAGACGTAAGCTAGATTTGCTTTCGAGCCTCAGAAGTTGCTGTGAAAATCCCATGATTTAGCCTCCACTTGTGTTTATTGCGTATCTGATTTAGATAAAGGGTTGCATGTACTGATCTGGGCCTCAGATTGCCGAGGAGGAAAGGCTTTTATCACGTGACAAGCTTCCCATCATAGACTCAGAAATCCCAGCACCAGAGCAGTCAGCTCAGTGTAAACCATCAGCAGTGTTATCCTAATAAACAGTCCGCGATCATCCTATTGCTGGGGCATGCTTGGCTCGCTCCTTTTCCATCTCTCCACACATACATAGACTTAAAAAAAAAGTCATTCCCAATTCTGTTGTCCATATTTGGCAATTTTCTAATCTTTTTCCCCCCCAAGTGCAGCGCTGATATGTGGAGGTCAGACAAAGTGTCAGGAGGAAGCCTGAGGCAAGGCTCCATCCAGGACAGCAGCAGGTCAGCAAATAGCTAGCAGGACTGACACAGTAAGGAGGGTGCCGCATCACACACACACACACACACACACACACACACACACACACACGTTTGTATTCATATCTTTGTGCAGACCATGCACTAATTTTTATGGGAAAAACCCTAATTGCAATAATGAATACACATACCCAGCCCTAAAGTTAACCATACGTAACTAATACAATTTTTCCCATTTAGCCAGAAAAGCATCTGTGAGTTCAGACACTGATGTTGGATGAGAAGGCCTGGCTTGCAGTATCCATTCTACTTCATCCTAAAGGTGTTTTATTGGGTTCAGGTCAGGGTTCTGTGTGGGCCAGTCGAGTTCTTTATGGACATGGGGCACAGTCATGGTGGAACTGAAAGGGCCTTCCCAAAACTGTTCCCACATAGTTGGAAGCATAAAATTGTCCAAAATGCCATAGTAGGCTGAAGCATTAAAAGTTCCCTTCACTGGAATTAAGGGGCCAAGCCCAATCCCTAAAAAAAACAACCCCATACTATTATCCCTCCTCCACCAAACTTTACACAGAACATGCTCTACAGTCCAGTGGCGTTGTGCTTTACACCACTCCATCCAATGCCTGGCATTGCACTTGGTGAGGTGCAGCTTGGATGCAGCTGCTCGGCCATGGAAGCCCCAGGCACACAGTTTTTTGCTGGGGTTAATGCCAGAGGAAGTTTGGAACGCTACACTGGTGATTTTTACGCACTATGTGCCTCAGCACTTGGCAACCCCACTCTGTTACTTTACGTGTTCTCCCACTATGCGCCTCAGCCCTCGGCGACCCCAATCTGTTACTTTACATGTTCTCCCACTATGCGCCTCAGCACTCGGTGACCCCGATCTGTTACTTTATATGTTCTCCCACTATGCGCCTCAGCACTTGGCAACCCCACTCTGTTACTTTACATGTTCTCCCACTATGCGCCTCAGCCCTCGGCGACCCCGATCTGTTACTTTATGTGTTCTCTCACTATACGCCTCAGCACTCGGCGACCCCGCTCTGTTACTTTACGTGTTCTCTCACTATACGCCTCAGCACTCGGCGACCCCGCTCTGTTACTTTATGTGTTCTCTCACTATACGCCTCAGCACTCGGCGACCCCGCTCTGTTACTTTACGTGTTCTCCCACTATGCGCCTCAGCACTCGGCGACCCCGCTCTGTTACTTTACGTGTTCTCTCACTATGCGCCTCAGCACTCGGCGACCCCGCTCTGTTACTTTACGTGTTCTCTCACTATGCGCCTCAGCACTCGGTGACCCCGCTCTGTTACTTTACGTGTTCTCCCACTATGCGCCTCAGCACTCGGTGACCCCGCTCTGTTACTTTATATGTTCTCCCACTATGCGCCTCAGCACTCGGCGACCCAGATCTGTTACTTTACGTGTTCTCCCACTATGCGCCTCAGCACTCGGTGACCCCGCTCTGTTACTTTACGTGTTCTCTCACTATGTGCCTCAGCACTCGGCGACCCCACTCTGTTACTTTACGTGTTCTCTCACTATGCGCCTCAGCACTCGGTGACCCCACTCTGTTACTTTACATGTTCTCTCACTTTGTGGCTCAGTTTCTGTTGTTACTAAACGCATTGGTTACACTTTACTTAAGGATGCTCTGTGGCAGTTACATGACATAATGACCAACATAAGCCCTTCATAACAGCAGACATAACTTGTAATAAGCATTTATAAAGGTTTGTTCCAACTGTTGTGGCTGTTATAAATGCTGACATAGGGATCTCCTCAGAAACCCTCTGGTCATGGGTTGGAGCCTGGCCTATGTCCGGCCTTATCTGTTTGTTTATATTTATTGGTTTTTTGTTCCCCAGTGTTACTCTCTATTGTTTTCCTGGTTATAAGTTTACCCTGCCTGTGTTCTGTTCTCTTCTGGCCCTGTTTAATATTGATTGTGTTACTAATGCTAGTGCAGTAATCCCCAGAGTGCTGGTTAGTGTTTTCTAATTTCAGTGCCTGTAGTATTCCCTAATTCTGTGCTTGTTAATTGTTCCACCTGTTGCTCGTTGTCTTGCTCCTTTACTGATTGGTTTATTTGATTAGGAGTCACACCTGCCCCTTGTTTGCCCTGGTTTTCCTTTGTGTAAGTACCTGTTCTAGTTCCATTCTTTGATGGTTCACTGTAGATGTTTGTCAGTGCATAGAGTGCTTGTTACTGCATGTTATGTGCTTTGCTGCCTATCCCTGCTCCCTCTCTTGGCTTTATACTTGTTTATTCCATGATCTAGTTTATTCCTTGTTTTCCCCCTTCACTTTGGTAAAGTTGACCACATGGCTAGGTGACAATGAGTCAGAATAAAACACCTGAATTCAGTGATTAAGGGGCGTGTTGTCCATATAGTGTATGACATGGCTTACCAGTAAGCGTCTGCAGTACCCAAATCTCCTGCTACCGTCTTCTCCAGTCAGCATAAAGGAAAAGGTCTCACTGCAGCCACAGACACACAGCAGCCATAAGTCCTTAATTAACACTTGATAATTAACAAAGCCAGATGAATCACCAAAAACTCAGGGAAATGGGACAGAGTGACTCAGTGGTGGGTAATCCCAGGCACTTGCTGCTTCAAGTCTCAACATATTATTGTGACTCAAACTATACTTTAAACAATAAAATATTGCCAGCTGTAGGGGGATCAGTACCAACTGCAGGGGGGGAGCAATCAGACCGGCAGGGGCAACAGTACCAGCTGGGGGGGGGTAGATCAGGCTGGCGGGGGCAGAGGTACCGGCTGTGGGGGGGAACAGGCCGTTGGGGGCAGCAGTACCGGCTCTGGGGGGAATAGGCCGTGGGTGCAGTGGTACTGGCTGTGGGGGGGTGGATCAGACTGGCGGGGGCAGCGGTACCGGCTGTGGGGGGATCAGGCTGGCGGGGGCAGTGGGACCAGCTGTGGGGGGGATCAGGCTGGCGGGGGCAGTGGTACCGGCTGTGGGGGGGGTGGATCAGGCCGGCGGGGGCAGTGGTACCCGCCATGGGGGGAACAGGCTGTACCAGCTGCGTCGCGTACTACCTGCTGAACTGGGAAACTGGACTCCAGTCCTTGGCGTCTGGGAAGCAGAACTGGGGGGTGGCCTTGAGGCGCTGCTCCGCCTCCCGTATCTGCTTGCTGGGCCGCTCCAGCTGCCACCAGAAGGACCTGGTTAGAGCCTCTGCAGCAGCGAGTCTGTCTGCCTCACTGCACTACAGCAGGAGCTGCTCACAGCTGAGGCATGCCCTGGCCTGCTCACTTCCTCCCTTATCAGCGCTTTTCCATGTTCCATTAACTCGCGGTTTCCAGTGATGCCTTTTTATGGGGGCTGAGGGACATTTTTTACACTACAAAACCAGTTATGCACCATAGTGATGGTTTCCAAGTTACCCAGTAAACTGCATGAAACGGCCCTTAGGTCGAGGCATGACAGTACACACTATCTGAGCTTCCAAGACTGGACTATCAGTGGGAAAAAACGATGATTACATCACACCTCGTAACTATCATAGTTACATGATAGTCATTATGACCATACATAGTAGATAGCAGGTGGGCTGTTCCCCGAATCCCTGCATCTCCGGCCGCTATGGCACCTTGGGAAACTGGTAGGTGACCTCTGGGGCGTAGGAGCTCTTGGTGGGCTTCTTCTTCAGGGACACCACCACGAAGTACTCAAAGAGCTCGCGCTCCTGCCATTCGATGAGCTGCAGCTCCAGCGTGCGGTAGCTGGGAGCCCGACGCAGAAGGGACTGCATTTTCTGCAAGCGCTGGGCATGTGCTGGTTGGGGAGGGGAGGGGAGGGGGACAGGCCTCTTTGTTAAAGGCTACAAGGGAACGCATGTCACTTGCAGCCACGCTGCAGATTTCTCTGGCTTTAAAGTCTCACCTTTAAAGCGGTCGTCGGAGTCACTCTCGCTCTCACTGTTGTCATCTGAAAGGGAAAAAAAACGAGAGCGCTTCCCATCAAGAGACCTTCCAGAGTTTGCAAATCAGACACCAGGGGTTGAAATTCTAAATTGGAGACTGTAAATGAAGTGTTATGTAAAAGTCCTGCATGTTCGAATATTTTACACTTTTAATTCGCATTAGTTAGTCTGAAACATAAAACACAACATCTTTTCACTGTAGATAAAACATCATGCAGACGTTATTTTATGAGGTGCTGAGACCCAAAAGCACCCACTGTGACGGCGAGGCAGGAGCCGCCCCTACCTCTCAGAGACGACGTCTCCATGCTGGACCAGGAGAACTTCTTTAACCTCTTCTTCCCTCTTTTACTGCAGTAGATGGAATTTATCCTCCGCACCGACTAGATGTAGAAATGGGGAAAGCTATTGTCTAACTCTACGTCTCCTGCCAACACTACTGGAGTTTGCCTCCATTACATAAGTAACAGCTTTAAAATGATTCTGAACATGCTGCATAGTTTTTCAACAGGAAGGAAAAATGATACAGGGCCAGAAAAAGTAAAGTAAGTAGAGTAGAGTAAGGGCCAAAGGACCAGAGAAGCATGTGAACTTTAATTGATGCATTTGCAGGAGCACCCCCAGGGTGCAGATCGCTTGAATGTTTATGCCTGTCGCAGTGAGCCAATCAACTGCTCCCCACTGAAACCCTCGCCTGCAGGTGATTGGTCATTTCAACCTGTGCGCAGTCTTGCTGGCTCAATGCCAGCTTGACTAACAGCCTGGCTTATTTTCTGCTATGGGCATGGTGAGCGATGGTGTTCCTCACTGAGTTGGCGTTGGGTGAGCTCACACTCCCAGGGAGTCTGGGAACACGGCTGCGCAGGAGATTCAGTGTCGGCCTGTCCAGGCAGTCAGTTTGTTTGGGGAGTCAGTGTTGCGTAGACTCTGGGTTAAATAAACTCTCCACCCCTGGGAAGTGAAGAAAGCTTCACACACCCTCGCGTGTCTGTCTCCCCCCCATGTTTCTCTGTAAGCCAAATCCAATTTCTACAGCAATTAATTCTCTATTCAGCAGTCCCCCGAGATAAGTCTGGCCTGCGAGATCCTCAGGCATCAATGTGGAATGTATGACATAATTCTTCTACACAACTGACTGGTGCCTGACTGCACCTAATCATTTGCATTTTCTAATTAACCCCCTCGTCACAGGATAAAAATGCTTGCAAACATAGCTGTATGTGTGCGGCCTGTGGCCATCACATACAAACATTCCCGGTGTTCTGCACAGCATGCCATGCCTTCTGGGGCCAGACTGACACCCTGTCAGGTCACGCCGCTGGTGGCATGTGATTTCGAGCAGAGTACTGTACCATGACGGGTGCCCCTCCCCACACTGTGCTGTGCCGCGCCGTGCCGCACCTTGGGGACCCTCCTAGATCGGCGTGATGACAGCGTGTCGCCGGCGCCACTCAGACCCTCGTCCAGCAGGACGCAGGAGGAGGAGGAGGACAAGCTGAGCCGAGGCAGGAGCAGCACGTCATCGTGGCTGTGCCGCTTGGACAGGCGAGAGGACCGGTGGCACTTCCTGTCCGTGGGACCCGGCAGGTGCAGGGATTGGCTGCTGGGCTTGGAGGGCAGCTGGGGGCGGCACAGCTACTTAGACACACGATCGAGACTGATTTTTATGATATACCACATTACAGTGCACTGCGGAGTCAGAGTACAGACACTCGAGACTGATGTGTATGCTATACCGCATTACAGTGCACTGCGGAGTCAGAGTACAGACACTCGAGACTGATGTGTATGTTATACCGCACTACAGTGCACTGCGGAGTCAGAGCACACACAGTCAACAATGATCTGTATGCTATACTGCACTGTAATGCACTGCGGAGTCAGAACACACACAGTCAACACTAATCTGTATGCTATGCCGCATTGTACTGCACTGCGGAGTCATAGCACACAAAGTCGACACTAATCTGTATGCTATACTGCACTGTAATGCACTGCGGAGTCAGAGCACACACAGTCGACACTAATCTGTATGCTATGCCGCACTGTGATGCACTGCGGAGTCAGAGCACACAAAGTCGACACTAATCTGTATGCTATACTGCACTGTAATGCACTGCAGAGTCAGAGCACACACAGTCGACACTAATCTGTATGCTATGCCGCACTGTGATGCACTGCGGAGTCATAGCACACAA
>JAODKM010000008.1:23329902-23340514 GCA_026780845.1 Petrocephalus sullivani | reverse complement strand
GATGACTTTTGAATCAGCCAATAAGACTGGGTCCCCAGGGCAGGAGCTGACAACCAATGCTTTATTATTGGCTGATTTAGAGGTCATCCCAAAAACCCGCACCCACACCGGCTCTCCATGGATCAGGTTCCCTACCCCTGCTGTAAACTGTGCGTACCCTTCACACTAACAGTTAAACACTTACAACACAATAATTCCATATATAACTTTTCAGCATTATAGTATATATCTAACACTAATACATATAAGGGACATTTGAAAAGTTTCCGCACTTTTATATTTTCACTGGAAACGGTGAAGGCAGGAGGAGCAGTAACTGGTCGTGTCAGATCGGGCCATGTCACTAGTTCCGTCTGGCAAGCCGGCTGCCCTTGCAGGTTAGCATAAGAGTTGTCACCCTGTGGTGAAGATGGCTGCGAAACTTATAAATTGCACCAAAGAGGAACAGCTTTCTGTCATATGCTTTTTGTCGGCAGAAGGCACACATTAATCTCCGCATGTGTGCTCTGTATGGGGATAAGGTATTCTCTCGTAGAGTGGTCTGAGGGGATTGACATGTCCGGGAATGGCAGTACTGTTGTGAGTTGGTATGACGCTGGGAAAATTGTATCATTGTATCGCAAAAGAAGGCTTTTGAATGCCCCTCGTATATATAAAGTATATCGATCGACACTTTGCTTTACCGCAACACCTGCTGGACAAATGTGGCCACACAATATAGCGATTCCTACCCATCCGCCCCATAATGCACTGCGGTGTGATGTCACATTCCCGAGCTCTTATAGAGCTGTGGAACTTTTTTTTTTTTCGAATCTACAGTTCACGTGCGTGCCGAACCGTGGAGAGGGATCGGTTCGGATCACGAATCAACAGCGATCCGTTGCACCACTAGAGGTGAGGGACAGTGCCTCTGGATTTGCAGACTGGGCTGGGGGTCCCAATCTTTAATAAAGGGAACTTGAATGTGTGTTCCCCCCCCAGAAAAGCTTATGCCAGGGTATTGGAGAGGAAGGTCCATACAAGGGTTGGACCTCAGATTCAGAAGGAACAAGAGGACCAGCATTTTACCCTACCAATTATGCTGGAGGGTTCATGGGAGTGTGCCCAACCTGTCTACATGTGTTTTGTGGATTTGGAAAATGTACATGACCATCTTCCTCAGTTGGTCCTATGGGGCGGGCAAGCCTACGACTACGGCCATTAAGTTTCTGTACAACTGGATCGAGTGCTTGGTTCACAATGGCAGTAATTAGTCAGACTTGTTTCCGGTACATGTTGTATTCCATCAGGACTGCCCTTTTTCACAGATTCTGTTCATAACTTTTATGGACAGAATTTTTAGGCACCGCCAAGAGGTAGAGGGTGTCTAATTCTGTGACCTCAGAATGGCATCTTTGCTTTTTACAGATTAAGTAGTATTATGTTGTCTTCATCGAGATGCAGCCTCCAGCGTGCATTGGGGCGGTTTGCAGCCAAGTGTGAAACTCAGCACCTCCATGTCTAAAGCAATTTGCATGAATCATCACTCAACTACAGATGGTCCCCGAGTTACGATGGTTCGACTTACGGATTTTCGACCTTACAGAAGTTTCACAGGCTGGCAAAAGTGCCAGCGCATAGAGTATGCGGTACGATATACTGGGACACTGCCGGGATGTACACACCTCCCGCCTTGTAAGATGCCTCACTTTTGCCAGCAAGAGCGCGTAATTTGTCTGTTTTGTGGTGTCTCAAGTTATGACGGGGTCATCGCGACCCCCAGACTTATGTGTAGCAAAAAGAATCTGAGCTTGCAGCTTTAGCACATGACATAAATGTATGCTGTTCATTGATAAACAACAAAAACACCAAAGGATTAACTGTGAAATTTACTACAATTCTCATGCTCCATGTCACAGAGGACTGAGCAGGCCCGACTGCAGTAGTACTTCAACTACTTGGCGAGAGAATCAAGAGTCCAGTCTGGGAAGTCAACTGGTGTGGGGGACTGAGACTGATTTGCATATACATTTGCCGTTCGCCTTTATCAAGGCACGGAGAAGAGCAGGACCACCCGCTCCAGCATGGAGTTGAAGAAAAAGTGCAGCATTGTAGTAGATAAACTGGAATGCAAAAATGAGGGGGCACATTATTACAACTGAGGGAGGAATGCCCCCCCCCCACCCCACCATGGCACTGGGTCTGAATGCTCCAGTACTGAGTATTCTACTGCATACCATTCATACTCAAAAGGAAACAGAGCAAGGCTAAGGTGACCCCTCAGTGTACTACAATAACTTTGTAATAACACTCTTTACTGACAATCTTCTGGAGAAATGATATGTTTCCATGGCTCCTGGGGCAATTGTGGGTACAAATTAAAGGGTCTGGTTACAAAAAGTCAAATAACCCACTTGGGGGTATGCATTCCCAGCATGCAGAGCAGCTGTTTCATCGCTTTTGTATGCGTAATTCCATAGTATACTTGTGGGCTGAATTATACCACTAATGCCACAGATAGTCTGAAATACCACGGCTAAGTACTGTAAACATAGAACTGCAGCCAGAAACAAGAGTCACATTCAGATCTCTTAACAATCTAAATATGTCAGGCAATCCAGCAGCGAGCTATTCCTGAAGAATCATACAGCACAAAAAACATGTTGCTGAATGAGATAATCATTCAGCATTATGCACTAGCCAAGCCATATAAACAAGGCAGTTAAGTTAAGCACTTTGCTCAGTGGTACTGCAGACACTTTCCTCTGACCGTCGTTGCTTCTCGTATCGCATAGCCCATATTCAAAGGAAACATTCAAGCTGTCTCAAACATTAGGGACAAAGGAGTATATCAGGACCATGCTCCAAGACAACAATGCTCAACTGCTTTCATAATAGAAAGCACCAACACAGGCATCATGGAAAGAACCAATGATGACTGACATGCTAGTAACCATCCATTTCTGCATTCAACTCCCACCTCCTTAACCAATACAGGACTTCAGTTCCAGCCAGCACAGGTCGCCAGGCAAGGGGCACCCTGGACAGGATGCTGGTCCTTTGCTGGGGGACAGTATTATTACCAGGCCAAAATACTGCTGCGTTCAGTGACATGTCACTTAATGTAACGATTATTCGTGTAAGGATACAGCCGTCTCACAATGTCACAGCCAGGTTCTCTCCAAGTTACCATACCTATATTTTCATATTGCCAAACTTTAATAATCAGTACATGCAGATGTCTTCAGATTGGTACAATCCACAGTTCAATACCACATCTCCTGGTGCTTCTCATGCTTAGAGTACAGACTGGGTGTTGGCTGGATTAGAAACTGGTTCATTATTACAGTGCTGGAGGAGAAATTTGCCCCTGTATCCCTTAGCTGCTATCTGAGGAGGCTTGGTAAGGACAACAGACAGAGGTCACCAGCATGTTCCAATGGTGCAAACTCATCCTCTGTTTGCACCAGCTCCATCAGCAACAGAACACAAACAGCACATCTATCATAGGGCTACACATCCAGTAGCGATCCTTACTTCCATACTCCATGCCACATGGACCACTCCTGTCTTCCACCTCTCGGCTGCCTGCAATCTCCTCCTATCCATCCGTGATGTACATGCCTACACACATCTTCTTGCCCCCATATCTGATCCCTGGTCGGTCTTGGACTAGCTCTCTACACTGGTTCCACGTGAAGGTCCCCTCTCCGATGCTAAAGCTCTTCCCAGCTTCATTTTGCTTTTTGGTAGAAAGGAATCCAGGCCATAAAAAAAGCCCAGTCCCCCGGGGCCGGCCCATCCAGAAGACAGCTATGTGAACCACATCTACAGCGGCGGCTCCATGCGTCACTGAAATCAGCAGGATCTACAGGAGCCTTCGGCAGGTCACATATTTCCTTAGAACCCTGGAAGAGAGCTTACAGCAAGAATGAAGCCATCATATAGGTGATTTGTATGGGAATACAGGCCATAATACCACCCTGTTAGATTGGGGTCAGCTGTCGTAACTGCTGTTTTATTTAATCTAATGAGTTTTTATTTAAGAAAGGTAGAGTTTTCGACCTATGGGAAGAGCTGTCATTGAGCAGCTGGGTAAACTGCACACAATCAGGTAAACTGTCTACGCTGTAATATCATATCTGTAAAAAAATGTTTTATATTTCTCATTTTCCAAAACTCGAAAGTATTTGGACTGCCCATTTAATCTTAAAAAGTGAACTCAATGAAAACAACCAAATCCCCCCCTGTAAATGGAAGAGCAAACACACAGCATAAAACTGTCGACATTCTCTGCCGAATCGACGAGTCGCACAGCAATCAGAATAACCAACGTACTTGACTCTGATTAAAGGAAGACTTGGGGCGGAAATGGCGGCTCAAGTCGCACGTCGCCCGCAATCTGCATGCGCGCTACACACAGGAGCAGCATGCATTCCTCACCAGTAAGCCGCATGCCAGGCTCCATCATTCGAGGCATTCCGATGTTCTTGGCAAGCATCAAGCTACCAGGCTTCAAGGCCCAACCAAGTCCCTGAAGTTTACCATCATTAAGCATTTTCACTTGTGTGAGAAACCTAGCTGGTATGTTAAACGCCGCCGGGATTGTTAAACCTCTCGAGGTGTCTATCGCTGCGTGAAATGCAGCAGAAAAGTGCGGCCGCACCTTGGCCGGAGACGGCTTACTAACCTACGATGTCCTCGTAGGCGTTCTCCTCGGAGGCGTTCTTCCAGCCCACTCGGCTATGGGTGTCCGGGCGGCTCGTGCCGTTCTCGGTGGGCGAGGAGGGGTACGAGGACAGGCCCGTTTCCTCCGACTCGCATGACTCTCTGAGCCGCCGCGACGGTGCACGTCCATGTCAGCCGAGACAAAGAAGCAGAGCAGAGAGTGACTGCCGAGAAGATGCATGGGGCCAGGAGGTCAGATGGTGCGGAGAAGCCTGGGCGAGCCTCCGCCATGCATGAGATCCTGCCAGGGGCCGTCGTTGCTGAGAGGGACCAGCAGTGCAGGTCAAAGCTACTTCAGTCTTCTAGAAAAGCCTGTAATATCTCTTTATTTTATACTTTTGGTAACCCATGTCGCTGTCATCTATAATGCATTATAGAGACCTTCAAAATGCATTAAAAAGCATCCTTGTTATGGTCAGTATAAGATTTTAGGATGCTTTGTAATGCATTATGAAGGTATCTATAGTGCATTATAGATGGCAGCTTCATTGGTTTTTATGAAGTATTATAATCAACACTGTAATGCCTTATGACTGTCAACGGAAGATACTGTAGATACTGCTTTATTAATTCTTATACTAACCACTGTAATGTTATAGATACTCTGCAATACATTATGAACATGTCATTAATACATTATCGATGTGAACTTCAAGTAAAGCATTACTTTAGTTTTTGGTGACGTTGAAAAATTAAGCCAAGAGCAAAATAATGGATGTTTTATTGTTCAAATATAAAGCAATGCTCTAATGTCCTCTTTATCAGAAGAGACAAAGACACGACCCATCACCTAGTCCAAAGAGACTCTGTCAAGTTCACCAACAGCACAGCTGAAGACCATGAGATATAGAGAACATGGCCTCACTTCCGCAGAGGAGGTCATACATCAAACCCACTACATGGTACTGAGCCGGAACACTCCTGACCTGCAGCTACAAACCTGTCATTTCTGCACTGAACAATAGACTGCAAACCATTTGGCATTTGAATATTTAGCAAAGACGAATGAAATCCAACAAATTTTGGCTATTCAGTATTCTATAGCTTTGAGTAGGAACCATAATAATATACAGTATCTAGAGAGAATCATTAACATATGTTTAATATTGTTTTAACAAAGTGATATTAAATCTCAATAATCACCCCATTCCTCTCAGTTATTTAATAATTTATCCCTTTCGCCTGGTCAGTAACTTCAAATGACATATACAAGCAGAGACCGACGATTAATGGCTATAGGAAGATAGCTAAATGAAGAGAGAAAGAAACACGGCAGTATTATCGGCCTTGGAAATCAAAGCCGCTATTCACACACGACCCACCCAATATCCACCCAACGCCCAGCCCCAATACCTGACCAGTGAGCATCAGCCTTGAGATCTGACTGATGTGTTTGCAGATGCGAGCACAATTAATGACCTCTCTGTCTGAGTGTCTTCCACTGGCAGAGTCAGAGTAAGTGGGTAACCAGATATGCACGTTTCCCAGTGAGAGAAGCCACGACACGGGAATGTTCAGACTGAGTGAGGCACCACACAAGGGAAGCTGGAAAAAATCAAACAACTCTCACCAGTTACCAATTATTACTATATGGGGAGCGTGTGCCCGGATCTCACCTGTCACGGCCCCCCCTGTTACACGTGCCATCAGTGCCCTGTGCCCTGCGGGGTGGCGGCGTGGAGGGAAGGGGGGGCGGGGTCTTAGCGCGGCCACTGGGGTGGAGACCATTGGTTGATATCGTGCTGTGGTTCCGGTTAGCCTCATACTCGAAGGTGCGCTTGGGTTTGGGCACAGGGTTAACCGGCATGCCTTCCTGTGTCTTGGCAGAGGCCATCTCGGGGCTCCCGGTTCTGGCCAGGCCGGAGCTGGGCTCCTGCTCGGGCTGTGCCAGCCTCTCTGGTCCAGATGCGGCGTCCAACTGTGCCGTTGCCGAGCACACGCTGGCACGCTTGCCGGGACGTGCGGCTTCCGTGTCCTCGGACCCGCCTATCGTGAAGGATCTCTGGCGCCCCTTGTCGGAGGTGTAGCAGCTGCTGGGGAACCGCGGCGGGGCCCGCGAAGGGCTCTCCTTCAGCGCCTGCTCGATTTTCTGTATGCGGCTGAGCACGGCCGAGGACTCCCTGCGGCCAGCCAGCGAGCGCAGGAGCCCCCCCGAGGCCTCCGCCTTGCCGGGGCGCTTCTCGAAGCGGCTGGGGCAGCCCGTCTCTGGTGCGGCAGCCTCGTCCTCCCGCACCTCTGCATGCGAGCACCCCAAGAAGGGGGTGGACATCCTCCGCAGGCCTTTGACGTCAAAGGTCTTATTGGCGCAAGAGGAGGGCAGGAGGGTGGGGCAGGCCTCCCCTGCCTTTCTCTGCTCGGCCTGCTTCTCCAAGCAAAGGCTCATCCTAGGATGCTCCCATAGCCAAGCTTTGCCAGCGGAGTTCAGCCCGGTGACGGAGCGGCCCAGTGAGAGGCTGCGCTGGTGGTGGACGTGAGCCGAGGGCGGCCTAAGAGGGCCCTCCTGCTTGTCGTCCTTCTGCTCCGGGCCGCCTCCTCCTTCAGGGACCGGAGCACCGGCACTCTTTGCCTTCAGGAGCTGCTCCCGGAGGCTGAGGGTGGAGCTGCTATGGAGGTGCACAGTCTTGCCGGCCCAGGTGCGCAGACTGGAGACCCGGCCGTCCGCCGGCCTGACGGGGTCGCTCTGCAAGCGGCTCTCGGGGCCGTCGCTCCCGGGTTGAACCGGCCCCTTCAGCTCAGAGACAAGGGGCGGTGGAGACGCCGACTTACACCTGGGATAAAGTGGGAGGGGGATCAGCAGCTGGGTCTCACGCACTCTCTCGGGCTTCCCACCCCCAGTGACAGATAAACAGGATGAAAAGGAATCAAATGTCAACATTTACTGACAACCCCGATAACAGTACAATATAAACAACCCAGGTGTGTAATACAGGTAGGTATTCTACCAACTAACTGATCATCAAAGACGTTAAGAGCACATGGAAGAAAGCACAGCTCTCCTGGAAACTGGGGAGGAGAAAGCACGAGACAGACTCGTGATCAGATATGACGAAATGTGTAAGCAGTGACTTCTGATGTGAAACCAGCCACGGAAACGTTCCCCCGCAATTTAGCACCGGCAGGATCTACTTAAAAGCCAGAGCCAAAGCAAATGCAGATCTTTGGTAAAAATTTGTGCTTATTTGGGTAGAACATGTAACTAAGGAACAGACGAAGGAAAGAGCCTCATGTCACCCCAGGGACTCAACCCGACTGCACTTTTCAGGGCAGCTTCTGATAACGCGCCTTAGCAAATTTACATTTACTCGAGCAGCTAAAACTATTACCCAAAAGAAATGTCAAAATAAATGCCTTGAGGCTTCTAGTCTGATTAACAGCAAATCACCTCCATGGACTTAAACAAGCAGCCTTCAGAATGTGAGTCCAAGCCCTGAACCATCACAGCTTCGTAGGACAACAAGCCAAAGCTGACTGTCGGCTCCACACTCAGGTCGCCCTTAAGCGTGGACCGAAATTGAATCCTATGAGAAAGACGCAGAAATTCTCACCTAGAGTGGAATCGCTACCACTTTCCATTCCTTTCCAAGGAAACATAGAACTGCAAGTGTCCATCTGAATACTAGACTGAAGCACGCAAGCTGTTGTTGCAGGAATAGTGAGAGCAAACTGAAGCTGAGTGGAATCCAACAAAATGATCCAGAGTGCAGGTTGGGACAAATAACAGCACACCCCCACATGACGAGACTAATGGCCAAAACCAGGGGGTGGGGGTGGGGGTGGGAGAAAGCCCTGCACCTGGAAACCTCAAAGTGCCGCCCGGCCGTCTGCATGAATGTGCGTGTAGCCATGCGTGCACCACAGGAGAGAATCTGTGCCCCCCCTGGCCCCCCGCCCCAGGAGAATGGGAGGGCATTCATTCAAAATGTCAGCATTGTAACCCCTCTCTCATACGCTGGGCTGTTATTTCAGCTGAAGTCATTACAGGCATTTTGCCATATTGTACAGACACATTCAGCAAATTAGGCATTTCGCATAACAGTAACAAGACTCTACATTCAGAAACCATCGCCAATTTAGTTAAGACATTGTATTTGAATGCGACAATAATACTTCCTCAAGTAGAAGTATTACTTTTGACTAACTAGATGTATTTTTGTAAGTGAGGTAAATTTTCCAAACATGGTTGCTGGAAACATTAATTATACTTAATTATACTTAAAACATTTCATTTATTAAAACTTCACTCTGCCAGGCCTAGTGACAGCGGCTGGGCTATAGATCCAGGTCCTGCCGCACGATTCCCGACAAACACCCTCCGAGCCCGTAAGGCGCTTTGTGACCCGGCATCATGAGACCCCGGTGCCGGGACCCCGGGGACCCCAGTGTAGCACTGCCCTCTGCATATTCCCATGTGCTGTGCTGGTAAAATATCCATCTTTTATTTGCAATCCTCACCACTGCTCTAACAAATCAATAAGTTGATTTGCAACAAAATATAATGCCCCCCCCCCCATATTCATAATATGGTTCTGTTAGATGGCTCTCCCAGGGAAAGTCCAACTAATTCCCAGGAGGCTAAAAAAAACCTTTCCTGTGCCAAAATTGCCCTTTGACCCAAAAGCAGACAAGCAAGAGTTGGAAATGTGAAATAAAAAAATGGATTAGGAAATATTTTATTTAGCAGATTAGAAACAGACCACAGTATTCACCCATGGTATTTAAGTAATGTGCTTGTATGAGCTGTTTTAGTGAAACTATTTTTAATTGCCACCAGGGCTGTACTGCATATCCATCAGGCCCTCATCCAATCCTTTAGTTTATGAAGTTACCCAAATTAAAATTCAATCTACCATAGAATAACAGAGCCCTTTTAAAAATACCCTCTGGAAACGCCTTGGCCTTAATGGTTCCACCAGTCATAAAACAAATCTGTTAGATTCCTTGAGCGTTCCTGTATGCCCAAAGCAAGCATGTGCAGGGCCCCCCCGCGGCGCTGGGCCAGATTCAGACCCAATCTGGGACCGGCTAAGGAACGAGCCCAGCAGAAACTCCGGCCATACAGAGGAGGCGCGAGGTGCCAGTTGCATAGCGGCACTCTGTTGCTTGGACACTGGGGTGGCGTAAAGAGGGGGAAAGTCAGGACAATTCCAAGGGCCCCTGAGGGGCAGGGGCCACAAATATTTAGCACGTAATTGGATTGGTCTGGATTGGGGGCCCTATATGTTAAGTTTTCATGGGGCCCAAAATCTCCTCTTCGGACATGAAGCTCCACGCCAGGTCCACTTTCCAGAGTGGCCCCAAAGGCAGGCCCTCAGTGACCACAGCACACAGGTCTCCGCCTTCAGTCCATCCTCCCAGCAGCCCCGGCAGCCTGCATCTCGCCAGCTTTCAAGTCTTTATTTTCAGATACGTTTCTAACTTCTCAGCCTGCAGTGACTGTTTTCTGCACATGCAGCCCAGGCTTCGCAGCGTGAAAAAGCGCCTGTCGGAAACTTTGCCAGGAATCCGAAAGGGTCCTTTTTAGTCATAGTGCTCCTGAAGAACCCACAGTATCATTTTACTAAAGTAAGCAAAAGATTTTTTTTTCTTCTGTTCATAAATCACTGATTCCCTTTTTAAAAAATTGTCTCAGATTGCCTAATTGCCTAATTAACAGGAAAGTGCGACACATTGAAAATATTTCTTGTTTTGAACCAGAACTGGTGGACACTAAAAAGAGTGGTACAGCCCCATACAATTCAGTACTGGCACCGCAAACAAGTCTAAGATCAGTAGGCCTTCCGCTGGCACCCCAAACAAGTCTAAGATCAGTAGGCCTTCCGCTGGCACCGCAAACAAGTCTAAGATCAGTAGGCCTTCCGCTGGCACCCCAAACAAGTCTAAGATCAGTAGGCCTTCCGCTGGCACC
>JAODKM010000008.1:23276790-23301721 GCA_026780845.1 Petrocephalus sullivani | reverse complement strand
CCACGCAGTGAAACCCATTGCATTGCTTCAGTGTAAGGTCGACCCGAACGTTATCAATTAAATTCCACTTGATCGACAAAATTCTTAACGATCAATTAATCGATAATCGATTAATTATGCCCATCCCTAGTTTAATGGTCAGTGTAATTATTATGAGAACATTTACTAAAGAGTACTGGTGCCTTGTACTGAATAACATGGGGATCGAGTAATGGCACCTGGCACTGAATAACATGGGGAGTACTGGCACCTGGTACTGAATAACAAGGTGAGTACTGGCATAAGGTGTAAGAAGGAATAAGGAATACAACTGAGAAAAAAAAAACGCAAATGAAATCGCAATCACAATATCTGTCAGATAAATTGCAATTCGATATATTTTTTTTAATCGTTCAGCCCTAGTAGAGGGGTATAATGGTGTGTGTAGGGTGGGGGGGTGATGTAACTACTGTGTCACCTGACTTTCTCGCCTCATCAGCTGGATGCAAAGGAGAACCAGAGGAGTAACGAGGTGAAGGTGCAGTGCGACGAGGAGGAGCTCAAGATGCATAAGCTCAACATCCACGTGCGGGAAATCTTCGCCAACCGCTTCACTCAGATGTTTGCCGACTATGAGGTGTTTGTCATCCAGCCCAACCAGGACAAGGACTCCTGGTTTAACAACCGGGAACAGATGCAGAACTTTGATAAGGTGAGATGAAAGTGTGTGGCCAGATGTGGCCTCATGTGTTAGCCTAGCCACTGAGAGCAGTGTTGTGGCTTAGAAATGTATTTGCTCAGTAGCATACCTGAATTTCATCTGACAAAAAAATCGTGGAAAAACAACATAAGCATCATTCTCTGAAGCTCCCCTTATCTTCCTAAGAATCCTTGCAGAAAAGAGAGAGAGAAGACGCCTGATTGGCCCGAGTCCTTTGCCTTTTTGTCCCCTGCAGGCCTCCTTCCTCTCGGACCAGCCGGAGCCTTACCTGCCCTTCCTCTCCCACTTCCTGGAGACCCAGATGTTCGCCTCCTTCATCGACAGCAAGATCCTGTGCCACGACGACGAGGACAAGGAGCACGTGCTGCGGGTGTTTGACGCCCGCGTGGACAAGATCCGCCTGCTGAACGTGCGGACGCCCACGCTGCGCACCTCCATGTACCAGAAGTGTACCACCATAGAGGAGTCGGGTGAGGGCACGGGGGCTTCCGCTGCAGTTTCGGGGGGCATTTTTTACTAAAACTAGACATGGCAGAGGGTTTATTAGCTTAGTTTATTCAAACTAAGCTATAACGGTAAAAGGGAAAAATGCAGTGAAGTGTGTTAGCCTCCCTGTGCATCTCATGATTTGTTATGTATGCGTCTTTATGGTATGTTATGTTAATACCATGGTGAGGAGCCTCCCCTGCTGACAGGCTGACTCTTTCTGTTTCCAGAGTCTGCTCTCAAAAAGCGCTTTGGGAATATTGATCTGGTAGCTCCTCCCCCTCATTCCATTGGTATGGAGACCAACACTGACACTTTAGCAGCGATGCGCCCCCCTTTCACCTTACCTGTATCTCCTGGTGGCGGAATTCGGGACACGTGCTTGGCAGTGCATTGTGCGAGTAACAGAAGTTGGGCCTTTAAATCCATCACTGCTTACGTCAACTAATGGCCTGGTCATTTCACGGAACTAATACTTACCTATTAATGCTTTGCATTCCTGCTGCAGGATTCTTAGGTTAGCACTAGGCTGGCCTATTATAGAGGCATAAAAGTGTCAAAAATAGGTATAAACAAGCCAATAAAGATACACAGCTGGAAATATAAGTATTTAGAATATGTAGAATAAGTTGTGTCTGAAGGGGCTGTTTTGTGTTTTAAAGATGGTTATTGTAGGCTACAACATCCCTTATGCAAGCATTTATATCTTATCGCTATGTTTGATACATTACTACTGCACAGGAAGTACCACACACTGCACTTTTTGGGATCTTGGGAGTTAACTACTGCATGTCTGTCACTAATATGAGGAAGGGCACCGTATGCAGGACCTAACAGTCAAGGTGGCAGAGTCCTCAAAGTCCTGGCTCACTGAGTGGGTACATCCTCCTGAGATCCAGGGAAAAAACCATGAATATTGACTAAAATTTAGATTTGACAGGAAGTAGAAGTTGGCAGGATCACAACGCCATGTGTGTGATGTCGCCTCGAATGGTCTCTCTCAGGAACAGCAGGAGTTATCATGGTGGCATGTACAGTATGAGAGAGAGGAGCTGAAAAAACAATGTCCTCTACAGCAGACAAAAGATGAACTGCTGCATCTTTGGATGTCATACGGCCTGCAACATGTTTTTAAATCATCATTAAATCTGGCCTGCTGAGTGATCTTTTTCCCCAAAAAAATATGCAATGTCTCTGTTCTACTAAATACCCCACCCCTGCACCAGCACCCTGCATTCTGTTTAGCAGTTCATTGACGTTTCATATTTTTTTTTAATCCTCTCTGAGCTCAAAAAAACAGCTGAAGTGGCCTGCTTCTGGAGTAGCCAGTGGCCCCAGGTTATTTGAGTTTGAGACCCCTGCCGCAAGCTATCATTTGCTTACTGCACGGTGAAAACCCGCTGGGTGAGGTGAAGGGATGTCACACCTTTCTGTTTCTGGCTGTGAGCCTAGCAGGTCTCTGAAGAATCTGCAGCAAACCAGGGCAGCGAACTTCCAGATAAGCATCAGCATTTGGCTTTTAGCGCCAGAAGTCTGTCTAAAATCTGCTTTGGAACCATTTCCCATCCTTTGTACCCTGCGTAAGGATGCAGTCCTCTAACTGAAATCTAGCGGCTGATCTTGGTTTTGAATAGCAGGTTATCGGGGATGGGATTATTTTTGGACATTGGCGTAAAGGCTTGTGACAGGGATGATATGGTGTGACGTGACGGTCTGACTCCATTCTGTGACGGCAGAGAAGGCCATCGAGATGCGCATGACCAAGATGGACCACACGGCGCTGCACCCCCACCTGCTGGACATGAAGATCGGACAGGGCCGCTATGAGGCCGGCTTCTTCCCCCGCCTGCAGTCTGATGTGTTGTCTACAGGACCCACTGGCAACAAGTGAGCAGGGTTGGGGTGGGCGGGGTGACGGGACGAGGCCACTTTCCTCCAATACGGCCGGGGCGTCTGCCATGCTGTTTCGGCTGTTTCTTCTATCTACTTCCTGGTACTGAACATGTGTCTTGCAGTATTTTGAAATAGCCTAAGAAATAGCAGAGTGGCATCTACAGTGGTCTCTTTTCTTCATATTAAGTGTCATTTTTTTGACTGACTCACTCAGTTCAATTCTTGCCATTGTGCTGTTACTTGCATCTGTAGTCATTGGCTCCCAAAGGGATGCTAAACACAACTGTGAGCACTGTATTGTGCTGACTAAAATATCCAATTTATTTATTACATGTGCAGGACATATTTTTTGTTTTCTTTGACATAAGCTGTCCTCCGCCATTCTGAGATGGATTATGGGTAATCGCGTTGTTTGGCTGGCCTTCACTGCCGAGCGGTAACCCGCTGAGTTTGTGTGCGTCAGATGGGCGAAGCGCAGCGCTCCGGCTCAGTGGCGCAGGAAGGACAGACAGAAGCAGCACGCGGAGCACCTGTACCTCGATAACGACCAGAGGGAGGTGAGCTGCCGTCGCCATGGTTACGGGCTAGCCACGCCACAGCCTGTCCGTGAGGGATGCACCTGTATGTGGGTAGCTGCCTTCCGTGCACTAATCCTCTCGCGCGTGCTGGCGCATCGTGTGACTCATTTCTCTGTTCTTCTCTGCCACGTGGGCCTCACCACGCTCTCCCTCTCCATGTCCGCCGGCAGCACGGGGAGTTTCAGCTCCTGCTGGCTCTCGACATCTACTGGCAGTCGCAGGCAGTCCAGCCCTGCCTTAAGTCCGTGTCCGTTGACCTGGTATCGAGACAGATCTTGTTTATTTTGTGTTTTAATCCCCATGAGCTGTGAGTTTAATAGAGAATAGAGTTATAGACAGCATAGAACTTCCTGTCGCCATGAGTCCTGCTGCCTGTGTCTTGAGCAGAAGTAGCAGCTCGGCCCCTTGTTGTACTGCTGCGTCCTCTCATCCTCCCATCCTCCCATCCTCCCATCCTCTCATCCTGGTTCTCTGCCTCTTGAGCGGAGCGGCTCATTTGTTTGACCCTCTTCCGTCTTGCAGAAGTACATCCAGGAAGCCCGGAACCTCGGCACCGCCATCCGCCAGCCCAAGCTGTCCAACCTCTCGCCCTCTGTCATCGCACAGACCAACTCAAAGTTTGTTGAGGGACTGCTGAAAGAGTGCAGGAATAAGGTAGCGTCTTTTTTCAGCTTGCCTGTGAATTATTGCTGCATTTCTTACTGCATGTTCTTTTTGCCAGTCTCTGCGGGTGAATTTTCTGGCCCATAGCATCCTGATAAGTGTTATTTTTCTCTGTCATACCTTCAAAGGCAAAGCTGCTGATGCAAGATTTTAATGCATTTTGTATAATGTATTAGACTATAATTCTTCTTCTTTTTATTAATTATTTCGAAAACATACAGCACAGTGACGTAAAATCATTGGAAGAGGAAAGATAAGAAAGAAAAAATATACACAATGAAATAATAATAGTAATTGTAATAATAATAATAATAATAGTAGTAGTAATAACAATAATAATAATAATAATAATACTACAATGACAAAACCAATAGGCAATATCATGCAATAAGCATGAGTGACCATTGAGGCTGCAAAATAAACTTCCGTCTTTTTTAGCCATTCGTTTCTGCTTGTTACTCTGTCAGACCCAAACTCCTGCTTAATTGGCTGCGCCGTGTGTCGCCCCGGATTTATAATGGATTTGTGAGCGAAGGTTGCTAATCTCAGCCAGAATACTAAGTCTTATCTCAGGAAAACAGGTGCCGTCTAATTGACATCCACTTCTAGTGAACAAATAGAGTTTCTCCAGAGATCCTGGAAATGTAATATTTATTGATCCAAGTAAATTTTTGTATTATTCTTATATAATGTTTAATGGTGAGTTTTATTAGCGTCTTGCTAAAATGCAAGTTCAAGGACAATCAGTGTTAATATCAGCATCCATCCGTCGGTCTTCCAGCCGTTTATCCGCGTCCAGGGGTGTGGTGAGCTTGTATCTTGTCCCAGGAAGCTCTCAACACATGGCAGGGGGCACCCTGGACCGGATGCTCACATGATCAGCTAAATGGCAGCTCTGCAGTTTTCACTGGTCCCTCTGTGCTTGGTCACTGCACTGTGTGATGGTGAGATCTTCTCCCAGACCAAGCGCATGCTGGTGGAGAAGATGGGCAGGGAGGCAGTGGAGCTGGGCCACGGGGAGGTCAGCATCACGGGCGTGGAGGAGAACACGCTCATCGCCAGCCTCTGCGACCTGCTGGAGCGCATCTGGAGCCACGGCCTGCAGGTCAAGCAGGTCAGTGCCCTGCATGCCCTGCAAGCATGCTGACTGAGGCTGAGGTCTGCAGGTCTGCAGCCCCCTGGGGTGTGATGAAGTGTTTGCATCCCAGCTTCAAATGCAAGCTAACTGTAACAACAAAGGTTATTATCAAACAAAGGCACTGAGGAGTCATCAGTATTGCGTTGCGTCATGCATGTTGCTTGACAAAAATGGAGGGAGCACTGCTGGCTTTGTGCTTTCCGGATCCCTCCCCTTAGGGTCTGTTTGCAGCGACACCGTCGCTGGTTTCATCTGGATTTTGCCTCAGGCGTCTCTCTCCATGCTTTTCCTACCAGGGTAAGTCGGCCTTGTGGTCACACCTGTTGCACTACCAGGAGAGTGTAGAGAAACGGGACGCCCCCCCCGGCAGCTTGGCCCCCCCAGGTATGCCGCTCCCGTCGCCTTGCTCTGATCTCCCGTGCCTCATGGCTGTGGACATTCCGGATCGACGGCCATCAGCGGCCAAGTTGTCAGTCAGATAGCAGAAGACATGGCATGACGGTGGACGGCTTCTCCACAGGCTTCAACCCTGAGAGACGCAAGTCTGACGCCGGATCCGCTCTGCCCCCCCTCAAAATCTCCCTCATCCTGGACATGCGGTGAGTCCCCTGCATCCCGGCAAACGTCTGCCTGCGACGAATAATTGTCTGCGTTGAGCTATCGTCCGTGTTGAGGTATCGTCTGCGTTGAGCTATCGTCCGTGTTGAGGTATTGTCTGCGTTGAGCTATCGTCCGTGTTGAGGTATCGTCTGCATTGAGGTATCGTCCCCCCCCAAAACAACAGAACGTGAAACATAACATCAATCCCACAAGCCTCCCGACCCCAGCCTATCATTGCATTAAACTTTCCTTCCACAATCGTCTGCGTTGAGGTATCGTCCACGTTGACTGCTTCCCATATCAGGATAGTGAAGGAAAGTAGGATGTACCTAGCAAGGCCATTGTCAGGTTTAAAAAATACTGCTACTAATGTGAAATAAACAGCTACTCTGTCAACCGAAAGTGGTGGAATTTATTCGAAATAATAACTGGTGGTCCTATAATTGCAGTGGTGGGAAGGATACTCCCAAGGGTAATCCGTTACAGATATGGTGCGTTCCAGTTGTACTCGTAACTGGTAAATTACGAGTTCACGACCGGAAGTTGCAACTGGAACGCCCCCCCAAGTGGGAATTTCAAGTCGTGAACTGGGAGGAATCGACACAACCCCGACTTCAGAATTCAAGATGGCTGCGCCCTTTAATCAACAGGAGTTGTTGTAGTTTCATTAGCGCTCGAGTCTTCTGTGGCTCATTAAGTTGATCGACACGCCATATTATGTTGCTAGGGTGTTTTCATGCACAAAATACTGTGATATTGGGATTTCTCGCTTAGCCGGATAACTTGTCAGATTTAGGGTTCTTGTAGTCTCCGGCATCGCTAAATGGTTTTCCGACTTGCTGTACTGGAACGCGGTGAACACATGTGTGATGTCATTCCCAGTTATGAGTTCCAACCTCCGAGGTAACTGGAATGCACCAATAGTTCATGTCCATAAAGTACAAATCCAGATCAAGGTTTTGTTTCAGCTAGCCAGTTGAGTATAAATAGGCACAGTCATAGAATACTCAACTGCCCCACCACTACCTGAACTTTCCTCCTCTGTCTATAAAGGATTACTTTTGTGAGTAACTTAACTATTTACACTTACAGCATTTGGCAGACGCCCTTAGCCAGAGCGACTTACTTTAAGAGCTTTAAGACTCTATAATGAATTTTTCCTGATACTGGTTCAATAAAACCCAGGCTATGAATACCATCTATCTAATCCTCTGTAGGGAAAATACAGGATTTTTTTCTTTATAATTTAGGAAAAGAGCTCAGAGTAAAATACCAGAAGTGTTAATCCAGATATTTCTGAAAGAGAGAGGTTTTAAGTGACTCAGCTGTTCGGACATCTAGGGGAAGTTCATTCCACCAACTAGGTGCCAGAACAGAGAAGAGCCTAGATGTGTATTTTCCTTGTGCCTTGAGGGGTGGTGGGACCAGTCGAGCAGTGCTGGAGGATCGGAGAGATCGTGGTGCAGTGCGGGGGGTGATGAGGTCTTTGAGGTAGGAGGGTGCCGGACCATTTTTGGCTTTGTATGCGAGCATCAGTGTTTTGAATCTGATGCGGGCAGCTACAGGAAGCCAGTAGAGGGAGTGTAACAATGAAATGGTGTGGGAGAACTTGAGAAGGTTGAAGACATGTCGAGCAGCTGCATTCTGAATCAGTTGGAGAGGATGAGTGGCACTCAGTGGCAGACCCGCTAGAAGCGAGTTGCAGTAGTCAAGCCGGGAGATGATGAGGGACTGAACGAGTATCTGGATAGCCTTTGTGAAGAGAAATGGTCGTATCCTTCTGATATTGAACAGGAGAAACCGACAGGAGCGGGAAAGGTTAGCGATATGTGAGGAAAAGGACAGGCCATGGTAACCCCGAGGTTGCGAGCAGTGCCCGGAGGACAGATCAGGGAGTTGTCGAGGGAGATCGCAAGGTCCTGGTGGGGGGGAGTCAGCTGGGATGAAAAGCAGTTCCGTTTTACTAGGGTTGAGTTTTAGTTGATGAGTGGTCATCCAAGATGAGAGATATCTGGCAGACATGCAGAGGTCTTGGTGGAGACATGAGTGTCTGAGGGATGGAAGGAGAGGATGAGTTGAGTGTCGTTTGCACAGCAGTGGTATGAGAAGCCATGTGAGGGTATGACCTCACCAACACTATTTAATTGCATTGTGAGGAGTCTCCTGCTCACGTAAATGTTTTTGTGACTGTTGAATTAGTGTCTCAGTGTTTTATTGGCTTCTAATGTCAGAAATACTTGGCATTATGGTTTAGAAAGTCCCGCTGTATATTTTTATATTGGCTACTTGCTGCCCTCTTGTGTCGAGCTTGTGAATTTTCTAGTGCCAGTTTGTTTTACTTCTAAGATAAATGTTTATTTTGCAGTTTTGAGTGTATTTATTTGGTTTTCTATGGTAGTTTTTGTGCTAGAGAACAAAGTATTGATCCACAATAGAAAATGCTTTCAAAGTAGAGATACAGGATTTTATTCCGTATTCTCAGTCATGCTGTGTAATTTTCAGCCTTCCTATTGTACCTTTTCGTTCTATTATATGAAACATTTTTTAAAGGTAACCTAATCCAGACTGTAGGTGTATGACCTCGAGAATGTATTCAGCCAGACGTGTATATCCTGAGGAGGAAAAGCCTCTGTTTTAATGCATGTCTCTGCCTGTCTCTGCATGCGTGAAAAACGTTAATGTTGCGCCTCAAACAAAAGGCTGTTCCTGGTGTAAGAGCAGGAAGGGGCTGAGCAGTCAGGTGCAGTTTGTTACCTCTAGCATGATTGCGAGACTCCCTGCAGTGCACTGAAAGACAGACGGCAGGAGCCTGTCTCCAGCAGTGCAGGGTGACTTTGGCTCTTGTACAAGAACGACCTAATGCAGGAAGAAAAGTCTAGCAACTTTAACGTGACTCCCTGGAACTCCATATGTAGTCATTACTGGGGATGGCAGCAGCTATAGCATATGGACGGGGGTACGTTAAAACTCTGAGCCAGGATATATCCCATTACTGGACCCATTGCAGCTCCTGGTCACTATTCTGGGACTCGTAGACTCGTTTCCATGGTTACAGTGGAACCCTGAGGGTTTGCAGCACCATCCTTTTGGTAGTAGTAAAACAGTAGTAGGTTATGTATTGGCGTTTAATCTGAACATCCTGCCCACTGCCCTCTATACCTCCCTGTTACCCATTCACCCCCCCAGGCACATCCAGAACATTGGTGAGATCAAGACCGATGTAGGCAGAGCGAGAGCCTGGGTGCGCCTCTCCATGGAGAAGAAAGTTCTCTCCAGACACCTGAAACGGCTGCTAGTGGACCACGAGCTGACCAAGTGAGGAGCTATTATAGGGGGGGCGTGTGGCTGCAGGAAGGCTAATGTGGGGGGCAGTGCATTGCCATGGCGCTGAGCGCGGCCGTGTGTCTCCGCAGGAAGCTGTACAAGCACTATGCCTTCCTGCGCTGCGAGGACGAGAAGGAGCAGTTTCTCTACCACCTGCTCTCCTTCAACGCCGTCGACTACTTCTGCTTCACCAACGTGTTCACCACCATCAGTGAGTGCTTGCGTCCCACATGTAGGATTTTAAGGGGATCCGCCTTAAATACCTTTACTTACCATAATTCTACAGTGTTGCGGTGCCTTGGATTAATCTCCTCCATCTCTGGTGTGAATAGAAGGGACTGTGTGTGTTCTGGAGACTCATAAGTTCATCAGCTTCAAAGTACTGTCCATTTCAAGCATACCCAAGGCTTGAGTTGCTTGCGAGGCACGTGGATGCTATGCCCTGTGGGGGAAAAATTACAGAAACCATCCCTTTTGAATACACCACCCCCTCACCATACCCCCTGAACTGTTCTGTATAGCTGCCCTCATGTACAGCTAAACCCTCCAGATATATCCAAGGTACTCAGCCGCGGTTCGAACTGAAACACAATTTAAATTCCAGACCCCAAGATCAATCCCCCCGCCCCCAAATTTGAACAAGCTCCTCCCACCATGCCCCTTGAAATATTTTTACTCAACCAGTGAAAATACCAGATGTAATTTGTGTTATACCAAGATCCCAGTATGTTTTTACAGGTCATTACAAGTTTAACTATTTTTATAACCACCAATGCATCTAGCAAACATTATTTGCTTAGTATTAACTTATATATTAACTTAATAATTCCACCTGAAAGCATATTTTCCAAGCTTTGTAACATACAATCCTATATTTCAGTTAAACGCATGTAGCCAAAAGGTAGCAATCACCTCTCTGCTCTGGTGCTTCCCTGTCCTCGGCACAGTGATCCCGTACCACCTGGTGGTCATCCCCAGCAAGAAACTGGGCGGCTCCATGTTCACAGCCAACCCCTGGGTCTGTGTCTCGGGGGAGCTGGCGGAGACCGGCGTGCTCCAGGTCCCCAAGAACACCCTGGAGATCACCTTTGAGGTGAGGCAGTGTGCCGGTTCATCTAAGGCGATGGGGCCTAGGGCTAGATCAGTGAAACCAAAGCACATCTGCTGGTGAATGACAGCCAGTCTTCACACATAATAAAGCTGGGTACTCATTTACTTCAAACTACTCGGAATAGTAATTATTGGCTGAGCTGCCTTTAATGGCGCCTGTGGTTGGCAAAAGCTGGTGTCAGTGAGTCACCCTGTGATGCCTTACAGTGTCAGAACCTGGGCAAGCTGACCACGGTACAGATAGGCCATGACAATTCTGGGCTTTACGCAAAGTGGCTGGTGGACTGTGTCGTCGTCCGGAATGAGATCACCGGCCATGCCTACAAGTGAGTACCGGTAGATATGCCATTTTCAGGAGATCAGCTGACCTTCTTTCATTCTGTTTCATTTCCCTGCTTATTGTGTTTATGCTGAGGGAAGTTGTTGATTTGTAAATCTGGCATGGGGTTATCTGCCGTTAACTGTAAGTGCCTGCGTATAGTGCGCTAGTCGGTGTAAAGGTCTCTGCGGGTATCGGGTGGCTGCATCCTCAGGTTTCCGTGTGGCCGCTGGCTGGGGAAAGGTGTGGATGACGGAAGCCTGGAGAGGATCCTGGTGGGGGAGCTGATGACGCCCAGCGCAGAGAACGAGGAGCGGCTCTGCCGGACGCCTCCGCTGCAGCATTCCCCTGGCATGATACGGAGGCTGGTCGCCATCTCGCCTAACAGCAAGCCAAGTAGGCATCACGGGGCGCACGATAAAGGCGGAACGGGAAGGGAGATAAAGGCGGGGGCATTGCGTGTGGATATTGTCGAGTCAGACTACCATATAGACTTCAGTCTCAAAATATCACAGTTTATGTAGTTCTTCAGTAAGGCACCAGTGATGTGAATGCATAGGCAATTAAAATACTCTCTCTCCCTTCCTCTCTCTCTCTCCCTCCCTCTGTCTGTCGCTCCCTCTCTCTCTCTCCTTCTGTTTGTGTCTCTCTCTTGCTCCCTCGCTCTCTCTGTTTGTCTCTCTCTCTCCCTCTCTCTCTCTCTCTCTCTCTCTCTCTTCCTCTCTCTCTCTCAGAGTTAAATACAGGTCAGATTCAGGAGGCCGTGGGGGAGGCCATCAATGGGCTAGTGAAGCACTTCCACAAGCCGGAGAAGGAGGTGAGGCGTGCTGTCAGGTGGAGCCGTCAGCAAACCGCTGCACTTCTCACCACAAAGTCAGCACAGTCGAGCAGCTTCTTTTGTCTCCTTCAGTAAAGTATTCCCATGAATTTCATGGAGAATTTTCTGGTGAAGATAAAACAAAAAAAAAAAAATCATGTGATGCCTGACTGTTGGTGTTAATGTCAGATATTTTTCCCCTTCAGTAGTATGTATTTTTGGAACGTTGCTAACAATACACAGAATACAAGCTGAAGTCCCTTTTGAAGTGATCAGTGAATTGACTGGCTCTCTCTCACTCTCTGTCAGAGGGGAAGCCTGACCCTCCTCCTGTGTGGGGAGGGTGGTCTCGTCTGGGCTTTGGAGCAGGTCTTCCAGCATGGGTTTAAGTCCCCACGTCTCTTCAAAAGCGTCTTTATCTGGGACTACCTCGGTAAGGGCGCATCTCCTCAGCTGAACCCAAACGCGTCTTTCTGTCGAGAGCGATACTCTCACTGTTGATCAGCGTCCCAGGAAAAACGAGCCCGCCCGACTGACCTTATGTCCCTCCACAGAGAAGGCCCAGGGTCACTTTGAGAGCCTGGAGCAACAGGAAATGACGAAGGATGAGAACTGGTGGATGAGGGCGCGAAACTTCTGCCGCTTCGTGAGAGCCATCAATGGCACGCCCAGGAACATCGGCAAGGACGGAAAGTTCCAGCTGCTCGTGTGTCTGGGGGCCAGGTGGGTCTACCTGAGAAGCAAACATGCGGGGACGGGCCAGGTGCCGTGGCTGGGGGACTCAATGAGCAATGCTTTCATCACCGGAAGACCTTGTACTCTCTAGCCTATCATTTATCACTTAGTAATCAGAGAGCAGCTCTTTCCTCTGCTCCAGAGATAGCGGAATAATTAGCCTTCCTGTTATTTCCTGGGCCTTGATGTGTCATTGGTGGCTCATGAAGACAAACCTGTGTGTCATCCTTTGCTTACCCGGCCGCCAAGCTGCGGATGGCGGTTCAGAGGCAAACCTCAGTCTGAAAGGGAAAACAGCAGCTAGCAAAGTGAGCCTCTGCTGGACAGTAACTGAAGGAAAGAGCAGAAAGAAGCAGAAATCTTTCTTTAACTGATAAAACTGAAATGCTCTTTGATGCAGTACAGTACATCCAAACATTTGCATATGCGGTGCTCACAGAAAGTCTTGGGATGTCTGGCAAATTCTGGAAACATTTTGCAAATTTATTGGTTTCACTGACAAGCAATGTTTAACATATCTGCACAGACATTTTCTTTTTATTAAGTCTTATTTTTTTAACCTAGTCATTCAGTTCTGTTGTTGCCATTTTGCTATTAATTGCAGAAGTAATCATCAACTCTCAAATCTTACATATACAAGCTGAAATGTTTGGCATTTTATGATATTGCTAAGGTGTTACTAATTATAACGCACCCAGTGAGACTTCTCTCCAATGAATTTTTAACTCTGAACAGCTCGTGGATATTTCTGTTTGGAGCAAGTGCGCCAAGGCTTTCTGTGAGCACTGTATGTCTGTGCTTTGCATCCTGCATTCCTTACCACTGTGCTGGATTAGAATTGTTCCATGAGTTGACATGAGTCTTTCTGCCCCTCAGAGACCACCTGCTGCACCACTGGATCGCTCTTCTAGCAGACTGTCCAATCACAGCACAGATGTATGAGGACATGGCACTGATGAAAGACCACACACTGGTGAACTCCCTGATTAGAGTGCTTCAGACATTACAGGAGTTCAGCATCACCCTGGAGGCCTCACTCGTCAAAGGCATCGGCATCTAAAGCACTTGCAGGATGTGACGTGTCAAGTAAAGGGGAATTTTTGCAGAAAAAAATTTTCAAAATGTTGACAGACTTGGGAAAAATGTCTAGCTTATTTAAAGCTACCTTTATGTTTGCCATATAGTAAGTGCAATGAGCCTTTTTAAATGTTATAATTTTTATCCTTGAAAATATACGGTTATATATTTCGAATGTTTTCTATTATGTCTTGTCATTTTTATTTTGGTGAACGCCCGCCTACATGTGCTATACTGTTCTGATGACAGCTGAATATTTTATTGACGTTGCTGTGATCTGCTGACAATGGGTATGTTTAAATGGAACGCATTGAACAAATCAGTTAATATATTTTCAGGAAGGAACAGTATTATTTTAATATGTATGCCAAGTTGCTTGCTCTGTTGTCCATTTTTTAAAATCACAATGCAGAGCTCAAAGCAAATGATGTAGAAGTATGCTTTATAAGTACTAACAATGAGAGTCAATTTTATATTTAAAAGAGGAAGAATTCCTTTTAAAGAGTTTTATATCTTACATTAGCACTGCACAGCCTCGGTCGTTCTTGAGAAGTAATGTGCAAATCTCGCATATCATACTTGACCAGCTGAAGCGGTAACCCCAACCATTTAAGGAAGTGTAGCTTGAATCACTGATGCACAATTGTCCCCATAAGAGCAGTAATAAGAACTTAGAAAACTGTGGCCCACTAACCTTCTACATTAATGCTCCGCTGTGGACATACTAGTGTAACGCCAGGCCTCGTTTCTTCTCAGGCTGCAAAATGCATGTCTTTTTAGCATTCCTTTGAATACCTCGATACTACCTTAAATCGTACACTTACACTTTCTGGTAGCGATTTCTATAGCTTTCTTTCATTTTTTTATTACATCCCATGAAACAGCTGATATACCAAACTGCAGCGCCCCTCGACAGGTTCCTGACAGAGATTCCAGAATTTCACATTCTGAAGCTCAGTCCTCTGAGCATTCTGCTGCATGCAGGACAAAAATCACACACATGCTCTGCTTTAGGTGAATAACTCCTCTGCTGCGCTCAAGTGGCTCCCCAGTCACACTGTGTTGGTGAGGTTTAATGTGGATATGGTATGGTTATTCACTAAACTGCCAAGGGTCCACTTGCATTTCTTTGGCCTTTGATGTTTTCATTTTTCAGTTATTTAATTTATCATAACTGTTGTGAATATACACTCAGTGGCCAGTTTATAAGATACACTGTCTTCTCCAAATGGTGAAGCATGTGAGTGCAGCTTCATGCACACAGCACAACAACATCCTTAACAGATGAATGGCGGAGATGCTAAGACATTTTGAAGGTGGTGTGATTGTTGGTTTCAGATGTGGCGGCTCTTATTCTTGGAAACCGCCACTTCCCTGGGGTTTTTCTCACACTGTGGTGTATAGAGTTTCAATACAATAAAAAGGAAGATCCAGTCAGCAGCAGCTTTGTGGGCGAAAACATCTTGTTAATGTGGAAGGTCAGAGGAGAATGGCCAGACTCATTAAAGCTAACAGAAAGGCCACAAAAATAATGGCTCAGTACAGCAGGGGTGTGCAGAATGGCTTCTCTCTACAGTCTGCAGACACCAGTGGGTCCTCCCCAGCTAGCTAAGTGTACCAAATAAAGTGCCTACTGAGTGTATATTATTGTAGCACACGGTTTCATTGTAAGGACCCTTTGTTGACAGAAGACAGCTGCATTAATACATGTTCACAGAAGGCCATACCATACAAGTCGAATTGACATGAGATGTTGAACAATGTGCCATGATTTTTCTGTTGTACTGAAATGGCCCTAGCTTTCTGTCACATACCATGCTCTGCTGCTGTATCTGCTATGCAAGTCCCTGATGGGGGGGTCCACAAAAGGAAATTAAGGACAGTACTTAGAGAATGGCTTGGTCTACCTTACGAATTTACTAATAGCATCATTGCAAAGTCATGACAAAAACTGCTTTACAGAAGCACATGTGGAATTCTCACCATTCCAACACTGCTTGGGTGACACTGGCACTTTGTCTCACGACATGGCTGGCACGAGCTTCTTGGTTTGGGGGAGGGGGGGGTGTTTTATATTTCTTCTTAGCTGTGTTCTGTAGTGTAATATAAGTGGTTAATAGTGTACAGTGTAAAATAACAGGGCATGTCTGTATGTAAAAGTGAATTGTATATTTTTACAAAAGAGCAGAACGTAGACTGAAATTGCTAGTGATGTATATGGGAGATAATTTTCTAGAAGGGTTTCTTTGTCGTACTTCTAACTGCTCTCGGATCAGAACCCTACGAGAACCGAAGCCAAGTTCTGGATCACCAGTAGTGGTTACTTGCGTTTTATCTGTCCTCGTTAATAAAGAGTAAACGTTTCGCATCAATAACAGCAAAGATGTTTTACTTGTCGTGTTCTATTTAGTTCGCTTGGTTTATCTCATGATTTTCCCTGCCCCCTACTGATAATGTTGGAAACTTCATTGGCAGTGTTAAAATGCCAACTACTGGTGCATACCTCGGTAGATAATGTGCTGTTTCACCTGTAAGCGGTTTTAGACAAAGGAAACTGCTAAAATATAAGGTACATGCAGATATATTCTTCCTTAAAACGTACTTTTTCTACGCAGTGCATTGACATTTATAAGTAACACATAAGGTCAAAAATTCATTTAAACACATATCAGTCAGTAGCTTGTGTCTGTAAAGTCGCTTCAGGGAAGTGAACAACAATGTTGTTGTGTTTTTTAAAGCGCGATTCGGTCCGTCCCCATCGGGGCGCCTCGGCAGCGCCGCGCCAAATTGTGAATGGAGCGAACACGCCACGCGCACGTACACAAAATGGTTATCCCGAGGGGGAGGAGCCACATTCCTGCATACAATGTAAACACAGCCGCGCTCGAGGGAGCCTGCTCAAAATATCGTCTCGTCCAGTCGGTATTTTCACTCATTATGGAGCACGTGGTAGAAGAATGATGCAAGATTCCGTCATTATAGGCACCTGAAAGTGAAATATAAAGTATCTGTCGAGTAAATAGTTACATCCCATTCGCGCCATTTCGGAAACCCCGTTTAACAATGGAAAGTCTACTTTCCACTGCTTCCTTGTGGGTGATGTAGTTTCAAATAGTCTCCTTAGCGGTCGATTTCATTGGTCCTCTAATTTGCTCACTACGTTACCCAGAAGGCAACAATCTTAAATGCCTGCCATTTCGCTCTCCTATTGGCTGGCTGTGTGTTCAAACGCCAACGTTACACTCCTTATATGGCGTCTCCGTAATACTACGCTTTGTGCCAATGTTTTTATGTTAATCATATTCAAATGTCCAGCTGTATGCAGTAGTAGTACGGCATGCGCAGTGTCGCATTGAGAAAATAGGAATCAAACTTTTTGGTAAGTCGCCTTTTTTCATTCCTGACCGATCGCTCATAAAAAGCACGAGCGGGTACGTATATGTATATTTCTGAACTTTGCGGAGGTGTGTCGCCCGCGCGCGACGAGAGTAAGCAGACGCATGGTGGTCATTAGGGCACAACAATGGGAGCGCGTGCACGGGGAGCGCGGGCGGCATGGCAGCAGGCGGACCGGGGCGGCCGGCGCGCGGCTCTCTCGCGCGGTCCGCTCGCGGCCGGGGGGCTCCGTCCCGCGTCCCGCTCTCCCTCACGCTCCCCGCAGCCGGGCGCTCCTTTAAGGAGACGCGCCTCCCCGCGTTTTCGTCGCGCTGGTTCAAAATACGGCGGCATGTGCCGCGGGCGCCCCGGCGGAGCGGGCAGAGCGCCTCCCGGCCGCCCGGGCGTCGGGCCCCGAAGTTCGCCGTGTGGCTGCGGCGGGCGGTTGTGGCACGATGGCGCCGGGGGGGAGGCGCTCGGCTCGGCGTGGCACGCCGCGTCCCCACGCCCGGCTGCCTGTGACCGGCCGCGGCGTCTCGGGCTCCGCGAGGCGGCCGGGGCACTTTCGCTTCCCGCAGGGAGCAGGTGGCCGAATGCGGGGTCTGCCGGGGCCGGAGCCGCCCCCCTTCCGCACGCCGCGCCGGTCCCCACCCCTCTCACCCCCTCCGTGCTCCCGGCAGAGGCCGAGCGCTCCCCCGACGCAGCCCCACCATGTTCGGCTTCCACAAGTCCAAGATCTACCGGAGCCACGAAGGCTGCTGCATCTGCAAGACCAAGTCGTCCAGCTCCCGCTTCACGGACAGCGGCCGCTACGAGGAGAACTTCCGGCCGTGCTTCGGGTGGGTGCCCGGCCGCCGCCGCCGCTCTCCGGTGCCGAGTTCCGCTCTGGCTCCGGCCCCCGTCCCGGGACTAAGCCGGGGCTGCGGCTCGTGTGTGTGTGTGTGCAGCCTGGCGGAGGCCCGCGGCGGCGACATCTGCAACGCCTGCGTGCTGCTGGTGAAGCGCTGGAAGAAGCTGCCCCTGGGCTCCAAGAAGAACTGGAACCACGTCAGTCCCCGTCGCTAGGGCGCATCCCAGCACCCGCAGGACATCCCATAATAGGGGGCTCGGGTTCTCCCGGGGTGCCCCAGTCCTGATTTATGAATATGAATGGGTTGATTGCATTTGCCGGTGTCCCCCCCCCCCGCTTACGATGCTGTGTCTGGCCGCCCGCACCGGGCAGGTGGTGGATGCTAGGGCCGGCCCGGGCTTTAAGCTGACCAAGCCCAAGAAGGAGAAGAGCCGGGAGGCCAAGAAGAAGAGCCGGCTGCGGAGGCTGCACAAGCTCAAGAGACAGAGTGAGTCGCGCTTTTGCAAAATGAAAGGTGTGTCCGTCACTTCCGCGCCTCCCAGCCTGCTTCCTGCCTGTTACCGGGTGCAGCATCATTTCTGCTTAATGGAAACCTCTCATGTTGTGTCTGGGTGTCAGTGTGCAGTTTATTTGAATTAAGTGATTGTAAAGTGGCCCTGAGGTGCTGATCAGGCCTCCCTGCCTGCAGACTCGGACGCCCACAGCACCACCTCCAGCGTGTCCCCTCCCCAGTCTCCCAGCTACAGCAATCAGTCGGACGACGGCTCCGACGTGGAGTCGAAGCAGAGGCGCGCCGCGCCGTCCTTCTTCTCCTTCCTGGACCTCTCCTACTGGAAGAGGTGCGCTGCTCCCTGACGCCGGCTGATCGGAGCGTGCCAGTGCATTCCTCATGTCCTCTTGCGGGAGCAGAATGTTTCTGCAGGGAAATGTGATGCGTGCGAGAGTTATTTTTCTCTATTGTTTGTCATGTAAGCCAAAACAAGTATATTCGTGATAGGAATGGCCTTCAGAGCTCTAAGACTTTTTGCTAAGGAATTTAAATGAAATGTTTGTTTATGCCGTATTGCTGAAACAAGCCGGCATTTGCTACTAAGTTCAGTTTCTGGTTAGACTCCATAATCACGGTATTATCTATCATTATCCTCATCCCTTTTTAGTCTTAGTACCTTGTGTCTGGGCCCAGGGGTCAACACCATGGGCAATGCAAACAGACATTATAGTCAAAATGCACTTTTTGCAGGTCCATGATACCTGACCGGGCCTACATTTTTGTCGGCTGAAATGATATATATATATTTTTAATAAAATACTGATTGCATATAGTGCCATTGGCCCAGGGTTGAATATTGAGTGTCTGTCACCTTCATATTGTAATGGGCCTTCTTGTTTCTTTCTTGCAGACAAAAGGTGTGCTGTGGTATCATCTACAAAGGTCGCTTTGGAGAAGTCATAATTGACCCGCGCTTCTTCAAACCCTGCTGCAGCTCCAAAAAGCAGGAGACTCTGCTGCCAGCACAGGAGGGACGCCTTCCTGCTTCCCCTCCTGTTTCTCTAGCAGAGGAGGACCTGAAGGAGAGCTGGTGATGGCCCACATGCTCCGCCCCCTCGAGGTCCCATTGGCTCCTCTTAGCTTTGTCTCCAGTGGCAGACTCGACCTCCTCCCATTCCTGTAGTAGCTTACTCTATAGCTGTTAGACAGTTTCCCGGTTTTTTGGAAATTTATTTTGAATATTTCTTTGTATAAAAATGAATTCCCCTATCTTTTTTAAGAAAATGAAAAGAAATAAAAAAGTTGTTTTAAGGTCAGGGCATTAGTTATATTTATAGTATCAGGAAGTACGATTATTACACATAGTCAGGGAAAATTATTTGAAGCCCTGCTGATTTTGTAAGTTTGCCCACTAACAAAGCAATGATCTGTCTATGATTTCAGTGGTAGGTTTATTTGAACGGTGAGAGACGGAACAATAACAAGCAAATTCAGAAAAATGCATTTAGAGAATTATAAATTAATTTGGATTTTCATGAATTAAATATTTTGATCCATTTGCAAAATGTGCTTTGGCAATAACAAAGCTCAGATGTCTTGTAGTTAGTTGGCCACAAGTTGTGCTCACATCTCGGGGGGGGGGGGGGGGGGGGGGGTGGAGTCCGGAAAGCGAGCCAACCCCCGTCTTTGGGGGAAAAAAGGCCGCCTTGCGGGGGGGTGGGGGGGGGAGCGCGGTGAGTTTGAGAACGCTCCCAATGTCAGCTTGTTACCTGTATGAAATACACCTGGGAGCCGGAAATCTTGCTGATTTGATAGCGGATCAAATACTTATTTCATTCATGAAGTGGCGGGCAGACACACCTTAAAATTAATTTATAACTTTTTTTTTTTGGATTTTATTATTGTTCTGTCTCACTGTTCAAATAAACCTACCATTGAAATTATAGACTGATCATTTGTTAGTGGCCAAACTTACAAAATCAGCAGGGGTTCAAATACTTTTTTTCCCTGACTGTATGTTTTTTTTTCAAAGGCAAACATGGGTTTTTATGTATTCGAACTGTGAACTCCTCCTGTTTTATATAATCAGTGCAGTTTGTAAATACGGTTATGTCAGATGGATTTTGCGTCGGTTCTTTTGTCCCTTCTGGATGAGAGGAAGTTACTTCCTGTATTAATACACATAGGATAACAGTATACGTCATTTCATTGCAGTGATGGGTTCTTATTTATGGCGTTTTGTGGAAACTACTTCTTATTTTGCATATTTTGGGCACAGACCAAATTACTGATATATTTTGTATGTTTTTAATGGGTCCATTTCAGGTATCTGGGAACATACAAAGTTCAGGGTGGTGTGTTTTTTTTTTTTTTTTAAACCCCAGATGCCTTCCAAGCTTCTCTTCCTTCCTATAGTACTGAGGCTAGATTAGTTATCAGAAAATGCTAATAAATATGCAATAGGGGAAGTATGGAGGATGTTTTTTGACACCCAAGTTTGAGGTATCACCTCACAGTACGTTTGCCCCCATTTTGCCTGTTTAGTGAAGCATATATTTATTCAGACAGCTGGTGTAACGTCCAGTCTCTCATTGTCTGTACATGCTTCTGTCCAAATGCACCTAGTCTCACTCAGTAAAGCTCCATTCTGTGCTTTCCCAGCGAGGTACCTTTTTAGTGGTGCCAGTTCTACCACGACTAACTGCAAACATTTTGCTCTTCATGCCTATATTTTGCCAGGCTTTCAAGTGCATGCAACAAATTGAGGCATTTTGAGCACTTGTATACTGTTAGTTCCCTCCTGTCCACTATTTTAAGGACTGCAGCACAGTCCTTTACACAGTGTGAAAGCTAATGATGCTTCTGAGTATTATGGTTTGTTCCTGTGCTTTGACCCATGTGAAGCTCCCCAGTCCCGATGTCACAGGGAAGATTGTAAGCTCGGCTCTCTAGTTGGCGCTGTCTGAGAAACTCACTCATGGTTTGTCATAATTCAGGTTATTTTTAATAACAGATATTAATAATTACAAATTAAATCTATGCAGACATTTTGAATGTGTGAAATCATTGAATAGAAGAGCCTAATAACATCAGGCTAAAAAATTCCCATTTTTCTTGTGACCTTGCAAAGACGGTTTCTGCAATTTAGTGGGTTTCATCAAAGCTGATTATGCTGTGGTTTCTTTTTATGCTTAGTAACACACTTTAAAATCTTCAAAAACCCCTTGTAACTTTGTGTTCCTCGGAATTAAATGGACCTTGTAAACTATGTTTGATTTGAATTAAAACATTTCAAACATGTACAAATAAATTCCACTACAACTTCTAGAAAGTGTTGTCAAAATGTTGCCTTATTATTTAGAACATTTAACAAAATATCCACTACCTCATCCCACACTTTTTATTATATGGAATTTTACTCCTATAACTAGTTTACCTACAGTAGTAAATTCATTCATTGACACTATTAGGAATGCGGAAAGCTCAGCTTTTCTGTGATGTTATGTGACTTTTTTTTAACCTGTAATGCTAAACATGATTATATTTTGTTTGATTTTACCAATGAAATTCCCCAGAAATACCAAACACTGACATGTTATTTCCAGTCGATTAGTATTAATTGGTAGTACTCAAATCCAAATCAGTAACGGAGTCAGAATATGTGAGCAGAATTATATGCTAGGCAAAATTTTAAAAAGTACATGAATGATATCCCCATCGTATACATGTAATAATATTTCCTGCTTTGTAATTTACTAATGTGCATTAAAGGTGCAAATATTCCTTGAGGATTAATAGCTGATTTCTTTTGTGGTTTCGAATAACATCAAATTGTGAAAAGAGAGTAAAATCTTTAGAATATATTTTTTAAATTATAAAGTCACACAGGCAATAAGGGAGCTCGGGTGTTCCGCCACTGTAATGTCTAATCTCATACCTGCCAATACTCCTGATGTCTTCGGGTTTATCCCGATTTTCTACCAGTCTTCCCGCCATATTCCCGATATTCGATTTCTCCCGATAAACCCTAATACGATCGATACAGCGGCAAAGATTAAGACCACTTCAGCAGGAAATAGCCGCACATTTACTAGGTCCCTGTTTTACGGCAGAATAAGCGGACTTATTTCGTACTACAGTATTTACGAAAACTGAAAGCTGACCCGTCTCTCGTTATTTCGTCAAGTTGCCACAGGGTGCCGCCATCTCCCAACGTAAGAACAAGTGAAAGGCTTTTGCTGGGCCACTTCGACGCATATGGTCGCAAAGCAGTGGGTGACTCGCCGAGGTTACTGTTATAGTGCAGCTAAAAAATCAAACATACGATTGCTTGCACGTCTTTTTCCATGTTTTAAAACATTAATATGTGTACTTTCACCTCTCATATCTGAATAGCGGCTACCTGAATTACAACTTGAGATATATAGACTTCACTTTTTAGAGGGCAATTTTTGTATGATAAACTTTTGTACAGAAAAATATATATGAAATACATAGGCCAAATTGAACCTGTAAATCACAACAGGCGTCAATAAACTAATAAAAGCAACCAACGTGATACAATTATAAAATAATATTGTTTATAATAAAATAATTTTTGCACGTACAATGATACTGAAAATTAAGAAAAATAGAAACGACTATTTTCAAAAGAAATCTGCCTTATTAACATCGGCGCTTCTGAAAGCGTCGGGAAGGAAGTCCGCGCTCGGTTAATTAAGTTGGTTAACACAACAAGGAAGCGCACTTTCAAAGCACCGATCATTGTTAAGCAATCAAAATAACAGGCACATATATAACTAAGTAATTTGCCTTAATACAAGCTCCGCAAAATTAGTAGTATATGACATCCAAAGAGAAACAGCACTTAGATATCCTTTCATTATTAATACTTGAATAACAATTTATGATGTAGCCCTAGTTCAAATCGCACTCGCGTCGAAGTTGTCCCCAAAGAGTCGGTGGGGAAACTAATGGCTTATGGTACTAAGCGCCCCCCCCCCACATCGCACACACACACACCGACACACACGCTCCTTCCCCGCAAAGCCTGGCTGACTTAAGGCGCTTGACAGGGCGCTTGGTTAGCCGCTCAGTGTGCACACGTCCGCACGGAGACGCGCATCACTATGGCAGCTATCGGCGCTGCCGGGGAGCTCTGCTTGTTCTTACTGCTGCTAAACACTCGCCAAAGTGTCGCACTTGGAGAGAATCGCGGTAAGTCGGCTCACTTTCCATTCACTCGATTGCTGTTCCTTTCTTATTTATTTTATACAGTTACTTTAGATAAAATATTTGAACACACTATCATGATATTGCTGTATGGTGTAGTTATATAAAAGTTTTCTGCGTTTATCATCGGGAGCATTTTGCAAATTCCGCCTTCGATAATATGGTTTGAAAGTTGACAAATGTAATCGGATCTTTTGTGCGGAGTTTGTAAATACCGAGCGGCAAACGGAAGGCAGATAAAAAGCACGCTATGTAAACTTTTCAATATTTGCGGTTTGCAAGGTTTTGCACGATTTTTATGATGCTGTTAAATGGAGTACGTTTTAATTATATAAGCTGTGACTGGTAGGGAAAATATATTATTAAAGGGATGTCGCTGTATGTCATAGGTTACATATACACACAGGAAATGTTTGTGGTTTTAATCATTAAAAATGCAGACCGATGCCTGGAAGGGAGTGATGGCTGCCACATTGACGCTGTTTGTCAGAATACACCGGCTTCGTACAAATGCGCGTGCAAAGCCGGCTTTACAGGCGACGGGAGACACTGCGAAGGTAAAGAGGCGTGTTTGCCCGGCCGACAAATCCCGCGGCTTTGCTCGATATTACAATGAACTCATAAAATGCTGTTTCATAAATTCTTCTCCTGAACGCGTAATGCCATAATGTTTGCTGGCAAGCTAGTTTGTACGTTTATAGGCTATCGATTATATTTGCTTTGGTTTTAATTTTTAAAATATATATTATTGATAAAATGTCACTGTGTCCTTTGCGTAGACATTGACGAATGCGGTATCGAGCACAACGGCGGCTGCGTGCACGAATGCACTAACATTCCCGGGAACTACCGCTGCACGTGCCACGACGGCTTCATGCTGGCGCACGACGGCCGTAACTGTCTAGGTGAGGTGCGCTTACCGCGCGGCATACTGCGCGAACATGTGCCAAGGTGTGGTGCGCTTACCGCGCGGCATACTGCGCAAACATGTGCCAAGGTGAGGTGCGCTTACCGCGCGTCATACTGCGCAAACATGTGCCAAGGTGAGGTGCGCTTACCGCGCGGCATACTGCGCAAACATGTGCCAAGGTGTTGTGCGCTTACCGCGCGGCATACTGCGCAAACATGTCAATCTGCCAACCTGCTTACAATATTGTGGTGTAATTATTCCGATAACTGTAATTTTTATTGTTCAAAAGACTTATCAAAATACTTACGAAGTTAATCACGGAAGAATAATTTTAAAGATAACAGTCTACAGGGTGTCGCGAAATAAGTTTTTAATTGTATGTGCCTGATGAAAAATTGTTTGCTTCTCATGAAATAACCTATAAGCAATTATGCTGATATATCGAAACATAAAGCGAAAAAGCTTACAAAATAACAAATTTAATGGCTGTTTTGATTAGCAGTATAATTAAGAACATTTGATATTCATATGCCATCCATACATATCCACCTACGACCCGTGGCCATAGGTGGAAATTAGCGGGAGAACATTTTAAACTGGATTTAAGGAAGCACTTCTTTACGCAGCGGGTAGT
>JAODKM010000008.1:23256334-23276690 GCA_026780845.1 Petrocephalus sullivani | reverse complement strand
GATAGGTTTTAGACATAAGCAGTTGAAATATAACACTTGGAAGCCAGGAACAAAAATTGTGTTACATTGTGTTATCTTAATATTAAGGGCAGGTGCAAATACCGTGGTCTAATTATATTAACATTGTTTGGAAACGAGCTTGATCCTACCCTGAGGTTAAAGCACAGAATCTGGGTCCCCTAGAAGGACCGGAAAAGGCAGAGCATGGACGATGCCCATTAAAGTGCACTCCCAGAATGTGACATCCGTAGATACGGGCTGACATAGACACTGCCCTGTGGAAGATGCCAGCGCGCAGATCTGGCATCAGGGTCGTGTCAGATTAGCTTTTACAATAACAGCGTTCTGAGGATTTTCCCAAGACTAAATAATGGTGAGAAAATTGTGCGAAGTGAAATTCGCCGAAAGTTGACCGGCTATATGGGACTGGGGCAGCGTGAGGGGACAGCATCAGTCAGCCAGCATCCCAAGCCACCGGAAACATCTGGAGCCACAGCTTTCTTAGGGTTTCCAAAGGAATCTAGAAAGACACATTCCTCTGTCTTCCACCTCGCAGGAAATTACGCTATCGTGAAATGCGATCATTTGTGGACCCGACCGCAGTAAATAATTTTAATCTATACATCCTATATAATTGCAAAGAAAGGAATGCGACCCCCAAGGGGTGCTTAGTGCTTTCTGTCCATGTAGAATTTCAAATATTTATACAGACACAGCTTCCAAGGCTGAAATCACTTGACCTTAAGGTGGTTGGCAGTTTGCATTTGCTGAAGCACAACTTGTGCTCTGCAACAGTTGGAGGGGAACATCTGCTAATTCCAGTAATGTGCTCGGAAAAGCATTCAGATTTAGCCAAGAGTAACAGATACAAATCTGGTGGCTGGAGATGACCAGGCCAAGAGGCCCGACAGGAAGGCCTATTAAACACAGTTCCTAAATGAAGATATAGACTGATAAGATTGATTGGATACCAATACAGCAGATTAGGGATTAAGCACAGGTGTGATTTCTAAAACTGAAATTTTAAAAACTGAAACAATGACTCAGAAACAGTAGTTTATAGCTATACAATTGCTCAGCCTCCTGACTGATGTGTGCAGAGCTGTTACTACCAAACCAAGTGACGCCTGGTTCAATACCATGGAAGGAACACAGAAAAATTCAAAGCAATGTTACTGTATCGAGTGATGTAGCCTTACAATCAGCAAGCGATTCACTAGGCTGACCGTTTTACATCGGCCATACCAAAGCACAAGGCCTCACCTCCTCGAGCGAAGCTGTTAGGGATGTCCCAGTGGACTGGCGCCATCTTTGGTGTTTTGGGCGTCCGTCTTTCACTGCCTGGATTAAAAACCAAAAACTTTTTTTTTTGTATGATGAATACCATGTAGAGACAGTCAGGAGACAAACAAGGACACCTTCAATCCCTTACAGTTCTGTCTATGCCAGCAAAGTATCTCCTTACTCCACATTTCGATCATCCCAGGTAGGCCAAAAAGATGCAGATAATGGATATTCATTTCACAAATGATGCTAGGTTAGCATAAAGAGGGATTCTGGCGCTGTGAGGATAGGCACATGGTTTGCCTCCGGCGTTCTGCTTCAGATTTTTGGAGCAGACACAAGCACCACTGTAGGATTACACCTTTAGCGGGAACCTGGAAATCATGTTTCATTGTGCAAATAGCATTTGCCTTTATTTGAACTCTCCAGGTATTGAGATGAGGAATCCAATAGTCTATCCAGATCTAGTTTATTGGTGCCAAAATGTGGATGTTCCCTTTTTTGACTGGGGAGATGTTTTACTCCAGTTCCCACAGACAAAGGCTCATTGTAGCGACGCAGAAGATGGCTGCGATAAGACGGCTGTGCGGGCTGCACTGTTAGAGGTATGAACGCAGCTAAGCCTGTGCAGCCTGAATCAGAACCAGCGAAGCGAAGGAGGGGATTGTTGGTGACCTCTTAATCTCCTGCTCCTCTTACGTAAAGTGGGATCACACCATGGCTCCTTCCCAGCACAATTCAAACACAAGTAAGACTAAGGTGTGAATAGCTGGGAAATCATTCACAGAGATAAGGACCAACAGCCCTAACCTTGACCAAATAATGCCACATAAAAACTGAAAACTTTGCAATAACTCAGAGAATACAAGCTGACTTTGGTAAGAGAAAACGAGAAACTAGAACGGAGGACCATTTAAAAAAATCATCATGATGTGCTCACCTGGGGACAAGCCAATCGCAGCGGGGTTCCTGGGACTGTCTGTGTTGCTCCTTTTGGGGCAGGCTGGGATGGAGCTCAGGATAGCTTGTAGGTATTTCTCCTGCTCAAGGCTGCTGGAAGACTCTGAAGAGGCCGGTGCTTGGAGTGCACCGACCAACAAGCATGCCATCCATTTCAGTCCTCTGACACTCTCATCAGTCAAAAAGCATGGGCTATCAAGACTACAACTCATGTAAAAAAGGGATATAACATGTAAAAAGCGGGTCTCATCACTAATATGGGTCACAACCAGAGGTGGACATTTCAGGTCCAGAAAGTAAAAATCCTGGATTTTGTTTCAACCAACCAGCTGAGTACTATGTGGCTGGGATTCTTTATGCTTAACTAGTAGGTTGAATCAAAATCTTGGTCTGGATTTTTACTTTCTGGACCTGACATTGACACCTCTAATGATGAGAAACCCAGCCGCATACCTGTGGAGGCGGTGTTGGGTGACTTAAAGAGTCCCACCATGCTTTTGCCGTGGAAGCCCCCGGAGCGGATCAGTACGGCTTTGGTGCGAGGGTGTTTCCAGGTCACCACCGGCAGCCGGTTATGGCGATAGCAACGGGCCACTTTCTGCAGGCTGCTGTCCTGCACTGACTGGGGCACAACGAGCAGCCCAGGATAGCTGTGGGGGGGGGGGGGTGGCCCTGTCAGCAAAGGAAGGGTCATTCGGATGACCTGCCGATATGTCCCAATGGCCGTTTTACCCCGTATGATTTTGAGACTGACCTGCGGCACAGAGAGTACAGCCTGTTGACAGCAGTGACCCGGAACTGCTCGCCAGCCTTGGCCCGTGAGGAGCTGGCTGTAATGGTACCAAGGCCCAGTCGCTGGAAGTCCCGGAAAAAGGTCTGTTCCACCAGCTGCTCCATCGTGGACTTGTCAGAAGTCTTCAGGGTACCACAGGCCGAAGGATCCCCATCATCGGACACTAGATGCCAGCGGTCACACTGGAGGTCAGGTCCTCGTGGTGGTCAGGGCCTAGGCGTGCTGGAGGCGGGACACTCACCTGAAACATCGTCATCCTCGTGCCAGGTCATGCGACTGCCCCTTTCGTTTTTCTTGCCCACGTGCGGACGCCCAATGGTAATCATTTTGGCTCCTCTCACAATTGTTTTGGAAAGTGTGCTGCAGAGGATTTATAAATTAGAGGAGGAGAACAAATAGCAGTCACTAACATTTTGGCTGATTGAAGTGTGTGTGTGGGGACCAAATTGCGTCCCCACAAAAAGCTGTGACTGCAATCAAAAAATGCTTAAAATCTTGTATTTTCTTTGGTTACTTATGGTTAAGAGTTGGGTAGGAGTTAAGGGTGTCATTGTTGGGTAGAGGGGTTTTTCCCAAAGAAAAGAATGGCGAGTCCCCAAAAAATATATAAAAACATACATGTATGTGAGTATGTGTGTATGACTGTCCAGGTCAGACCAACCGGAAGCCCATGTTCTTCTCCTTATGCTTGGGCAGGTTCAGCTGGGGCATGGTCTGCCCTTCTGCGAAGGCGAACGTGCTGAAGATGGATTGCGGGCAGCGTATCCTCTGAAGGTGCTTCTTAAAGATCTCCACCACTTCTGAACTGACCTCTTCATCAAATGCCACCTTGATAAGCTGTGGAGTAATGACCAGCGGAAGGACTGGATGAAGACACGTGGTCACTTTCTTCAGGAACTGAAGTCACCTGCACCAGGCCTTCCACATTCCGGCCTTTTTTTCGGAGGCTCCCTCATCGTGACAGTTCGGTGAACCCAGCTCAGGTTCTCCACAGTCCAATTTAGAGCTTAATGAGGGACAGAGCCGCCAACAAACCGCGCCTGTTGGCTGGGAGCGGCTGAAAGAGCAGTCCTGCGACCCCCCCCCCCCCCCAATGTGTTTTTATGGGCCGAGTTACTAAAAAAGATAGGAATGAATAATAAAACTTTTACAGCACTCTGCACATTGTGAAAGAACAAGCACAAATGAGTGAGTGTAAAACATATTTTTCTGTTTCTGAGTGAAACTAGCATGATATAAAATGACCCATACACTTCTCCATTAAAACAGGCGCATCCATTTAGTACGGTGATCTGAAGGAGTATCATGAAGCGTATGACAAGGCACCTAGAGGACTACAGAAGAAACCAGAACACCTTAACCTCTACCCAACCCCAAACTCAACCATGAATGACCAAAACAAAATACAAGACCTCTGGCATGTGCTACAGAAGGCCTGCTGAAAGAACTGATCAAACGCAGCAACCAAATACCTGAGGAAATCCAGAGAAGGCTAAAAGCCCTTATCCCACCCATGACAATGCATAACCTGCGGAGGCCCCCGACCCCAGCCTGCCGTTTCGGCTCTCTGGCCAAGGCACTACCTGGAAGGAGGCAGAGCGCATCTGCAGGCCCTCCTGCATGCTCTGCTGCAGCTGGCTTTGGATGCTGATCTTCTTCTCCTTGGTCAGGGTGGAGACAGGGAAGCTGCGGATCACAGGCTGCTCGCCCACTGCCCGACACAGACCAGACACTCCTTTCAGCTGCACCATCTACAACCTTCCTTCACAGCAAACGTGTGTGTGTGTATGTATATATATACACTCTCACACTTTTTGTATCTATCAGTCACACAAGTATGTTGCATATATTCAGCAGACTATGAAATAATCGACTCATGTATATGTACATCGATGGTACAATGGAGAGCTACCGACACCCAGAGTTAAATCCCCCCCCCGTGTGTGAACATACTTGGACAATAAACCTGATTCTGAATATAACGAAGCATCTACGTTTAAGTTTCACTGCTGTCACAGCTGGATATCTGAAACAAAGCAGATAATGTACCCAGAGAGTCGTGGGGGCTTCCCTTGAAGATGACGCGATAGGTAGTGAGGAAGAGTGCCCCCTCAGCAGGAAGGATGTGTGGACCACCAAGAGCCCCCCCTGTAGCTTCCTCCCGCCCATCAGTGTCGAGGACCACTCGCAGACCCTCGGAGATGAACTTCTCTCCTGGGAGCAAGGGGGGATTCAGGATCTTGGGCTGTGGTGAAGAGAAGACTATCAAAAACCCAGCCACGGGAGGACTGTAGCAGCATTACATCCTACCCACAATTCCACTGAAGCACTGCCCGTACATAAACCCTGACATCACTGTAAACAAATGATTCTGACTCATTAAGCACCTAATAATGACACTCGGATGCAAAAAAAAATCTTGCGTTCTTCCTTCAGTAAGAATAGTAACTGAAACAGTTCCTCAATCTGAAACACATGGCCTGCAATACTTCCCTGAAATGTAAATGATTAGATTTATTTAATAACGACGAGATGCAGTGGAATCTGTTCGATCGCATGACTGCCACAGTGCGAACGCGCCAAGACAATGTGTTCCGCACGCCCCCGGAGACAAACGGACAAACAAACGTTAATGACCAGCGCCATTCCAGGGATGGTGCCGATGTGATCATTCGGCCCCTCAGTGAAGGGCGCTCACGAAACCCGCACCCCGGACGTTTCTCAAGCACGGCTTTCTGGCCTTCCTCCCCTCGCTTTCCCCTCTTTCCCCCGAAATCTCTGATTATTTCATCCCTTTATCACGGGCGCTGCATTCTTGAGGCGTGATGGATGCAGCAAACGCGCCGAGAGGCAGACGCACTCCTGCTCCGCAGTGCCCCATGGGAGGTAGCTGCCACATTGCGCAACGGGGGGTCAGCGAGGCGCTCGGGTGTCTGCGACTGCGGAATGCGCTCATGTCATCGGCACGGACGCGCTTCTGGGCCGCAATTGCAGTGTCGAGAGCATGGACCAGCTGAAGGGGTCACTGTCCGACACGACTCTTCCAGCGCCTTCAAAAGAGAGGCAGCCGGACTCTCTGGGATGATTTATGGATCCTGGGTCAGCAGGTTAGCTCTTGCACATTTCTGCCATTGCCGGGGAGGTAGGGCGCTCCATGGGAATCTTCCAGCACGAAGACAATAAATTCTGATTCTCGGCATTCAGACCAAATCACGGTCCTGCTTCTGGCACATCTGTGGAGATGAAGCGATCTCTGGCAAAGTGATGTCACCGCTGGGCCCTCCAGCGAGACCCTCAGGCCAGTCACTGCAGTGATATACTGTCCCTGCTCTCCTCATCTGTACCTCGAGTCGGAAAAAAGAATCTTTTAAAGTTAATTGAGTTTTCACACCATGTAAACGGCTACGGCTATATTCATGAAGAAGCTTAAGGTTATACACACAGTCAACCCTTCCACCTTGCAGGGATTTGGGACATAGGCCCCCAGTGATTTGGAAAAATCTAGTACATTTTTTTGGTCCTCTTGGCGAGCTAGTTAAATGTAAGTTAAATTGGTAGCTAGTATTGCTGACAAGCCCTGAGTACCAATAGTTCATGTGCAGCCCATAAGATGGCAGAGTTGTGAAAAGTCGTACCCATTCACTAGGTGCCAGCTGCACTGCTGATTTTTGGCTAAAGAGTTTCCCCTCCAGCCCTACACCCCTCATTGTTCTCCAACCAAAGAAGCAGCAGGTTCCACGAGGAACCTCACTGTGCTGACCTGGAATTGCTCATAACAGTTGTCATTGGCAACAAACTGGAGTAACATGGTCTCTTTCTTAAGTTTCAGAAAAATGACAGGAGACAGGCACGCTACAGTCCCCGCTACGGTTACACCTCTTTGAGTAGCTTAGCATAGTGAGATGGACCGATAAACCACACTCTACATACTGATTGTATGACGGGCACCACAACCATGCCAGAATGGAGCATTGCCTTCATTGGCAGCACTCTGCATGAGAATGGAGCCATGTTGACAGTATAAGCACAGTCACAGAATTAGCCTCAAGAGGGACACTTGCCTTTTGTATGGGGGGAAGCCTTCTGCTCTCACGGTGAACCGTCTCCAGGGTCTCCATCTGCATGGCCACGATGCCTGTGCCATGACATATGAGGACATGATTCATACAGGAGGGTGCGGGGGTGGCCTAATGGGTAGGGAAGTGCTCTTGTGATTGAAAGGTTGCTGGTTTGGTTCCCTGTTAAGGTACCACTGAGGTACCCTGAGCAAGGTCCCGCCCCAAGCACTGCCAAGCCACAGGCCCTGCTGACTGTTCCGATTACGTAGCTACCTTGCCCAGCTTTCAGTCCAAATAAAGGGACCTGATCTCAGACCTTTTTCCACTTCTCTCACTGGCTGCCTGCCACAGACTTAGTGTCACGTGGATTTGCAAAGCAGCCGATTGGCTTCCGGGTTCTTCACCTACCTGGGATCATGTTGTGGAGGTTCTTGATGTGGTCCTGCGTGACCCCGCTCTCTGTGCCCACCTTATCGATGAAGCGCGAGATGAACCGCACCACCGAGTTGGCGATGTCATTGTTCTCGGGATCCTCAAAGCCACTCTCCGCGTCGAAGCTCTCCGCCACACTTCCAGCGATGCTGTTACAAACACACGCGTGTTCAAATGTAAGCAATGTGATCTAAAGGGGGTTGAATCGAAGGTTCTGAAGGACTGAAGAAGACTTCTGGATGAGAGGTGAAGCGTCTTCAAGAAATTGAAGAAGAGAAGTCCAGTTGCCTTCGATGCAAGCCCTTTATATTATCATGCCCTGGACGACTGAGAACCTACAGAGTTCACAAGGTCTTCAGTGGTGCACAGAAGGGTGTATTTAGGGCATGGACATTAGTCCCATGGTCCAAAGCTCCCTTCCAGAGATCTGGGTCACACAGCCTTGTGGCTCAAACGGGGACTTGACAGTCTTAACTGGATAAAAACTTAAACTTAAGTCAAACTTAATGTAATAAATAAACCACGTGATGTACAAAGTTACACTTAAATCTAAAAAGTGACCTTCAGGCTGTTTCCCCACTTTAGAGGGCACTCTTTCCGTTAGGACAATAACCAATGTCTTTCAATAAATGTTCATTCTTGCAATAAGCAAAGCTGTGCAAAGTGAAAGTAAAATGCCCTCAAAAGGGCTACTGTTCTGCAGATGGAGGGAAATGCGTTTGGCAGGACCGCTTTCACTTCTGGGAATAAAGCGAGAGGGAGATTCTCTGCATTCCCACGCACTGTTGTTGTGGTGTTCGGTGAGTCAGTTTCACTTACGTTTTCATTCTTTTGGTAAAATGGGTAAAGTCCCCTTACTTTCCTGTGCAACTTAAATCAACAGTACTGTCAACAGGACGGGAATCATCTATAGAAGAACAGGACCAAGGCCGGATGGGAGAGTTAGATTAAAAAATAATAAAGAGGGTTACGCAGTACAAGCTGGAGATTCCTGTGTGCGTGTAACACAGAAAGGGGGCGGCGGTGCGGCGTAGCGTGTTCAGCGCCAGTGCCGGTGATTGGAAGGACACGGATTTGCAGGTGATGTCACCACTGGGCACTGATCAGGGCTCTTAACCCCCACTTTGCATAAATAAGTGACTGCCTCCAGTCACAGCCCTGCTAGCCAGGATTTCCTTGGGACTGCGGCCCCCTTCCCAGAGCGGTTCCAGAGCAGTCGGGCTGATCGGAGGGGTTTCCCGGCCGGAGCCCAGGGGCCACCTGCCTGTTGGTGGTGATGACGCTGTTGCTGGCCGTCTCCCAGTCGGGGGCGGGCGTGCCTCGCAGCAGCCGGGCCTTGCTGACGTCCAGCGGCACCAGCAGGTAGACCATCAAGCTGCCGTAGTGGATGGCCTGGCTGAACACCGTGCTCTCCTCGCTCTGCACCAGCTCCCGCTGCTTCTCCGCGCCGAGGCCGGGCCAGGAGTACAGCTGCTCGGCCGCTAGGTCCATGGCTGTGCGCCGTGTGCCGCCCGGGGGAGGGAGGCCCTGCTGCCGAGTCATGGGGGAGGAGCGAAATGTGCCATCCACCTTTACAGCTATGGCAACGAGCAAGTCATGCAGCAGCACAGAAAGGGGAATGGAGCCCATATCATGTAATGCATTCATTCATTTCCTGAGTAGATACTGAAGACGAGCTCTGACATTGTCCTATACATTATGTCATGGCTGTCTTGGCATTTTACCTCTGGCTTGACCGTAAGTGCCATTTTCTCCGACGGGACTGAGAGGTAAAAGGCTCGGATCTGCTTCTGGACCTCGCTGTAGAACGTCGCCTCCCAGAACTGCTGATTTGTCCATACTGGATGGTCCTGTACACATGTGTAGGCGAACTGGTTGACACCAGGTGCCAGTTTCTGCAAACACAGGATATGGGGCATCAGTGCTACCCGCTCATTCTAACCGCTCATTCCGCTAACCGCTCATTCCGCTAACCGCTCATTCCGCTAACCGCTCATTCTGCTAACCGCTCATTCCGCTAACCGCTCATTCTGCTAACCGCTCATTCCGCTAACCGCTCATTCTGCTAACCGCTCATTCCGCTAACCGCTCATTCTGAGACAGTTTCACACTAGACTCCTTTCCTAGAAATCTGGACATTTCAACATAGTTGTCCTGCCCTTTCTTCCTGAAGCCTTTAAAGTGTGAGGCAAAAAATGAAAAGACTGAGAGTGGGAGCAACATTTTTGCATATGTGGCACCTTAGCCAAGCTTTACTGCCCGACATGGGGAGAAGATGGCCCCCTAGGTGGAGAAGATGGCACCCTAGGAGGATAAGATGGCCCCCTAGGAGGATAAGATGGCCCCCTAGGAGGCTAAGATGGCCCCCTTGGAGGAGACGATGGCCCCCTAGGTGGACACTCGGCACGGCCTGGTCCACAGTGTGCAGCCATACTACATCGGGACCCTAGAGGGCTGGAGCGTGAAATTTCTCCTCCCCATTAGGGGGCAGCAGCACACTGTCTCAGCACCTTGTCTTGTATGTTATCTTTCCCGGTCTGGTCCTTGGAGACCCGCAGACAATCCACATTTTCATCTGGGGGGGAAGCAAAAGTGTGGATTGTTTGCCAAGGAACAAGGAGGGAGCAAAAAAAGTAGACTGTTTGGCAGGGAGCTGGGAGGGAGCAAAAACATGGATGTCTGTGGGTCCCCGAGGAAACACTGGGAAACTTTGAGTTGGGAAACACTTAAATACATTATTAATGCTCTTGTCTATGCTGGGGTCACAGAGGCACATTTCACAACTGAATATATGAGTTTAGTTAAATGTGATTTCCTTTATTACACAATTAAACAGGCAAAAGGTCTGTTCTTGTGGGAATAATTAGTCTCTGTCTTGGTGGTAAGTATTAATGGTACCTGTAATTTACACACTGTCAGATTATAGTGCAGATTGTAAAATGGGATGTTATTTGTTTGTTAAGTTCAATCTATATTCCCTTTCAATATTTTTTCAAACTAAAATGTCTATGTCGGCAACATCCCAGTAATATAGACTTATTGCTAATTTTTGAATCTATCTTTTAGTTTTACTGTCAGCCCTACTGGGTAACACATTTTCAGGAAAAATGTCTTAAAAGGCTACTGAAATTGGCAAGTTAAACTATGGAAGTAAGAACTCGCAACGCAAACTATTAGGGCTCATAGACTCCCTGGAATCCAGTAATGTTTGCTCCTATTAACCTTTAAGCCCAGGAGACATTTAAAAAAAACTAAAAAACTCCAGCAAAAGTCTGCATGATGGCCGGGATGGAGACAGCTCCTGGACACTTCACTTAGGGAAACGGGGCTTAAAAACCCTCAGCTAATGTGGGGGGTGGATCCTCCCCCCTGCCGCCAGCGAGCCCTTAGACTAAGCACTGCTGAAAGTGTGGAGAAGAGCAGCGAGATGCCAGGCACCTAATCTCGCACGATCCTCGTGCTTACAGAGGCAGCCGGCTGTACCCAGATGCAGGAAACTGACTTAGAGCATGTCAGGATGGATTACTTTGTCTAGACCACATTAATAAAATAAGAGATATATGGCCAGTAATAAAGTGTCAAAGAAAATTATAATAACTGGGCTCAAACAGCAGGACTGAAATTCTATCTCTGGGCCATCCATCAGAACAGTAATTTAGAAAGGGTCAAGCCACCGTGATAAAGTCATCAGAGCTAATTAGCGATTATTCCGTCAAACAGGGCAGGTCAGACAGTCCTTGCTACGTGCTGCGCTCTCACACAGCGAGAGCCAGCGTGTCGAATGTGTAAGATGTGTAAGATCTCACACGCTGCGAGCATATGGCCTGTCGCGACTCAGTTTCAGTAGATGGAGGTATCTGGGCTCTAGTGCAAACTGCCGGACAGCTGGCAGAGAGGCGGGCTCTTCCCATGGCAGGCATTCAGCAACGCGCCTAAGGGCCAAGCTCCGCAGACAGGAGCACCGCGATAGCGCGGGTCAGGAAGGACGCGCTGCGGCCCCACTGAGGCCAGCGGGTCAGCGGGAGAAACTCCAAGGCACTTCCCAGAAGCCCCAGCATAGTTATAAGACTCCCGACAAATGCTACACTGAGCTGCAATGCATTTATATAAATGTTTTTAAGCTAGAATATTCCTGGCCAAAACCAAAGGCTCCCTTAGAGAAAGGGAAGAGATACCAAACAGCACCCCCCCCCCCACAATCTCCCCTGTCACGCTGATAAAGATTTAGGTAGAAGGGAACAGAACAATGATGATCATAAGACCCTTAAACACCATCCATCATAATGGATATTCAAATTTCGAAGAACTGTCAATAGCAGGAATTTTTGACCTGCAGATGAATAACAAGCTGCAACGGCACAGCCAACGAGTCATGGCTCAGTTCCGGGCCATGAGAGAGAGAGCGGCCGTGTGAGAGAGAGCGGCCGCGTGTGAGAGAGAGAGAGCGGCCGTGTGTGAGAGAGAGAGAGCGGCCGTGTGAGATAGAGCGGCCGTGTATGAGAGAGAGAGCAGCCGTGTATGAGAGAGCGGCCGTGTGAGAGAGAGAGAGCGGCCGTGTGAGAGAGAGAGCGGCCGTGTGAGAGAGAGAGCGGCCGTGTTAGAGAGAGTGGTCGTGTGTGAAAGAGCGGGCGCGCTCGGGAGAGGGACCACGTGTGAGAGAGCGGCCTTCTGCGAGAGAGCGACCGCGCTCGGGGCAGCATAAATAAAAACAAGACAATAACCTCCACTGGAGAAACATCAGGTATGCTTAATACTGTATAAATGCAGGATCTTCCAGAACGATAAACATTCTACTACTTAAGTAAACTGACAAGATAAAGTAAGTGTTGACTGCTTAAAAGCAGCTGGTACTTCAGGGCAAGCAGAACTCAAGTTCAGAACTCGAGAACTCGAATTTCACATGACATTGTAACAGCTTTAAAGTTCTTAAAAAGGCATCTTCACCATAATTGGGCAGCTACATAGTGAACAACAAATAAAAAAAAAAGGCCTGATCTCTGACCCCTGCACTGGGCCGCCGCAGCACCACGGCCCGGCTTATAAAGGCAATCCCATTCGGTGCTGTGCATCTCGTCTCCTGGGGCCAGCCAGCAAGCTCCCTGGAAGATTTTGCATTGACTCACGGAAACTAAGGACAAATATCTGACGGCTTGTGACGAACAGAGCAGGGCTCGGTGACTGATGGCATTTTAAAAAGTCAGCCTGCCCAGAACTTTCATTTCATTTATCTTCAGTCGTTTAAGTTTGGGATTCACTGCCAGCCGGATTAACATCCCGTCCAGAAGGAGAGTGAGCGTGTGTAAGTGGCCGGGAGAAACTCCTTGGTGAGCTGAAGAAAAACAGTTCATCCCCAGGCTAGCTGCGGCGTTGCCCAAAGCTCCGCAGCATTCTCCACTTTCCCAGGCAGCGTCCCTGGACCACAGAGGCACCTGGTTCTCAAGGGTGTTAGCTGTTGGGGTGGGGGTGGGGGCTAAGCTAAGCCAACATGCAACAGGCTGGGTGAACCAGCTCCACAGGAAAGGTGGGGGCTCGCTGCAGCCAGGCGTGCTTACTGACGGGGCATAACACTATGTAAGGGTATGGCTGGGCTCGGGGGGGTTGCCCTTTCTCTGGTTCTTAAATTGGACAAGGGAGTTGGGGGGAAGGGGGGGGGGAGTAACGCAGAGTCTCAGCTGCACTGGTCTTGTGACTTTCTGGTTCAGGAGCTGAACTGGGCAGCGGGGGGGATAAGCACCTGACAGGGATTCACACTTTCAAATGGCCCCGGGGTCTGCTGAGTCATGGTCATGAGCCCGTGCCTGATGACAGCACCCCGTGCATCTCAGGTATGTGCCCTGCGCCAGCCCCCCTGTCCTCCGGAGAGGCTCTGCTGCCCGCCTACTGTGGCAGGGACCTCATCCCTGTCACCTACAGCCCTTACTCCAGCCCTAGATAATAAGGAAGACTGTTGTGAGGGGCACCGTGATTCGCAAGCATGCCCTAGGTACAAGAGCAGCACTGGCGCTTTCATATGGGCAGGGAAGGTGGGGGTTTTCCCAGACTGGAAGGCAACATTTTCTCAAGTGTCATCCCTCAGTCCATGTGGCCTGGCCTTCACCCTTGTGCCCAGTACGGGGAAGCTGCATCTCTCACTGGAAAGCGCCATTATCACATTTCCCACACTGAACGGCCAAGGACATCGGACGTTACAGAGTCAGGCTCTACGGGGCTGCTTGCCGGAAAGCCATTTCACGCTAATCATAAATTAGGCCGAAAAGAGGCTTACTGACAGAAACAAATCCGGGTCCTATAAAAATCCTAATCTTCAAAAATATGTGACAAGACTCCTTGTTATGCTTATAATTAAGCTAAACGGTCGGAGACAGAACAAAAGCATTCCTCAGGCTTTCCGGCTAAACTACTAGTATAGTCTGAATCCTTAAATGACTGCAAAAATGCCCTAGAGACAGTTTTTCCTCTAGCTGAAGATATTTCTGTCCCCGATCTGTTATGCCGATTGGCATTCATTGTACACCTTTTATCCATCGGTACTTAGTGGTACTCTCCTGCACAATAATAAAAAACTAGCAAACCACATATAAGCACCATACTCATTTTGGGTCACCATGAAATTGTGGCACACCAGGTCTTTTTTTTTCCTTTTAAGCTCCCATGTGAATTTTGACAGGAATTCCTTGCTTAAAGTTCTGCTGTTTCTGTGAAAATGCTTTAAATTGCCGCATTCGACTGGCCGTGATATTTTCAAAACTGAACTAAGAATACGCCCAGCTGGACTTTCGTCGTCTCACGACTTGCTGATTTAAGTGTCTGGAGCAGGAAAATGTCCCTAGTTAGTTGGAAATTGGGCGGAAAGCGGACGACCACTGGCCAAGGAAAACAGGAGAGAGAACAAACTGAGAGGGGACAGGTTCACACCTCAGGTGGAAAGTGGCCGCTGGATCCCGGGCGCGGCGCTCACCCTCGCCGGTTCTGACACGCCCCACCGTAAAGACAGCAAAAGACATGAAACGGCTGTGAACCCACTGATTTAATTAGCAGTAAGAACAAGGCGCAAGTGCAAGTAGACGAGAGCCGAGTGAAACACGGCCCAGTTGCAGGCCATTTCCATTCTGTTAGAATCACAGAGGTCACATCAGCACTTAGGCCTGGGTAGATGTGTTCTCTTCGTTTATGAAAGCAAGCTGGCAACGGTGCCGAAAAAAGTCATCAGCACAGCGGAGCTGGAGCTTCAGGTACAGTGAGGAGACAGAGGGAAAGGCTCAGAGAATGAAACGGCCCCCAGCCGTAAGGCGAGACCCTCTATTATTTTGGTGGGCAGAGATCCTTAGGAAAATCCCTTGGCAGCATTTAGTCGGCAGGACAGTCCGTCTACGGAGAGCCTCAAAGCAACTGGAGCAGCTTGTTCAGGTCTGCATCCAGCTGGGAGTAATAGAAGAACGTTGTGTCTGTCGCTATGGCAACCGAGCAGGCATACCGGCATACCGGCAGGGCACATCACCACAGCGGCGAGTGACTGTCACCGCCGGGCCACTTCGGGGATATCCAAGAGCCGTTCCTCCTCTCGCAAGGAGTAAAACTAGGGCATGGCTACTTAAGCCACCCTCTCAAAAAGCCTCGGAACTGGGGGGTGAGCTGGGAAGGAGCTTCAGTTACATTTTTGACATTCGGCATGTGACAGGCAATCGGGAAGCTTAAAGTTTAAAAATGAATGTCCTCAAGAAAATCAGGCAAGCCTGTTACATATAAAGGTAACCCGTCAGACGAAGCCCCCCCTGCCTCCTGTGCAAGATGCTTCAACAGGGCGGTGGCACTCACCCGGCAGAAGGCCGTCACCAATGGCAGCAAGGCAGCAGCAACCGTGAACTCCGAGGAGCTGGAGCAGTCCTGGAAAATAGAATATCCGCTCATATGCACAGGCTGGGGAATAAGAAGAGGCGTCTCTCACCTGTACTGGGTCATATCTTCCGATCGCTAGCATAATAACAAACACAAGGAGAAACGGCCACACTTGGAAAATTCAATTTACGTGGAAGCCACATTTCTTCAGACCGAAAGTGCCAACCCAAGCAGCGGGCTCAGGGTGACATTTTGTGAGAGGGGAGGTGAGATTTTTGGCTAACTGGGAAGCCCAGTTTAGTGTGGTCTACCAGGGGCCTGGAATCCTCTGCCCATTAGCAGTGAGAGAAGGCGGGGCGGTTACAGTCAGGGGTCAGAGGTCATCGCCTCTTTGTGGGCAAGAGCCGTAGGCATACGCTTAGGTGCTCGAGTTGTGGGAGGTAAAATATGTGTAAGAAATGTAATAACTTGAAGAACATGTTAAGCTCTTAATAAAATTTTAAAAATTACAGTGCTATCTCAAGGTATGAGTTTACTCTGTTCGAGAGAAGGGCTTGTGAGTCAAAAAACTCGTGAGTTAAATCAGTTTTTCCCCTAAGAAATAATGGAAATAGAATTAATTTGTTGTAGGACCCCATATGAAAATATGAAAAACTTCACTAAAATATAACTGTAATACGGTAAGCAGAGAACCGCGGGATGTTTACGACGCTTGGGTATGCTCATACGTTGAGGTTTTCCTCGTGACTAAAGGTAATATTCATGAAAAAATGCTTGTGAGTTCAATTTTTCGTAGCTACACACCCTCGTGGGTTGAGATTCTACTGTATTTGCATCTCTCACCGGTAAATGTAATTTCATACCCAACTGCAGTGCTGTGGATTTTAATGTTCCGCTGCTTTGGACACTCCCATAGAGCAGTATGTTCACACACACCCACACCCTCAAAAATGTACTGATACATACCATTCTTGTCTCCAAACAGAAAACTGCGAACACATTAACTACTTAAACCAGTCTGCATTCTTACCATGTACTAAGGTCGTTCCCAGAAAAGTGGCTGACTTAACTGGACATGCTGCTCAGTTTGGAGGTAAGCCAATCTTTTTATCAGGGCTGCATGTGATACTCAAACCCAGCCACATCCAGACACAGAGTAAAGGTGGACGGCTACAGCAAAACATGTCAGACTAGCAATGTTATTACTATCTGGGTGAAAAGCAGTGCACTTTGTAATACATTCATTTTGCCCTCAAACCTGGATGCAAATGTGTCATTTGCTAATTAAGTGCTAACAAAGTACTTTTTGGCATATTTCCTTGTACGAACTGATACCGTTAATCAATTATTTTAACAAATGTGTTTACTTCTGCTGACCTCCACATCAGTTTTTAAACAAGAGGAGTGAAATATAAGCTTACAAAAATGTAGTGCAAGGCTGCAGCCAAGGCCGGGTGAATCCAAACGTCACCGAAACTATGTGCTCGAGTGTGTCGATTTTGCAATGCAGTTCTTCGCTAAGACCCGAGCCCGCTGAAAACACAGCCCTCACGAGCCTGAGAAACGCCAACTCCCAACCCCTGCTGATCCGACAAACCAAGCGGGCAGTAAACAGTATGGAGGTCAGAGCCCGGGTCATCCACACCTAGCGAGCATCAGCGGCTGGCCGGGTGGTACGGTCCCCACACGCCTGCGGGGTGCGCGGACCGCCGTGTGTGTGCAGACCCCACACGCCTGCGGGGTGCGCGGACTGCCGTGTGTGTGCAGACCCCACACGCCTGCGGGGTGCGCGGACCGCCATGTGTGTGCAGACCCCACACGCCTGTGGGCCGCGCGGACCGCCATGTGTGTGCAGCCCCCACACGCCTGTGGGCCGCGCGGATCCCATAGTGTGTGAATGAGTGCGTGTCCTGCACAGAACTGGCATCCCGTCCACGGTGTGCTCATGCCTCGGGTCCTGTGCTACATGGGATAGGCTCCAGCCTAATCCGGCCTGGTCTGGATTAGCAATTGGAAGATGGAGGGATGGTTAAATATATTTAAGAATGACAGGAAATGACAAGAAAGGATACACATTTCGGTGATGAGAGTGAAACAAAAGAAGGTGTTGCAGAAACGGCCATGCATTTTCTCTGAAAGCCAGATGCCTCTGACTTGTGCGGGACGGTGCGTGCGCCTGCGAGCACACGCACGAATTCCAGGCTGAGTCAGAGCTTCATCGCGGCTGCCGGAAAGCGGCACTCGGGGTCACTCGGGTCAGCCGTAACTCATGACCAGCCTTCCTCACGCGGTGAGGGACGTGCGGGCACAGGGATCCGCCGCGCTGCGCAAAGGGCGGCCCTGCGGAGATGCTTCCTGCTCACCCCCCCCTACTCAGCTCGATGGTGCGGCTCTGCCATTATAAGACTTCAGTAAGGACGCGCCGGGATACGCCAAGAGCCCCAAATAGGGGGGAGGGGGTATGTCGATCATAAGTTACAAGACAAACAATGGTATGTGAAGTTCAATGAAAACGTTTATAGTGCTATCATGGGGTTTGTTTGGGTGAAAGATGCATCCTTTTCCACTCTGTTTGTCTCACCAGAATCCTCCAGTGCTACTGGTTTGTGGACACGAAATAAATAAGAGGACAAATTATAAAACAATTCAAGCTGAGTCCCTCTCAGGGATGAATCTTGCAACTGACCAGGTTTTTTCTGATTGGGAGGTGGGCAGAGGCACATTTGTAACCGCTAATATTAAGGAATGTGTCAAACAATTTTCCTAGTTCATCCATTTTAATTCAAATGCTTCAGCATTTGTTTTACGTCTAGATTTTGAGTCCCAAAAATTTTACTAGACACTATAATGCAAATGGAGCTCATCGAGGTAACAAGCCACAGATAGATGCGTCACGGCCTTCGCTGCTAAGCGGGTTGGGATGATAAACCCAAAGATCAACAGCTACACTGTCCATTTCTTAAATCTGAAAAAACCAAGCAGCAACTTAACATGACTAATGCACAGATGCCAATTTGTGGCTGTATCATATGTTAGCAGATGCCAATGACTGCGATCCTTATTCCCGTGCTGAGCGCAGATAGGCCTCATCGTAGCCGTGAGTGTTTACGACACAGCACGACTCAGCAAGGCTATCAACGCAGCTTCGGATCAAACGCACGGACGAGCACTCGCTGCTGGCGGCTTCGTGCGCACATCCCTGTGGAATGAGCTGCGGGGTGCGTGGCTCTCAGAAACTGCATTCTGTAACAGCCTGCGGGCCACAAAATCTAGGACCGCATTTGCGAGATGTACACTGATGTACACAAACTGGGATGATCAGCTGGTTTTCCTGGTACACCTGCTGCTATAATGAAACGGTCCTGGTTTAGGAAAATTATCCTCATTACCAGCCAGACAAACAGCATTTGGCTGCACCAAGGGCATAGGTTTGCTTTCAGCAGTGGATGGGACCAAATCAACCCCCACTCCCCGCCCCCCTAAATCACACACGGTACTCCCATAATACTAGTAGGGGTAAGTCCCAACCATCCATACCCAAATCTGTGACCTTGGCCTATACTGAGGAATAATAAACGTCGCTATTCTCTAAACAGTACAGCTCTCTAAATTCTGATAGTTACCTGCTTGAACCAAACACACTTCCCTTTCATCGTGCGATATACATTTCAGGCTTGTTCAGCCATAACGAGCAGTTGTACGAAGTGTCCTTACAGGGGTAATTATGGAATACTCCCATAGAGCAGCAACTACGCACATAACCTACACCGCGCATATTATATCATGGAGACTATAGCAACTGCTCCAAACGTGCAACACAAAGAGTAATTCCATCTGTTGCCTTGGAAGTGACTCCAAGTCAAGGTCGTGTGCAGAAAGCCCGGTGTGAATGTATACATTCCCAGAGCCTTCTGCTGCCCGCGGGATTCAGCTGACGGCGCTCCCGTCTGCTTTCACCCATCACAGGCCCCGGGAAACGCATGACCCACCAGGTAGGGGGCGCTGCAGAGGTGCCCTGGTTGGCTTGGTTAGCCCAGACACGACTGTCGGTGACAGGCAGGGAGCTCTGCCCCCAAGGGCCACTGGTGGAAGCAAGAGCCGGTAAACATTTGTCAGCCACATGCCATCGATGGCCTGACCTTTGACCTAATGTACAGTGCGGCGCACTTACAGAGCCCCCCGAGGACAGGCTCCCCAGCAGAGCGCGCGCTAACCGGGAACAGAGTCACATAAACCAGGCTCGGATAGCAACAAAAACACCACCTAAATAAATGCTAATTCTCTGGAATTTCCTTAGTCACACTTTTAAGTGATAAAAGATGTTTCCAGGCCATACAAATGAAGTCATAATTAGGACAAGCGATTCTGTCGTTTTGCCCAAGACTAGCTATATTTGAAAAACACGGTTCGCTCGTATAATGAGCCATTACACAGCTCTCGCACAAAACGTCCCGGGTTGACTTTCAGACCTTATAAATCACACTCTGGGGGTGGGCCGCGCCGACGGCCACGCTCGACACAGGCCAGGGGGCAATCACCGGCATGCTCTCGGCCTTGTTTGGGGCCGAAGGTGATTCCTCAGTAGTGCATCGAGAAAATGACAGCTGGCGCCGTGGCAACCTGTGACCTCCACACGCGCCCCAGCGGCACAATGGGGTACACGATTGCGCTTTCACAGAAAGACGTCGCCCTAGCAAAACACAGGAGAAAGAAAAAACATTTAATAAAATAACCTAATTCAATTTGAAGAGCAAGAAAAATAAGTTTTATGTGTTTTATCGTAGTTTGAAAACTATGTCAGAATAAAGGGGTTCGATCGCCAGTGCCAATTTATTTATAAGCCGGCCAAATTATGCACAAAATAACAGACAGATAATGCAAAACGTCTGGGGGAGAGACGAGGAGAGGGGAAGAGAGGCTGGGTTCGAGTCAATGTGTGCCCTAACAAGCGATGCAATGATATTGATGGGGGGGGTCGTCGTGGAAACAGAGT
>JAODKM010000008.1:23209761-23224346 GCA_026780845.1 Petrocephalus sullivani | reverse complement strand
TTAGTTAAGTTCTCCCCAAGCGAGCTTGATGGGCCGAATGGCCTCCTCTCGTTTGTATAGTTCTTATGTTCTTATTAAGAAATTCTTACTATCTAAGGTGAATCAATAGTGATATTGTTGTCACTATTATGTTCAAAGGGTGTGCGAGTTAAAAATACTTGGTGTTCCATAAAGCGATGCGATGGAAATAAATGGGTGACTGTGTGCTTCCTGCATTTGAGTATTATTTTTGAGATCCGCAATATACAGGGAGCCGATCGCCATATTTTCAGCACCGCAGGCACAACTTGGAACAAGAGAACGCAAAGAAGGATTATTGTGACTGAACAATCTTTTCTTGTTTAGAACGTGGTCATGCTGATGAGTGACGTGGTGGACTGGCTGATTCCAGACATCCCCAAGGACATCAGTGTGCAGATGCACAAGGAGAAGATCCTCATGGTGGAACTCTTCATGAAGGAAGAAGAGGGCAAGATGCTAAATCCGGATAGCATGGCTGTGCGGGCCGCTAAAGACAGCTGTAACAACCATAGCTCAGTGCCCCGCTCACGCTCTGCCCCCCTGGATCCTCACTGAGGCGTCTGCTAGCATCCATCCACATATATGTGTGTCTCTGTGTCTCTCACTAGCCCATCGGTGTCCTTTGACTGGACATTCCACAGAGGGAGTCTTATCTCCAAGAAAGAGGTTGGAGCAGGACCTGTGAAAACACCCTGCATTTCTTAATTACCTTATAAAAAGTCCAGTACAAAGGGGAATGTTTTATTCCTCTGCTGGTTGTTTTCCCTTCCCAGCTCGTATTCAGTTTGTGGGCCTGCTTTCCTCCTATTTATCCTCCATCCGTCCTTATAATGAAAACAAATTCATTTGTTCTATATTCAATTCATGTCGAGTTTATACGTGTCTGAATTACAAAAAGTGTTTTATCTGGAGGTAATGAAAGAAGTACTGGCAGGACCTGGCCCTGACATAGCAGTGGGGGGGAGCTCTGGGGTCACCAACCCCCCACCCCCCCATACAGGGAGTGTCAGGTCTCACCTCTGGCCATGGGCTTCCCGTCCGCTTCTTCCGTCTGGAACTATTCCAGACCTGTGCAGACGCCATGCCATGCTCTATCTGTGCTGCTTTTTTAACATGACACCCTTTGTCTGTAATACAGGTGGTTAGATGCAACCACTCCACAATGTCTAACGGATACATTTATTTGTATGTAATGAGACTGTAATGAATTTATGAAGGAAGAGTTGATCAGCTAGGCTTGTGTATATATATATATATATATCTATATATATATATATATATATATCTGTAGACTTTTCTGTAGCATGTAGATATGTTATTTACTTAGTATTTTCAGTATACTTGAAGCTTTAACTTCAAATCACTTGTGTATTACCTGTATAGTTCTTGTAACATTCTGACAGACCATGATGGTATTACAGCTTAAAGAACATTCAAAGTGGTGCACAGTACAAATCTTTTTATAAGCGCTGTTTTGTGTTGGGTGAATTTTATATGTACCCTTCCTGTAATTTCATAAATAGGATGGAATATTTATAGAGGCCTTCCGTAGTCCATCTTAGATTCAACGTAAACCACTCCAGTTTCAAAATATTAGTTGAATGGGTGGATTGGCTCCCAGAGCATCATTCCAGGGGTGTATCCAGTAGTGTCTGTCTTGTATTTTGAATTATTTCAGCTAGCACTTGCCAACAGTATGAAATTTCCTTGTAATACTGAAAGCTATGAAGCCCTATGGCCAGGACACTGATAGCTGTCTGTGAATGAACTGGCTGGACACACTTAATGCTTATCCTTTCAAGTGTTTTAAATTTTATTTTAATAAAAAAAAAACTTGGAATGTATCCCTATTTCATAAATTGCTTTGAAACTCATGCATCACATTTATGTGCATTGTTAACATGCATAATGTGTGCCGGTGGCATAAATGTTTTGCAGTTTAGGGGGAAAAATTCATACAGTTTTTGATTTTTGTTTTTATTGATATTTTTTCCTTTGATCATGCTGTCTGCTATAAGGTCTTAAGACATCGTCCTGCATGCAAGAACCATTATCTGTTTAATTTGGAACACTAACGTAAAAATAAATCTAAATCCAACTGAATGGAAATAAATAATAGGAACATTATTTTCAATGATGACATGATTTGTATAATGGAAATGTGCAGTGATCTTAGTCCATTCTTCATGCTTCCTTTTCTGTCCAGAACATTATGTAATGTAACATTACAATGTACTACTATGCACAGAACTTAATGTTTTATTTAACCTCCACATTTACCTGTTTTTTCATTTTATTCGACTAGAGTCTCTGGCGGGAAATGAACCTGGAGGACCTCATTCACCTCTTTCATCCATACAATGAAAAAGTATAACATATATTTTAGTTTATTTTGTATTGATACAAATTTTACCATTATATAGATCAACTTTTGATGGGAAATTACCCCTAAGAATAAAGATGTAATTAAAAAGTAATTTTGGTATTTTGTTTTTATTTTAGCCATTTTCAATTTTTTCCCCATCATTTAATTATTTCATCATTTCATTTTTTATGCAGTCATGCCATCCATGTTTTTCTGTTTAAAGCCCAACTTTTTGACTTGCGGAATACTGCCCTACTTCGTCTAGTGCATTTATGTATTTATTTGTTTGTTTGTTTGTTTGTTTAGGCATGCTACCAATACAGTCACCATAAAGAAACTAAATTCTTGCTCCTATCTTCTTGTCTGCTGCAATTTTTTAAAACAATATACAATCCTCAAGGTTGAGTTTGTAAACCCCTCCTTATATGAAGCAGTGCGACGCTGACAAAGGACAGGTGCATTGCGGTGGAGGGCTCAGGAACAGCGTCGGAAGGAAGGAACTCCCATTATAAATATGGGGAAACAATCATTACACTGTACTCTTTCACCTTGATTGCATTCACTCTTGAAAGTGGAACAATGGTGCAAAGTAACATAAGATGGAAATGTTTAAGCTTTGTAAAGTGACCTTGGGTATTAGAAAGGCACCCACAAATAAGATGTATTATTATTATTATTATTATTATTATTATTATTATTATTATATGGCGGACAACATACTGTTACTATTTCTATTTTTTCTTAGTATACGTTTCCTGCTTTAGGTGTCTGTATCAAGCTGAACTTAAATTAAGTCAGAAAGCAGAACATGCAGCAAAACCAAACAATTGAATTAAGAAGTAAATGTTATAATCCAAAACTCCTGTTTATTTAAGCAACTTGGGATGGAAGACCAAATCATTTAATTTTCAGCTATTACAATTCTGGCAATCACAGCTGCCAGTTTTTTTATTGAGAAAACAACGTACAGTAGTACAGCTGCAAACCCACAACAGAGGAGATGCTTGGTTTGCGGCCATACTCTCAGCCACACGGCGGCCTGGGGAGCGAGGGAACACACTGGGTACAGAACCGTGCCAAAGCTAGGGAAACGTCAGCAAAACAGGATTGCCAGTGACACCTGCTGGCCAAACAAGGAAATGACAGACAAGGACTGATCTTGACTTAATACACTGTATGTACAAAAGGGCAATTCCATGAAAAGTGAGCCCAGAAATTATGAACATGCAAACTTGATTTATCAATAATTTTTATAATAAAGTGCATAACCTGTACTTTCAGGAAATGTATGGATATACGTGTCTGAAATCCTACACGTTTTGTCACAAACATCACGATGTAATTACTAATTTTAGTGCAGAAAAACTACCATTGAAAGTCTATAGATTGTTATATTATAAAAAATACTTTGTTTTCCAATATTGCCAGTAGTCTATTGGCTCATTATATGCAATGAACATTCAGATGTACAAACTGCCTCAGGTCACATGGGCAAAATGTGCTTTTAAGTGCAGATAATCAAAAACTATAACCTCCGTAACATTCGGGTGATTAAAATAAATCTGCACAATAATTAAGAGCTTGGTTTATAAGTCCTTGGTTTATATGCCAGACCTATGAAACTAATGAGACAAAGTACAAAGCTCAAAGTGTTTCAGCAGGCTCATGGACCTATCAGCGTTATAGAGGTTACGTATATATTGTTATGGAGGTTACAGTACCATTTGTTTAGTGCTCAGTCATGTTTCTGACCAAATGGGTCAAGAAAGATACTTCTTATGAAATCATGAGTTCATTGCATCATCCATGGAAAGGGTGCTGTTGACGGAATTGGAGGATTGCTGAAACATGGTGCATGGCCAGAATAAGAGCAAGAAGAGCCGTCATAACTGACCTTGATTCATTTGTAACATGTGCTCAGGAAGTTTCCAACAAGGTCTGCATAATCACCATCAAACAGCACTGTATGGAAGAGCGAAAGGCTATCCTTGACAAGAAATGGGAATCAGTGAAAAGTCTTCCTGGGACTCATGGCAGTCACCCTGTCAAAGCTGCAGGTCACTACATTGCCAAGTTTGCCAAAACTTCTGATGGACGGTTTTCAACGTTTGACTTCCGTTTTGGTCATGTTACTGTTGAAGCTGTTCCAAGAAACACACAAACCGATCAAGTGCAGGCTGTATTCCGGATCATTGTCATTATGTTTTATGTATTATTGAGATGAACCCAGAAGTCAAGTTTTTCAAGAGTCAGGGAAACAAGTTTGTATGGCCCGCAAATGAAGACATCAGCACCGTCAACAAAGACGAGATTGTTCAGAAGTTGTGTGAGGCAAATATGGACTTCCATAAACGTTTGTCATTTGCCTCCATCAATGACATTTCTATTCTATCATAAATGACAGCAATACCCACATGGCATTCTTGATAACCTACATCTTAGTTAAGATAGCACTTAGGAATACTAGATTGCAAGTCAATTACTTTGTTTTAAACATTGTTTGTTTTAAAATGTAACCTCTGTAACCTCAAATAACTCAGAGAACATGAACAGCTACATCAGTTATATTCATATTAGATTGTAACACCATGTGGTCATTAAAACTTTGAATTTGTGTGCCAAAACGGTCATTTGCACATTTACAACTGAACAAATAAACAAAGTTATAAAAACATACGAGATTTAGGAGATTGGGTATCTCTGTACTCCAACATTTTGCATGTGTAACCTCCGTGACATTTTTCTGACCCTAATTTGTCAAAGAAACTGGGGTATGATACACTTGTAAACTGATGGTCGCCCCTTTGCAGCTATAACAGCTGCCACTCTTCTGCAAAGGCTTTCCACAAGATTTTGGAGAGGATCTCTGCAGTTACTGAGAAAACAGATCACTGGCGACTTTTACGTCCTTTGCGCCTCAGTACTCAGCGACCCCACTTTGTGGCTGAGTTTTTTTTGTTCCTAAACGTTCCACTTTGCAATAGTACCACTTACAGTTGACCGTGGAATATCTAGCAGGGAAGAAATTTCACAAACGGACTTTTTGCAAGCAAGTCTTATTAATAAGTGACTTATTGCTTATTGCTTGAATTCACTGAGCTCTTCAGAATGAGCCATTCTTTCACAAATGTTTGCAAACCTGGCCGCATGGCTAGGTGCTTGATTTTAACCCCTTTGACAAAGGGTCTGAATGAAACAACTGAATTCAATGATTATGAGGTGTGCCCAATACTTATGTCCATATTGTGTATTTCATGAACAGATATTTTCCCAAAAAAATTCTTTTATGCATTGAAGTGTCTCTTAAAGTATCTGTATAATGTTTGCAGCAATCGTTATAAACACTTTGCAGAATATATAGTCTACTATAAGTCTCTCTCCAGTTGTAGCCACATCCATAACTAAACTCATATATATATATACAGTTTTGTAGTCATTGATGTTCCTACATAACAATGTTACATAATATATCCAAATACAGGGATGTTCAGTATGAGTCCAGATGTCCTATGCATAATGGCCCTACACAAGGTGAGTTTACATTAGCCAGTGTAACGTCTTAGCCAGTCATAACTGTGTAGGTGTGACATGGGGAACTCTGCAATTAAAGGCTTCTGCTTTTGGTCTGTCTGGGAGTGTCAACTGCCTCCCCTTTGTTACCTACAGTGAAGCTGACATTTGGTTAGTAAGTGAAATATACATTATTTACATTTAGTGAAAAGGAAGGCATTTTTATTTAAAGCCACATGAATTTGAAGGAGAAAGTGGTATAAATAATAAAATCACGTGAACACTGTAATCACAATTAATAAACAGTAAACCAGAAATCCCAACAGCTGTACAACACAGAGCTAATAGCAATGAACAATATAGAGATTTGAGTAGCACTTGTTTGCTTTAACCGTGTCTATTAAGATTTAGCATCGTCTCAGAGAAATGTAAGTTACACAGACATTATATAGCAGTAACATAACCTACACAGAAAGACATACCATCCTTTAAGCAGTCATTCCTTAATGTTAGAATGTTATTTAAAACTCAAACATTCATTTACAGATGGTGTAGCTTTTCCTTATATCCAACACAATAAACATAATCCAACATAATAATTGTAAAATGTAACCTTTTTAAATAGTGCTTATCTTAGCAGATCCCAAAAAACCCTCATATTGAATGATGAATAAAACACTGTTTCTCCATAGTGGAAGTGCTGATGCTGACCAATAGGGGGCAGTGGTGGCCTAATGGTCAGGAAAGGGCACTTGTGACTGAAAGGTTACTGAATCCCTGACCAGGAAGGCGCCACCAAGGTACCATCCCAAAGCATATGCTCCTCGGTCACTGAATTAGCTGCCCACTGCTATGTCACAATGTCACATATGGGTTAAATGCAGAGGACACATTTCATTGCTGTGCGCTGTGGTGTATCAACAATTGCCCTCCCCTTAGGTATGCAATATCTTTTTTACTTTTGACATGTCCCCTTTTCCCCCTGATATGCATGGGCAGCTGTCAGCTGAGTCAAGCTGGTGCGGTTTTACTGCAAAGTGAAAAGTGGGCGGTCCTGGCTTTGGGTGTCACAGCAAACTCTGAGAGGGTCACTGACTGATGGGCTGTCACCAGTAGGAGTGGCCTGGAAGCCATCTTCCATTTAAGCTTGAAAATGTCTTCTTTTTTATGAATAATTGCAGAAAAAATACAAAATGTACAGTAAACCATCAATTTATAGATTATTTATTACATCTAAACAAATAATGTAAATAAATAATGTACTTAATATATACATACATATATATATATATATATATATATATATATATATACATACACTACAGTGATAAATGAATAGAACGAAAGAAAAATGTGAGTTGAACCAGCAGGTGGCAGCAGAGGCAGCAGGTGGCCGTCAGCTGTACAAAGCTCTGGCTGTACAGGTTCCCATCAGAAAATCCCAATCTATGCACACAGACATGTTTAAACTCTAAGTTTGTGGCTGCAGCATTGTGACTGTCCACCTCTGTCTCCTTTTCCCAAGTGTCAGGTTCTGTCCAATGTGTCCCTGAATGCTGACACTGCAGGATGTTTATGACTGGATGCCTCAGGTGGATGCTTCCTGTTTCTCACCTACACCAACAGCTAACCCCACCAAAGACCGAAGATGACCTCCTGGCAGGTGTCCAGGACTGCTTGTGGGCCATATCAAAGAATGTCTCTGGTAGGATTATATTTTAGGGTAGGTGATGGACCTGGATGGCCATGCTGCATGTTACGCTAGTCCCTCGTGAGAATGCCCATGTGGTCACATACTGAGTACTTTCTTCTCATCTCTTACGCAGCCCTAACCTTAAACCTAACCCTTACCCTAACCCTTACCCTAACCTTCGCTGTTCCCCACATGGTAACTGTGTTCTGGGGAAAGAATGCACACGGGCATAGGGGTCTGTTGTCCGGTTGCCTTTGGGACAGGAAGGCTCCTACCCCTACCTCCGAGGCGTCGACCTCCACCAGAAAGGGCTGGGACGGGTCTGGCTGGATTAAAACAGGCACAGAGCTGAAGAGATGTCTGTTTGCAGACAGAGGTGCGGATGCAGCGTGCGGCGTCTCCTGTCGGGGACGGGTCCGCCGTCGATCACGCACCAGATTATCCAGCGCGATCGACAGCTGGATCCTCAAACGTGCAGGCCTCTCCGCCTGCAAGTCAGGATGAAGGGCCTGCCGACAAATTACCTGCGGGCAAGAGGACGGCCAATCCAGCCCAGCAGCGAGGGCGCGGAATTTAAGAGTGAAGTCTGCGCTCCACCGCAGGGTGACCGAAGGAGCGGCAAAGGCTGCTTCGAAGGTGGCCGCAAAGTATGGACGTCGCTCTTCTCGATCCATAGCGCGGTCGTCCATGCCCTGGCCTGACCCAGCTGACGCAGCTGGTCTATCTGATGGAAGGCGTCCTGAAGCTGTGCCCGCACCTCGGCAGGATCCATGTCGGCGAGGTATTGTATAATGACAAAAGGACAGAACCAGGAGATCGGATGCTCAATCCCCGGACAGGGTCTTTATTCCATCCCACCAAACAAGAAGCAGGGATTGTAAAACAAACTAAGGAAACGAGCTCCAGACAGGGAAGCGGGGTTGGAGCTCACTGCCAAGTTCTCCAGTGACGGGGCGTGCGGATGGGAACAAACGAAGAGGTCCAGCGTGTCCGAGGCGTGGTAGGCTTCGTGAGCCGGAACAAGGGGAAAGGCAAAAACAAAACACCAACAAAGAAATGCTACGTAATTCTTCCACTGACCGTCTTTAAATTTATACCGAAAGTGCCTGAGCAGAATTCAGGTTTTCATCTATATTTTGTCGTCTTTTATACTCCTTTATATGTGTGCTAAGACCACTGCTGCATCCAAAAGCCTTGTATAGCTTCAGAAAATGAATGTTAATTTTCATTCCCTAGTTCCAAACTCTCTGCAAGTGCCTCTCTTGCACAGGTTGTACAGGTACAGGTTGAAATAATATGTTGCAGAATCTAGATAGCTCATGGATTATTGAATGTGTCCATAGACATATCTAAATTGAGAGAACTCAATAAATTTTGATAAGATATCTGATGGTACAGCCAGGATCCACTAGCATGTCAACCAATGAGTTAGTTCTAGAATGAATTTCAGGATGAACCAGAAGGCCAGGTTCAAGGTCAACCCAAAGTCCAGGTTCAGGGTCAGCCTAAGGGCCAGGTTCAGGGTCAACCAGAAGGTATGTTTCAAGGTCAACCTGAAGTCCAGGTTAAAAGTCAGCCAGAGGGCCAGGTTTTCCTGAATGACCTGAATGTATGGATGAATTGGACCATCTAAACATACATAATGTTCCCCATGTCCCTCAGCAAATTAGCCAAAAACAGAAAGAGGCAAGCTTTCGCAATAACAACTAATTGGTGAGATCACAGAGGTCGCATCCAAACCAAGAGTTGACACAACAAGAAACTGAACATTCAATATCTGGGAGGCTCTTTGAAGTGTTAAGTGGCCACCATATCGACACCATCCTCTGTAAATAATCCTCCCATGTCCCCTCTACATACTAAGAAAGTGGTTGCCCATCCATTACATGTGGATGAAAATGGTAGATGAGCCACAATTTCTTCTTTGTTCAAGTTTGATGATTCAAAAGATTCCAGTTACTCCAAATGTGTGTAAGAAATTTGCAGGTGTGTTTGTTGAACAGGTTTAGGCTGCGACTTTGGACACATCTTTACCGCCAGTCTTGTGATACTCGGCACATCAGATACTGAAAGCAACGTTTGTGTTGGAGTGGGGCTATGGGGCATATTTATTTTGATTGGTTACTCATGGTTAAGGTTTCGGCTGGGTGAGGCCTCACAAAAACATATAGTCACAAATCTGTGTGTATCTGTGTCTGTGTCTCTCTGTGTGTTTTCACACAGTTGGGACTAGGATTCAAGGGTCAGGACAGGTCAGGTTTCTCCTCAGTACACAATAGCTTCTCTCTGCCTTACCCTGGCTCTGGGGATAATATGGCAAGCTCTGAATTATGACTTTTCATACTGCACTTTTGTATTACTTTCCATAGTCATGCTGTAAACCTTTAATGGACCATGTTCACAGTAAATGTCCTGAAAATTTTTGGCAATTTCAATGCTGTGTTTAATCTTCAATTATTTTAGCCAAATGTATCTGTTAAATACATCTACTATGGTCAGGATATACCTACATGTGGCTTGGCCATGCTCAACTCACCATGTCCACATGTCAAGAAGGTAGAGCCTGGTAGTGATCTGGAACTGCTTTGGCTTTAATGTATTTTGGCTTGGGTTTGTTTCCAAATCTTGACTTATGCAGATGGTAGCATCTTGTTCTGTCCAATGTGTCTTGCACACTGGCTTGACTGATGCCAGAGGATTCTTCTCTAAGGTGCATGTTCATCTTTCTTGCACCAGAGTTTTTTTCATCAAGACCCCTGTTCCACTCCACAAATGCTGGAATTGTTGACTAGTTACCAGTCTTCCAGCAAATGTAACTGCCTGGGCATGCTCAGTAAGGGTGTAAAATTGCCTATTCTTCCACAGTCGAACAGGAGTAGCATGCTGGGTCCTTGAGCTCTGTGCCAAAGGGACATTTAATTCCCAATTGAGTGCTTTGAGTATCATGCCATTGGTCTCAGTCCATGTTCTATATATAACCAAAATGAAACATGACAGGAGAAAGAATGTCACTCTCATTGTTACAGATTTGCCAAATACATAAAATTGGAAATTGTAAGCTTCATATCTGTATCATTAATGCACTGCTGTAGTGGCAAACCCTGGTCCTGAACAACTACATAAGGCGTGCGCCCTTAGTTTAATAAGATATGAGTACTATGAGTTTTAAGAAATGTGGCACCAAGCATGCTACAACCCCTTTGAGGAACATTATTGCCTTCTTTAAACTACAAACAGAGGAAATGGCATAACATACAGTATAAGCTAATGAGAATTAAAATGAAAGGTATCTTACTTAAACATATTACCAATCTCTCCCCATAATGTTATTGATAGGTAGAAATTACATACAAAAACAAATACCATTATTTCCAACACTAGCAAGTTACACAGCGGTTTACAAAACACGTGACTGTAAATTTCATTAATCGAATGGTGAGAACTAAGTCTTCCAAACAAGCTCTGAGGGACCAGGGTAGAGGTCTGCATTGTACATGATGTCACAAGTACTACCAAACTGTCACAGGTACCCTTAACCTTCAGTTAGCTATAGTCAGATAAATGTAATTATAATTGTCTCAGAAATTTGTATATCCTCTTGCACTAAATATATAAGAAATGTTAAAGCATCTGCCTGAATCTCAGTTAAATGAGTAAATCACTAATTACCTTTCAACGTGTGTGATAAGGAAGACGTTTGTGGAGAAAGAAAGCGAAATGTCAGCGTCACGTGACTGGAAAACTTGTTAATTACCGCCATCTAGTGGTCAATTTTGAGGACTGCCGAAGAAAATACACGTCTTCGCGAACGTGCTGTATTTATCATTTGCTTCAGTTTCGTTTGTCAGTCAGTATTTTAGTTATTTAGCAGTCGGTTTTATTCAAAGGAGCACATATTTTTGAGAATCGGCTACTGCCTGGAATAATATTAGCCATACAAAGGCCTGGCTCAAAGGCGAAACCACACTGACGACGCTGTATGGGGTTTAAACCGGTGACCTTCACGTCACAAACAACGTTATAAGTTACCCGCTGAGCCACAGGTCAAAGGCGTTAAACCAGAACTCTGACACCTTGGTACAATTAGTTTTATATTTCTTTTTCCAGCTGTAATGTGTTACAATAAAATCAAGCAACACCAAGATCTTGGTTTTCCAGATTTCTTTACGGGCGAATTTTAATTAATATTTCAATGTTTACCGTTGCACTTCACACTCAATAGCTGTCTTGCCTGCAGTCACTGTTGATGATTAAACACAGTGTAATTACTAAATATGTATAAAAATACATAGCCTGATAATTATACATTGTACTGTGTCCATTCAAAGTTAGGGTTGCCACACGTCCCTTAAAATACGGAATCGTCCCGTATTTGACGATGATGCAGCCCCCTCCCAAAATACAACATGACAAAGATAACCGTTTACGCAGAAGAGGGTGACATAACATAAAATAAAAAATACTACTTTTAAGTGGTATTTATAATTACCTTGGACACAACAATTATATTCATTGTGGCAAAAATGATAAGTGAAAATTACCGCACTAATTGCGTTAAGTTACATTGGGAGTAGCTCATAAAGTCTGGTTTGAATCAGTTATTAGGCACAAAATATCAAATTAATTTAAATAAAGCGTGCGGAATCCTTACCCAGGATCCTAAGCGTGACACACGACTCCTCTACACGACACCCTCATTATCGTACTTTTCCAGCCTGTAAGATCCTCTGCTTTTACTGGCCGTAAAAAAAGTCGTAGTGTCTCGTTTGGGAAAACGTGGTACCCCTCAATAGAACACGACGCATTTCCATATATTTGTGGCTGCAGACAATTAAATGAATTGTTATATTTCCATTTCACGGCCCCCACACCTCAAGACCGCAGATGTTTGGGATGTAAGACAATGATATCTCCGGACCGTCCGACAAAACGCCTGTGTTTCCCCATCATCGAAACTAAAGAAAAAAGAAAAAAGAATTACTTACTAACATGCTAATGTCATTTTCACTTTCACTCACATTCTAGTTTCTGCCATATTTCCCTTTGATGTGTGAACTGAAAATATATGGGTAAAGTCGAACTTACCACATTTCAGGTAAAACGAGAGAAACGTGGCAATTAAAGCGAAGTGGTGCAGATCATGGGGAGGAAACATTGTTGTTTACAAGCTGAACTTGACAGCAATCGGTTTCCTTCGGCCAGTTGATAATAAAACCCACTTTGAGGAGACGGTGACATTTCAGCCTCATTATTTGTGGTCAGCTGGTAATAGCGAGTGTAACAGCTAGGGTTTCCACACGTCCCTTAAAATACGGAATCGCCCTGTATTTGACAACAAAATTGTGCGTCCCGTTTTTAATCAATGCGGGACGCGGTTTGTCCCGTATTTCCGAGATGTGGTGAACGCAGCATCATCCCGTCTACATTTACTGTGTATCCCCCTAATAAGACCTACCCAGAAAATAAGCCCTAGCATGATTTTTCACTATGCCCTAGTTACTATCCCATGGATCGGGCCCGAGTTACGTCACTATCGCATTGAATCACGGAATAGCGGCGCCAAATTTAAAGGAATGCAAATAACAGGGGTGCATTTCCAAGAAGCTCCCTTTAGCAACTAACATAGTTCAACTCATTCAGTTACATGGTCTTAACCATGTAAAAACTACAACCATATTCAAAGTACATAGAGTCAAATTTACTATAACTATACATATAAAACTAATTAGTTACCCCTTGCTTACAGTCATTGGTAGTGAATGAACACAGTGCAATTATTAATAAAAGCATCAGGTTTAGTTCCACTGGTACCGGTAGTGATGACTAGAGTGTACTGGTCATGTGAAATTATCAGGTGTGCACATGAAAGTATCAGCATTTTCATTTTTGCAGAGTTCCCTTCAGGGGCTCCTTACTTTTCATATTCACGGACATGCATATTTTGTAAGTGATGGAACAGTACTTAAATTTGTACAGAGACAGCACTTCCCTCGCCATCTTGACAAACATTTCTGAGCAATCAGAATATCAACCATCAGTTGAAGGAATTTCGCAGAGACGTAGCATGGCATCCGGGTATCATTTCCCTATTGTCTAATCCATGCTGAGGATTCACTGGCATGCTATATGCTACATTGTCAGGGTCAGCACCGTCTAACCCCGCCCCTTTTGCGTTCTACCCCACTCCTGGCCAGCAGGTGTCGCTGGCCACCCTGTCCGCTTCCCTTGCTCCGCTACTGTGTTGCCTTTCTTCCCTGACTGCTGCATAGCTCAGTGGGCTGAGCGTGTGGCTCTTTTTTCTTGGGCCATGGGTTCAAGGCTAACCTGTGGCCAGACTTATTTGTTTTGTATTTTTTGTGTTCCCTAGTGTTCCATTTTTCCCTTTTGAGTTTTTTGGTTCTAAGTTTACCCACCCTGTGATTTTGGTTATACTGTTCCGTTTATCTTAGTGTTGGTTAGTGTTTCTTAGTTTCAGTGTCTGTAGAGTAGAGGGGTGCCCAATCTTACCCGCAAAGGGCCGGTGTGTATGTAGGTTTTCGGGATAACCTTTAGGTCAGCTGTTCGAACCCAGGTGTGAGAACTCTTTGGGCAATCAGTCCTCTAATTAAAGATCTAATTAGGGAGTTGTAGCAAAAACCCGCATACGCACCGGGCCTTTGCGGATAAGATTGGGCACCCCTGCTGTAGTGTTATCTAGGTCTGAGTTAATTTACTCCACCTGTCCCTTGTTGTCCTGTACCCTCCCTGATTGGTTAATTAGTATGAGTTGCACCTGTTCCTAGTGTTGCCTTGTGTTCTAGTGTATTTAAGTGCCTGTCTATATATATATATATTGTTTTGTTTCCTGGTATTACCCTACTATCAGTGTTGGTTTGTTGTGCTTAGTAGTGATGGTGAGATGAAGCTTTGTTGAAGCACTGAAGCATTCCAGCCAATTGTGTCAAAAAAGGGTTCATGCTCGAAGCTTCAAATGAACACTGAGGACATCTATTGGTT
>JAODKM010000008.1:23190003-23209661 GCA_026780845.1 Petrocephalus sullivani | reverse complement strand
CTTTGCGTGAAAATGTTCTCACGCAAAAAATACGCACAAATCTGTGCGTGGGAACGGTTGATAAATGAGGGCCCTGGAGAATATTGTGCATGTACCATATAATCGAGATGATGCTGTGCAGTCCTGCCAGTTTTTTTTTTATTTTTTTTTTTTTTATTGAATTCCAAGAAAGCAGGTGGTTGAAATGTGTAAAATGAAGGCTGTGTAGCTAATAGCTGTTAAATGCTTTCAGGCTGTTTATGGGTGTTCGGTAGCAAACTGGTGACTTTCCCCTCCTGTAGGATGATCCAGGAAGAGAAGGAGAGCACCACGCAGCGGGCGGAGGAGATCGAGAGCCGTGTGGGCAGTGGCGACAACCTGGGGGGGGCATTCCGCTCACTCAGCTCACTCCATCCGTCCTTCGCGGGCTCCTCTCTGGCTGGCTCTTCCCCCCCGGGGTCTGGCCACTCCACCCCATGCCGTGTGCCTCGCAGCCCCAACCGGGAGCTTGACCGAATGGGCGTCATGACCCTGGTGAGGCACATTTTGCAGTCTTTAGGAAGTGAGACTTTGGCACAGTTACTTTTACAGTATTGTTGCTTTGTATATTTTATGGCATGTGAACTGCCTGTGCTCTAGTATGAAAATTAGGGGTGTCAAGGTTCATCAGTGCATCGTTATGAATCGATCTTAGTGACGATTCAGTTGCATTCATCTGTAATGTTAGATTTGGTTATAATTGATATTTGGGGGCAAAATCCTCCTTAAAAATATGTGTTTGTGTTACGCATTCAAGTGCCGCTAAGTCTATTCACATTGTAGCAGCGCTGCACGCAAATTTCCAAGACGTAGAATGGGAGGTGGAGGTCTTGTTCATTAAAAGTGCTACAGTGATCATCTTTATGTCATGCTTTTAGGAAGCACACCATTTCTGTAGCTCAAAAAAAGCCTAAACATGTTGCTAGTTTTAGTAGCAATGGTTGACAACCGGCTGCCTATGTAAAATATAATGCTTTTACATAAGTATATATCTGAATTGACTGATATATTCATTAAAAAAATCTATAATTTCCAACATATCGCATTGGACCGATATGTCAATCTTGGCTCATTTTGCTGGCTGATATTTAATACTCAATATTCAGTTACCACAACCAGAGCTAAAGAAACAACAGCTACAATCATGGAGATGATTGCAATGTTCAGCCATTTATTGTAGTGGCAGACGAGGGATTTTGTCCATTCACTGCTTTTAAGTGGTCTCAGAGTACCGGCCCGCGATTTATAAATCTGACCCGCAGGTCAACCTTCCGTTTTCCACAGAATAAAAAAAACAATGTAACATCATGTCGCTAATCTGTGCCGGCAAGCTCAGCAAATTTTACCATTGGCAGTGAATCATCCCTTGAATAATCATAATTGTATCCCTGGGGGGCAATGATTTACACCCCTAATTAAAATCATTGTCTAAATATGGCAGTTTGTCGTTTATTGGCGTTTTTGTAAGACCGCAGCTTTTGTGTGTCTGCTTCTGACTGTAGGCCGCATTGTTTACCACGTCTTTGTGTCCCCCAGCACTCCTTCCATGACCCGTATGTTATTGAGACCTCCCTCTCACATCAGACTGTAGCTTACCTGCCGTATTCCTCCGCTAGCTCCGCCCCTCCGTATAGCTATTCACCGTGCTACACCAAGGTACCGGCCAGTCTCCCCAGTGTATTGCCCAAGTCTGCGGTCCTATTCACACCAGTGACCGTGAAGCTGTTCCAGTTCCCAGCCCAGCAGCCTGTAATGGACGAGCGAGTTCCCCCAGGCTTTGCTGCCTAAGCTCACTCGCCGCGGCCACCGCTGCCTGGCTTCAACCTATAAACCTTATTCTTAATATTCAGTCTGCAAGACCTCTCTGCCCTCTATGACCATACTTTGTTTTTTTTTAATGGAAAAGGAAATAAACCATTAAGCTATCAGATAAGCTAATTCCAAAAAGAGCCACTTTGAAAATATTTACTTTGGAAATACCAGCCCTAAATGCCCCCCTCCCCCAGTCTTCAGTGTGCTACAGTGCCCCTGCTAGCTCTAAGCTGCTAGCAGTCTCCTAGTGCTTGGTGTGAATATGGCCCCAGAGCTGGAGTCACTGATGGCAGCTGCTAGTCCTGTGTGCTCAGTGTGCCTCCCGCCTGTCCTCTGCCGCTCTGCTGCTCTCCAGCACCTCCCTCCTCAGGTTTGCTGCTCTTAAGGCAGCCGTGGATGTTGGCAGCTGGCTGTTTCCTTTTTTGCCCCCCCAACCCCCCCTGCGTCTCGCTAACTGCTGTTAACTCTTCTGCTTCCCTCCTGACCCCTTCTGCTCATGCTTCCAACAGCCTAGTGATTTACGGAAACACCGCAGGAAGGTAATTGCAAGAAATCATCTTTGGCCAGCTGGGACAATTACAGTGTTTTATGTAATGTAGTGTTTTTTTTTTTTGCTACTAATAAGTTAGTAGTCATTTAGTTAGTAGTAGTCTATATAAATGATTGTATTTACATCTGTTATACTGGACTGTGTGCTTCATTTGATTTAATTGCCTGCAGCACTATTTTTTTTAGGAAATAAACAAAAATTTGAAGTACTTGTCCATGAACGTATAAAATAACCTGAAACCACAGTGCAGTGTTTCTCAAACCAGTCCTCAGGGACCTGTAGAAGGCCCACTTTTTTTGCTCCATGAGGACTGTTTTGAGAAGCTCTGCCATAGTGTATTGCAGTACGTTTGCTGCACTAACTGTATGTCTCACATGGCAAAAGCCATTTTGCTTACATTCCAACCAAGTGCAAAGAGCAGTGAGGCAGTGCTGGCTTTCGGCTTACGGAACTGCATAGGCTCTTACCCTCTGCCTGCATTACTGCATGTTTCTCTTTGAACCCCCTTTGCCCCCAGTCATGTCGATGCAGGTTTCCAGCAGAAATAATTTTCTGCGGCTAAAGGTTTTAGAATGTTGTGGGGATTTGAATTTGGCTTTTAGAGCAAGTCATGGTGCACCTTCTGACCTATAATAATAGTGCCCCCCCCCCCACTATTCAGACTTTGGGCAGTGTTCTGCCATTGACTTGCCGCTCCAGTCCCTACCACGGTGTTAATATTCCCATCCACGTCCTTGTGTTCAGTCTTCGCAGGATGACAAAGCCATGATAAAATGTGAGACCTCTCCGCCATCAACCCCTCGGTCCATTCGTCTCCATGGGGGGGGGCTTCATGCAGCCAGTCACGAAGACCTCAGGGATATCAGAAGGTACTCTAGTGCCGGGCTGCTCAGCCGCGCCGGCGGCCCGTGTGCCGTGATGGAGGTCCCTCTGGCTGTGCGTCGGGGCGTGGTGCAGCTGAGCGTCATAAGCAGTGCTGCCGCGTTTCCCCTGCGCAGTGCTGCCAGCCTCCCCGACGGCCAGGGCAGTAATCCCAGCAGCAGCAACAGCAGCCAGGACTCCCTGAACAAGGCCACCAAGAAGAAGAGCATCAAGTCGTCCATCGGGAGGCTTTTTGGGAAAAAGGAGAAGGGCAGACCAGGCCCTTCAGGCAAGGACGGCTCCAGCCAAGGTTTGTTTGTCCAGCGCTGTGCAGCTTCTGTATCCATCTGTTCTCCAGAATTTCCCTCATGGAACCATTGATCTATAAAGTAAAAGTTCAGTGAAGGTTTGAAGTATTCAGTGTTCGTCAGCATACACTATGTAGTATGTGCAAAGGTATATGGTCACCAGCTTGTCCAAAATATTATTGGCACCATGGATTCAATCTAATTCACCTGCACTTTAATTCATGTATTGAACTAAGGTAGCATTTCAAATTGCACGTCTCTTTATTTTAAGACAATGTTAAGCTTGACTGAAGCAACAGCCACTAGCAGTGTGATTTCAACCAGCAGGTACGCCTGATGCTGAGAACTCGCCCCCAGATGCCTTGGGCCTGGGCAAGCTGGGTGGCCAGGGGGAGAAGAACCGGAAGCTCCAGAAGAAGTATGTATCCCAGCTGGCCGCCTGCACTGACTGCCCCCTTGTGCGTGTGGTCTGCAGTGCCGCACTGCGCGGCTAACCCCCCCCATGGTTCCGCTCGTTGTCACGTTGGCTAGTGTCATACATCTGTCATTGTCAGAATCATTAATTCATTAATTACACTGCAGTCATCCTTGTGTTTTTAGTTGGGTTTTTAATCCCTTTAAAACCACTTAATTTATTAAATTTATTTAAGCTGCTTTATTATTAATAAGCCAACAGTAGTTTCCATCTGGGGAAGTTTAACCCATTTAGTTACCAGTCTAGTTTCCTAACACCAACATTTCCTTATTTTTTTCTTTTTTAACCCACTAGTTATTAAATTTCATTAATCTGATACACACACACCAGTCTTTGGCCTAATTTTAGCTGTTTTTTTGCTTCAGCCATTTAGATTGTTTTGCTGAATTTTGTTCCTGTCTTTCCCCTTCCCATTTTACTCCATTTTCATATTCATAGTCCAAAAACCGGGTAAGTCCATTCCCTTTGGTTTTGCTTCATCTTGCATCCCTGAGCTCTCTGCATCAGGATGTCCTTCGGCATGTCATGCTTTCCGACTTCCTCAAGGCCCCTCACATTCATCTTTCCACTATACTTAAATGTAGCTGAGAAATGGATGCTGACGCATGTTTCTTGACACGCGTTTGAACCTAAAGACTTGTGGCCTCTTTCTGTTCATTATCAGGAAGCAGCAAATTGTCAGAGTTTTTTTTTTTTTTTCTTTTTGAGTCTCAGAGATGCCTGGATTGATGTTTCTACTTGCGTGCACCCTTTTTTCCCCCCTGAATGTACCTTTTTACTAACGCCTAACTGGGTTATTCGAAACACATTCTCAAAACTGGACCTGGGGAATCAAGTTTGTTCTTGCTGATATTAAAATACCATTTTTGTTTCTTTGTTCATTTGTCTACTTTTGGTCTTGTAATATACATACTATATAATTGTTTAAGTGGTTTTAAAATCTACCTACCGATTAATGAGAATCCCCATGACCAAGGTTTGAGATTTTTTCTTTATTGGTTTCATTTTGGGCTGGTTTGGAATTTTCCGAAATTTCTGCTGTCGCAAAGCATGCGAATGGCTACATCAGGGACATTGGTTGCGTTTTCCTGTGACATTTTAACGTGCATATAGTGCCTTGAGTTGGGTGTTGCTGTAGGCTTTGCTATTACTGAAAACATGCCGTGTTGCTACACTAATATTGTGGGATAACTAAATGAATGATTTATCTTGCGGTCACCTTAACCTGCGCAGTGTCACTTATCTGAAATCTGTTAGTCATTGTTACCATCTATAAAACAAATTATCCTCCCTACACACTACTCCAAATTCATAACATGAAGTAGGGCTGCAACTAACGACTGTTTTTGTCGATTTTTATTCTATCGACCGTTTAACCGATTGGTTGATTAATCTAAACAATAGATTTTCCTCCAGAAAGTCAAATTGACACTTTCATTTAAGTTTCATTTAAACAACAAACTGTCATTGGAAATAAGATGCTTTCTTTTCTGCACTATGCAGACTTTATGTAAGCCCTCAACTAGTTAAGCAGATTAGTAGTATGCCTAAAATATTAATGAGATGCGTATTGTGAAGGCCAAAACATAGTAATCTGTATAAATTCAGCGTATCCTTATGCTTATGGAATTTGAGTGTCAAGTGCGCTGCATACTACCGTTATAGTATAACATGGAAACAATTTATAAGCACTGAAGTTGGTGAAGAAGGGGACAGCTCAGCAGCTACGACGTCTTTTAAAAGAGGAGATATTGTGGTTAAACCAGGTAAAAAGATGTCACAGCCCTTTTTGCAGTTTAAAGTCTGACTATTTTATTTCTTTTTTTATTTCAGTTCATGAATTATTTTATTTAGCTCCTGTTTTTGTTTTAGCTTACGATTACACTGGTCCCGCCAAGCCGGACGTACTTGAATACACACACTGGCACAGTCAGTCGTGGTAGAATAAGCACAGACACTTATTCAGTGGAAATTCTAAGGTAACAGGGTGACAACTTTATGGCTTTAATAATGGGTGTATGTAGCATCTACAAGGACAAAAGATGTTAAAATATTAAGCTCTCGGTGCTGATGGTAATTTAATGAACATGAATAGACTATGCGTACAGTGGCTTTGCCTGTTCTGTGGTCTGTCATTCAGATTGGCGCCTTTCCTCTTCCGGTGCCTGTGCATGGTGTTAGTGCCACTGTGGAATGCATTGGAAACTGCACAGTGTAGAAGCCACCTTCTTGTTTTGTGATCATTTGAACTACTCTCATAATTACATATTGAAGGAAAACATTTGTTATAATGAATTATAATTTTCATTAAAACAAAAAATGCATTTTCAGCTTTATGCATCTTCGTTGACTCCAGTCGACTATCATGGCAGCCATATTAAGAAGTGACAATGGCATTCACCCATGCACTCCCTTATCTTGTGAGAAATAGATTCCGAGCTCTTTAGTGGGTTTTCAGGCCGGCACAGCGGCCTTGTCCTATGTGCGTGCGCCTCTGCTGTACTGGCATCCTCTGACAGGAATCAGTCACTTAGCCAGGTTTACTTCCTGCTGTTGTAAACTTGAATTCAGGCGGAATGCAGGGCCTTGCTGTAGCTTCAAGTTGTGCCGAGGTTGTTTTTGCATGAACAGGGTTGAGTTAGGTTCACTGTGGTTGGTAACTAGAAAAGTCAGCTAATGCTGACTGAGATGTCACCTTCTGAAACGGCCTGCCCACTGTTTTGTTGGTTGTTGACGTGCACCGTATCGTGGCAGGCATGAGCTGCTGGAGGAGGCGCGCAGGCAGGGTCTGCCGTTTGCCCAGTGGGACGGCCCTACAGTGGTGGTCTGGCTGGAGGTAAGTCCTCAACCCACAGTGTCCCACTCTGGATCCTGGACATCTTCATGTGGTCTGTGGTTATTCCGGTAAATTCAGAGACTTGTATAAGAATATTTGAATTGAGACTTGCTATGAAGCATTAGACACTGGCAGGTTTGGGGCAGGTCTGCGGTGGGGTTTTGGTTGTGAAGCTGAGCTTCGGTGCTCTGGCTGCCTCCTCAGCTCTGGGTGGGCATGCCCGCCTGGTACGTGGCCGCCTGCCGCGCCAACGTGAAGAGCGGCGCCATCATGTCGGCGCTGTCCGACACGGAGATCCAGCGCGAGATCGGCATCAGCAACCCGCTGCACCGGCTCAAGCTGCGGCTGGCCATCCAGGAGATCATGTCCCTGACCAGCCCCTCGGCGCCCCCTACCTCCCGTACGGTACGTCTCTGCTCGGGCTCTGCCGCTCAGCCTTGGCACACGGATGCACGTGGCAGTGTGTTCCCTGTGAGGCCATAGGACAGCTCAAACGGCCCATTTATAGGCTGCTGTTTAGGAAGATGGCTGTGTTGTTGGAGTGGGAAAGGCTTGAGTTAGTCACACATCCTGTTGACCTGGACAGAGCTGTCTGTTAGCCTGTCTCCAGGGGTAGCATCTCCTGGTAACCCTGCTGGAATGCATAGCCTTTGCCCTCTCCTGGTGCTCCCAGCTGCTACGGGCTCCCCCCATTGACCCCTGGAGGTCAGGGAGCAGTAGGCTGTTTCACACTGTACATGTCAGTCTGTTTATCTGTCAGTGTAAGCACGACGGAGGCTAAAGTGCCTTTGCAATGAAACTACCTCTGTGAACAGTAGTACTGATTCTCAGACTTGCACTACCATTGTAGCTGCTCAGAGGAAACTCTTGCAGAGGGATGTCTTGAAACGCTGGCTCTGTTTCTCTTTTGCACTGGTTGGCTCATGCGTGTTACTGCATTAACATTCAAGCTCACATCTGACTGCATGATGACGATTCTGCTGCTTTCCGTTGCAAATAACTTTGATTTAAAGCCATCACTCTCTCTCTCTCTCCCAGACGGCTGGAATCCTGTACGATATGCACAAATATGCCTGTGCTTTGCTGTTCAGTAATGACCACCTTTGTGCTTTTATTCTGCCTTCCTTCCCCTTTTCCCTCCCCCCTTACACTATTTGCGCTTGTCGTTCTTTCTGGGGGTCATGTGATTAGTCCACGGGCAATGTATGGGTCACGCACGAAGAGATGGAGAGCCTCGCGGTCACGCCTCAGACGGTTAGTCATCCAATCAAATCACTGCTGGACTAAATCTACCACTGCTTTCTTGTGAGTCTGTGTGTCTTTGTCTCTTTCTGTGTGTGTGTGTGTGTGTGTGTGTGTGTGTGTGAGAGATATTTTACAACTAAAATTTTATTTTAAAGTAAGTTGGGTGTCCCTGGCTTCAGTTGCAGCTAAACAGCAATTCATTCAGGAATTGTATATGTCACATTACTGATTTCTTTACTGAAGTCATGTTTTTAACAGTAAAGTGTCTGTTAGTATTTAGTAACACTGGAAGAGAAATTCAGTACATTACATTTCATGTATTTTAACATTTATTCTACCATATATTCACCCATACCTACATAAGCTGAATACTTAATCGTGGATTATTCCTCCAGGGTCCCCGGGACCTTAAAATCCCTCTCATTAAGGTTAATCCTGAATCAGCTTTAAGTGCCGGCCCTTCCCAGAGGAGTCAAAACAGTCGAGTAAAGGGAATTTAGATCAGACATCGTTTCGCTGACCTGGTTTGATTGTTGCTTCTATTGTATTGTTTGTGTGTATGCTAACACGGTACATGTTGTCACCTCTTACCCACTAACACTTTTGTTTTTGTGTTTTTTTTCCTCTTCTCCTTTGCACTGCTAACACATGTTAACATCAGGAGGATGAGGAGGGTAGCTGGGCCCAGGTTTGCATATTTATCCTAATTGGTCTCTCTCTTAATCCTTATTCCCACTAAATCCTTCAGAAATGCTCTCTGCTCCTCTGTGAAACGCTGTTTACAGTAGGGTAATGCCTGTACCCTGCAAGTAAAATGGGTATATTTACCCTGGGCTGATGGCCCGAATTCTGCCCTCTGAGACTAATCATTTTGTACCACAGTTTTATGTGGAAGTATGTTTTCTCTAAAACCCCTTGCCTATTCCAGATAACCCACACTGTAATTTTTGTCAGTTTGTGCATCCGTGTCGAGATTTTAGTAGTTGAATGGTTTTGAGTTTCCCCCATTTCAGCTGTGGCATTGTGGCAGTTTAAGCTGCATTATGACATGAAGGTAAGGGCGTAGATTTGGGTATGGATGGTAGGAACACGTCCCTACCGATTTTATTGTGGGAGTACCGTGTATGTTTCGGGGGGTGGGGGGTTTGGGGCTGATTGGCTAGCTACCTACTTTGATGCCAAACCTACGCCCGTGCATGTAGTCCACATTGCTGGTGTTAAATGGCTGTGTGACGCCCGCGGTACCTTTCGGACCCTGACTGTGTTGTTGGGGCAGCGCTCTGCTTCCTGACACCTCTGTGTGGAAGGCTCCACCCCACAGGTGCCTCGTGGGCTCTTCTGCCAGTAGTGTCGGCTGATCTGGCCCCAGCGTGGTCAGGGGTGAGAGGCGATTCGGCTGTGTGCTGCAGGAACTGGCCAGAGACCAGAGCTCCACTTAGGCCCCTGTAGATGCCATCTGATGGCAGCAGATGCCACCAGACTGCCCAGCCTCCCCTCCTCTGTGTGTCCTGTCGAGATTGGGGACCTAGACACTGCATGACTAATGTCAGCTCATTTTTTCCCCAATGCCGTAGGCCAAGAATTTTTACACTCTCTGCAAACGTTCTGTTGACATTCGAAGCATGCTATAATTGAATTGGGGTGAAATACGTATAGTTTGGATTCCCTGTCCCCTTACCCTTATATTCTGAATGGTCAACAGTTAAAATTTGTGTGTTTTGCTAAATCAGCTGTTTAACCACTGTCATTAAAGCCCCCCCTTGTCTGCCCTTTCGTGCTCGGCTTTAACTGCTGACATCTGTACCAGGGCAGTTTCTAGGCACGCTGATACTGTCCTAAGAGGGAAATTAGAAATTGGCTCCTGTATTGTGTTAACATACAAGCAGTGCATTTGCAAACCTGTTTGTGCCGTTTGTTTTTAAATCATCGCCACTCTTGCTCCTCCTTTGTCTCTTAGATATAGGTTAAATGTGTCTGTCTTGTAACATTTACAGCCCATTCTAAAAGAAATTACATTGCGATTTTAAAATAACCGGTCATGTAAAATGACTCTTCTGCTCTTCCAATCAAAATGTAGAATGACTGGTGGCCCTGTAGTACTAGTCTGTGTTGACCTGGATTGCCCAGTGGTTACAGTGCCCCTTGTATACAGACCTTGGCATACGGGGACATGAACCACGAGTGGATCGGCAACGAGTGGCTGCCCAGCCTGGGCCTGCCGCAGTACCGCAGCTACTTCATGGAGTGCCTGGTGGACGCCCGCATGCTGGACCACCTCACCAAGAAGGACCTGCGTGGCCAGCTCAAAATGGTGGATAGCTTTCACAGGTACTGTCTGCCTGGTCATCTGCCTGTGAGGCCTTGCAGAAGATTGTCAGTGCTATGATATGCTTAGGGTTTCGCTGGCTCCCAGATGTTACCGTACACCTGCAGATGTTTGTTCACGTTCTTCTTCAGGGGGACGGTGCTGAAGCCAGTATAATTTGACAAAAGTGTGAGGGGGAAAAAAGTTTGAGGTTTTTTTCTTTTTCTTTTTAAATTAGCCCCTTGGATATGCACGTCAGTCCGCCTGACAGCTTCTGAACTGAACTGAGCTTTTTTTCTGCTGTTTACAGAACAAGTTTCCTGTCTTTCATTCCAGGAATAGCTTCCAGTGCGGCGTGATGTGTTTGCGGCGGCTGAATTATGACAGGAAGGAGCTGGAGAGGAGGCGGGACGACTCCCAGGCGGAAGTCCGAGGTACTGATAGGCCCCGCCCCCAGCCAATTTCACACAACCATGAGGTCGCTGCATCGTTATTGGTGCTGACCCTGAGGCCTTGCCAAGAACAGCAACTGTGTATATACTCCTTCTGGGTAGCGGTCATGTCTAAAGGTACTAATGGACTGCCTCTCATCTGGTGCTGAAAATGGAGAGCAGGTGTAGAGGACTGTTGGCAATATTGTTTCAGATGTACTGGTGTGGACCAACGACCGGGTCATTAACTGGGTCCAGTCCATTGGGCTGAAAGAGTATGCAAATAACCTGCTGGAGAGCGGAGTGCATGGCGCCCTGTTTGCCTTGGAGGAGACCTTCGACAGCAATGCGCTGGCGCTGCTGCTGCAGATCCCCACGCAGAACACGCAGGTACCCAGCATGCCTGAGCACTCGCATGCATTCACTAGTACAAAAGGTGTCCCCGTGGATCGTATGGAAGGTGCTATACTTGTTGTAGCAGCAGTAATAGTGGTTGCGGTGGTGTTGCTGGTGGTAGTAAAACATTTGGTAACCATTTTTCTACTAATCCTAGAAATTACAATACAGGCAGAATGACCTTATTCATGCTCATCGGTGATTTATCTATTACGTCAGCAACTGTCTTTATTAACATTTGCCTACTGCTGTACACAGCTTCAGTTAATTAACATCCACATTTACTTGCTTATAACAAATTCAAGTGAAGAATGATTTCTCTGAAACGAGGCCATTTTATGGAGCCCATTAAAAGCAGCTTTGAGCAGGCCTGCTTGGGGCTGTGTGATGGAATGTGGCCGTCTTATAAATATCTTGTGTGGTTGCCTGGTGTAAGATTGGGGGCATGAAGTTCGCCATCTCCAGCCCAGAGATTTCCTTTCTGGGCCCGGAATCTGAGATGTGGAAGGGTTTTTGCTCCCCTTCCTGTGCTTGGGATGGTGGTGAAAGAGCTGAGTGATTTGGTGTGTTTTTTGCTCTTACTCCTTCCCTCCAGGCCAGAGCTCTTCTGGAGAGAGAATATAACAACCTTTTGGTCCTGGGTACCGAACGAAGGCTAGATGAGGTGATGTGAATGTTGCCCGTCCCGGTTGTTATAACTGTTATTCCTAAGAAACTTCATTTTGTAATACACTTTACTCTGGTATTATGTCTGTCTCCCTTCAGGACGATGACAAGAACTTCAGGCGGGCACCTTCTTGGCGAAAGAAATTTAGACCCAAAGATGTTCGGGGGATGTCAGTAGGATCAGCTGAAACACTCCCAGCCAACTTCAGGGTCACCAACACGATGTCTTCACCATCTATGCAGGCAAAAAAGATGCAGATGGACGGTATGAAGCGCCTCCTAGTAGAAACATTGCATGGGTTACCATCTGACACTTTGTTGTAGGGTGATTTTTAACTGAATTTGGCATTTTGCAGCAAAGTCCCAGTTAGTCCTTTGAGAGTGCTTCACTTTATTGCTTTGGTTCTTCATATTAAATCTTTCTGACCACTGCAAAGGCCTCAGCAATGCTGAATTCATATTTGGGAAGCATATGTGTGCCGTGTGTTTATTGGGCTGACTGGGCACCATTTGTGCTCAGAGTTGCTGTTGTGGGCACTTGACAATTCCAGTTGCCCTGTATGTTGTTGTGACACTGCTTAGAGTGCATTGCTGCCGTGTGACTAACTGCACGTTCTGCATGCTGTTCATGTGGATCCTGATGAACAGGAAATGTAACTGGGCCACAAAGGTTGGATTCTGCTACAGTCAGAACTTACTCCTGTTAACACACCTCCGCTGCGGTAAGTTGAATAGAAACTGGTTCCATTATGCAAGGCTTCTATAGATGTCACTTAGAAACTAAACTATTTTGCTGAAATTGGGACTAACTGCCTGAGTTGTAAGTGTTAAGCTACTTTCTAAGTGGTGAAATTTGTACTTTGGGTTATTCTGCCTGTCCATCAATGCTCTATTCATTCAGTTAGTGATGGATAAACAGTCTGCTATGTGACAGTCATATGTGTTGCAAAGTGGCTTTTAAATATGGGAAGTAAATGTACTGATCAGTCTTCCCCTTTTCTCCTTTTTTCCTAGTTTATCCACATTATTTCTACAGGTAATTATGCAGCACAAATCCAGTTGAAGTCAATGTGCACAGAATCATCAGGAAGGAACCATCGACGTTATGTTGACTTTTAAAATATTATTTTATTACAGAGTATAATTATCGATTATGGCAAATCTCTTGGACTACACTAGAGAAAATAGTTTATATTTCTGTAAACTGATGGGACATTTCATGTAATTTTCTTTGCCTGTTGAGTTGCTTGTTTCTTTAAAATTCTTTTGCCCTTAAATGTAAACTACTTCAGATATAACTGAATGTATCATGAATCTGAAGTTTGTGTATTTACCTACAGACGTTATCTAATCTTTTTTTTCTGATACTGAATTTTATAATGTTCTTGTTTTAAACCGTGAAATTTAAGCTAAATTGACTAACTCATGTCCCTGTCCCTTTTAAATCAAGACAGCTGTTAGGTCACTAATTTTGGTCATCAGAGAACTTTGCAGAATTGGCCAATCTGTCTCTGACCAACAGACTGGGGTCAAAAATGACTAGTTTTTTGGGATTTAAGGCAGAGCCACGGTTGCTTTGGCCAAGAACAGAATACTTGTTTTTTAAGTTTTATTTTTATTTTTTTTTTTTAAATGGCGATACCAAAACAAAACTTTTGAAAAAGCCATACATAGTGAGGATGAGGGCTCATTACGGAGGAATTGCCTGGCTAATGGGCCTTAGAGAATGAATTCTCTGAGCTAATGACAGGGCTGCATTCCTTCCTCCTCTTCGTCGGGAACACGTGGAAGCAAGCTGACGTGACTCTTCGCTGAAGGACCAATTCCACTGTGGCCTTGTTTCAAATGGCAGATTTGAAGACAGCGTTGTCTCTTCAAAACTTTTGAATGCATTGTATGAAGACATTAAGCCTTATTTTTATTTCATTATTTATTCTTGTCTTATAGCAGTTGCCATTTTATTATATATATATATAGTGATGGCTGGAGTGTTTCTGAAAATTTTCATTTAATGTCAAATGCTGGTTTCTCAGTCTGTTAGGCAATGTTGAGAAATCATTCTTAAGGTTTTCTCACCCGTGTGTTTTGTCTTTGTGATCTAAACATTTATGCACAATTCAAATCATGTTACTGTCATGTTTGTGCTCCGTTTCTTATATTAGATCTCATGATCTTGTAACAAGCAATGTACAGTACTTCAACTTTTTATCACAGTATTATTTATTGCTTACTTTCAATAAAATACTGAAACTTATTTTCCACTGCCAATAAAAAGACTAAGTCTTTGTTTAAAGTGGTCTCCCTTCATGTTACTGTGTGTTTAACTGTTTGAGGTACTTTTGAGAAGACAATATGATTTGATTGTAAGTTACTTTGTCATTAATGTAAATGCGTCATTAGTTTCCATTGTTACTGTTCACCTACCAGCTTGATGTGAAATTTGATTTGTAAGGGAAATGCTCAAAATGTCAGTGTGCTCAGAAGGAAACCGAGAGACTGAAATTTGAGCTCCACGTTTCTCATTTTACTTTGCTTTGCTAAGGCAGCTGTCCAATTTGCGATTGTCTTAATTATACAGCAAGTTTGGATTAACAATTCCATGCATTTTTCACAGCCACATATCAAGTACAGGTTCGCAAGAAGTAGTGCGACGCCTCTGAAGGCACCATTCCGCTAATGCGTGTGTTTGGCTCCGCGAGGGGAAAGCCCCACGGCGGCGGAGGCTGGGGTCTCGCCCTCCTCCTGATCTCGGTGCTGGAAATCCCTGCCCCATTGGCCGTGCCGACGGGGCCCCGTAGTGCTGCTCCGCACCCAAATTATCCGCGTGCTCCGGCACCGACACGTTCAGCGTCGTGCGCGATAAATAGTAATTCACACACTAGAACTTTATTTACCCTCTATATATACTGTGTGTGTGCGCGCGGTTGTGCGCGCGTGCCGGCGCCCGGAGCGGCCCCGCGCTTCGCCGGAGGACGGCGCTCGCCGCACCTCCCCTCCCCTCCGCTCCCCTCCGCTCCGCTCCGCTCCCAGGTGGGGCTGTCGAGCCCAAAGCAGGAAGCTGGATACTGGGAGAGCCGGAAGAGGAGGCGTAAGGAAGGCGTCCGGCAGCCGAGGAAAGCTCCCTCCGCGTTACCCGCTTATTTAGGAGAAGGGGGCCCCGGGCGGCACAGGCGGCTCTCAGGGTGAGTACTAACGCACTAAAGCCCGGGAGACACCGCACCGAGGGGCGCCGGGATCCGGGGCAGGAGACGCCGCTGAACCGCGCCTCTGCGCCGCAGCCCAGCAGCCCAGCCTCCGCTTGGGCGCCCCGAGCCCGGCTGCGCGGTCTGTCTGCCCGGCGCCGGGTCCCCATCCGCGGCTACGAGCCGGGCTCGGGCTGCGGACGGTCCGGAGCGGCACCGCAGTATTCCCGCGGGCTCCCGTCACGGGCTTCCTTAGCTTTTTTTAGGGCTTAACCTGAATATTGCTGATATTCTTAATTGGCCCGGAACAGCAGCGCCGCCCGTAATGTTCAGCCTTACATCCTGCGCGTTACACATTAGACAGCGCGCTGTACCGGCCGATGGCCGCCGGGCCCGCAGTCCCCGGGTACCTTTATTCTTTAATAGTACAAATGGCAGGCTGGCAGCGGACGGGGACGCGGCGCCTTTCGTGTTGTGACGTGTGCGCGTGCGTGCGTGTGAGTGAGTGAGTGCGCGCGCGCGCGCGCGCCCCCGACATGCCTGCGCACACACACGTACAGGTCATATTGGATCCTCCCATAATGCGCGCGCGCAGACATGGCATAGCAGTGCGCGGGCATGGCGGCCCGATCTGCGCGGGTCTGCTGCCTGCGGCACCTCTGCGGTACCTCTGCGGTCGGGGGCTGACCGGCATGGCTAAGGCGCCCACCTCGCACAGATGGCTGCCTGGATGCCCCTATAATAATATCGCGTCACTTCCGCTTGGAAATGGCCTGGCTAGTGCTCGGGCCTGTTATGATCAATTCGCTTTTCATGGGGAAGTTATACTGGCACATAATGAGGTGCTGCGCAAACGACTTACAACTGGCACTTCCAATGTCTGTTTTGTATTTATATTCTGTTTCTTTTTAACTGATATCTTCTCTCAGTGTATGACCCACATTTTGTATAGCTGAAACCGATAACCTGGGTAACATGGCTCGCCTCCTATCTGTCCCTTTCTACAAGATACGCTTAGCTTGCCGTCGGTTTGCCAAGTCATGGTAGCCCTGCTTTAACTTGGACTTGCCTCCTTTTCACAGATGTGGAAAGCAGCAGCTGGTCAGTCTCTCAGCGTTTCTGCTGACAATGGAGATGACTGGGAAACGGACCCAGACTTTGAGGTAACAACCTAACTGTTAGGTTTTTAATATTGTCTTGCAACTTACTGGTCCCATAACTTCTAGACCAGCGTTTCCCAACGCGGTCCTTGGGGACCCACAGATGGTGCATGTCTTCCTATTGGAAGGTGTAGGGATGCACTGGATGTACACTCGCTGATGACTCTCTGTAGTCCCTGTGCATTCAGCCAGGCTGGCTTAGAGGAGCTTGTGTGCTGCTGTAGCTGGTGATGTTTCAGCGCCACCCGGTCTGCATGCCTTGTGGGTTTGCAGTTGCTGAGTCCGATCGATTCTGCTCCTTGTGGGATCTCTTCAGTTGGCTGTCGGCCCTATACCTCCTTTGAATCATTCTTTTTTTTCCCTCCTCTTTTGCCTCTGGAAAAAAGAATGACGTGTCTGAGAAGGAGCAGCGATGGGGTGCCAAAACTGTGGCGGGTTCCGGACATCAGGAACATATTAAGTGGGTAACCGACAGTGTTGCTCTCCATTACCTCACCTTCTTAAAGGCCTCTCAGCTCTTTATGTGACATGCCATGCCAGCGTCGGCTGTGTTTGGCCCCGCTAGGTCTGCTGCGGTTATCAGGAAAGGCACAGGGCTTACCTCATGTGGCCAGGAACGTGGTTTCAGTTCATGCTTGCAACGTTTTCCTGTTTTGTGTCTTTATGTAGTGTCTGCTGAGCAATATGTTCAGACGGGGTTTCAGCCATGACACAGCACTGCTGCTTCTGTGTGATAGTGACCTGCTTAGGGTTTTTATTCTCTGTATAGTGGAATGTCATGTGTGGAAGTGTTTAGTTTCTAGGAAAAAATGTGCAAACATGCTTTTCGGGTGAAGTGTTTGATGTGGGCGTCGCGAATGAAGGTTTGGGTTTCAAAACCATTGATGTTTGACTTATTTAGTGTTAGTCAGCATTCCTTGTGATGTGAGGAATTTTGTTTCTGTTCTTGACTGACTGCTTGCCTCGTAGGGTCTGGAGCACACGGATGGCTCGAACATCGCAGCTTTTTATTGGCTTAAGACAGGAATACACCCGTGTTCACTGAATTTTAGACGAGGGCCAGGGGTTGGGGGCCACCATTTACTTTTGCTTCTACCTCATCTTCGTCACTGTCTCTTTTTTTGGGTAACAGACCGATCCATTGTAAAGTTAGCTAGCAAAGTGTGCCCATGCTCAACCACCTCCCTCCCGTTTCTGCCCTGCCACCCTATTACCCCCCCATTAATTAACGAATGAACTGCACCTTATTGGGGAAGTTGCATTGTCTAGATTTAAAATAAAAGAAATCTGATGGTCAGGATAAGTCGCTTATTTTTTTTTTTTATTCGGCCTCTGGGGGGCGCGCAGTGAACACCACTGGAATAAACCCTTTGGCCCCCTTCGCTTACAGCATCCACGAGCTGCGTGAGAATGTTTCAACGGAGCACCAGAAGCTGAAAGAGATTGAGCTGGAGACCATGCCCAAGGCCTCCCATGGTTACGGCGGGAAGTTTGGGGTGCAGCAGGACCGCATGGACAAGGTGACCACCAGGGGGCTTTCTGCCTCTTTTACCTTCACGGGCTCTCTTGGCCTGCCTGGCTGGATCAATTTAAACTTTGCTGTAGTTTAAAAAAGTTACATAATTATTTTATGAAAAGTAGTACATTTGTCTCGTGGAACAGAACACATAGTAGTACACAAGAATATCGCCTTAATTAAATGCTATTTTAGTGTATTCTAGCAAAGATTCAACCCTGTCGCGCTAAACAAACAAAATCCGTATGCAGTGAAACACTTTGCTGTCAAAAAGTTACTTTGCATAAACTGCTTGACTTCACTCGCTTGTTTTAACGGTCCCTGTGAAGTATACACCTGACTTAGTCTTATGTAAAACAGGTCTGTCGGAGCAGCTGTTTAATAGTCACTCCTTTGCCATTAATAATACTCTCCTACACAACAGAAGCATGTAGCAAAGAACAAGTGGCAGATCACATCAGACATGGTTGAGTTCTCGTTAACCATTGAGCACTACAGTCAGAGCGCTGAGGCTCGCTGCCGGTGTCCACTTTGCTGACATGCAGGGAACATACAGAACAAAGCTTTGGTACCTATAGATTAGATGCATGTATCTGAAGGGGTACTAGTTGGTGTAATATTGTAAATGTGACTATAACATTCTGCTATTTGTGAGGCTGCAGTACCGTTTGCCATTTAAAAAAGGTTACTGGGCTCTTGCAAAGGAGAGGAACCTGTGAGCTGAGAAGAGACTCTTCTATGAGCTAGAGAATCCAGCTCTAGGTAGAACCCACTGGTATAATCAAGATAACTGGGGTGCATCCGGGACAGGATGCCAGTCACAGGGCACATACGCAGATGGTCATGCACTGTAGGCACAGGAGAGCTGGCAATCTGGGGCAGCAGCGCTGGCCTCTGAGTCACATGCCAGCCCCAGGCCGTCTCTCTCTCTCCTTATCCGCCCTGCAGTGATCCATCCCACAGCCGCTGTTCTCGTGTGTGTACTTACTCTGCTCACTCTGCCGTGTTCTGTAACACTCTTATTTTCCAAGTCTGTCATGTCGACGCATCGCTCTTTCACGCCGTGTTTTATAGAATAGCCTAATTTCTTGGCATGCATTTTCAGACAGAATCTTGCTACCCCAGCGACAGCAGCACGGGAGTCTGGCAGTGGCCAGAATCTCAGCGGCTCACCTCTTGCTCTGTCTGTCTTTCCTGCCCCCCTCAGTCTGCTGTGGGCCATGACTACCAGAGCAAGCTGTCCAAGCATTGCTCTCAGACCGACACCTCCAAGGGATTCGGGGGCAAGTTTGGTGTCCAGGCAGATCGGGTTGACCAGGTAGGACTACGTGGGTTTTTGCCATGTGGCTGATTCAGTATTTATACCCAGATTCCATTGACTCATCTGTGTGCACTTACCGAACGTGACGGCGAATAACTTTGTCAGTGTCAGAACGTGTCCTTTGAAACTTGTTTGCATGTGTGGTGACTTTGGGAATATTCTGGAGCTGCCTTTTCCTGTGAGGTGTGAAAGTCGTCTTTCTGCAGACACAGAAGGTCCTTCCTGTTTTTATCGGGCGCCTTGCCTGTGGTCTGTGTTACCACTTCTGAAAGTGAGTGGCCCTTCCGCATTCTGACGCTGACCACGTTTCCTAACTGTGTACTTCCAGTCTGCAGTGGGATTCGAATACGCTGGGAAGACGGAGAAGCACGCTTCGCAGAAAGGTGCGCTCAGCGTTACATTTTGATGTCCGATCTTTTCTTTAATGCAGTGCACCCTTATAAAAACTGTCCTGAATCAGTGCTGCTGAGTGGTAAATTGTAAATTGGTGCTTGGCAATCAGGGCAGTGTTGGACTGAAGTTTCCACCTGCCCCGCCCCCTGCTCAACCATCGGGCCGACCCCGAGAATTTGCCAA
>JAODKM010000008.1:23171290-23181554 GCA_026780845.1 Petrocephalus sullivani | reverse complement strand
ATTAGTTAAGTTCTCCCCAAGCGAGCTCGATGGGCCGAATGGCCTCCTCTCGTTTGTATAGTTCTTATGTTCTTATGTTCTTATGAGGAATTGGGCACATTTTGGCTTGTCCCCTAATACTAGACCACAAGAAACCCAGTATAGCTATATTTATATAAAAAAATGCACATTTAATGTAAAATCAGTATTTAAATATTTGACACACACTCTCTTTCAGCTGGCGATGATGAGATTTCGTTTGATCCTGATGACATCATCACTAACATTGAGATGATCGACGAGGGCTGGTGGAGGGGCGTGTGCAAAGGGGCCTATGGGCTCTTTCCTGCCAACTATGTGGAGGTCAGGCAATGAGGCGCCCGCCTGCTGCCGATCCTGCCTTAACTAGCCCCCGGAACTCCCGCCCCACCACCTCCCTTCCTGGACAGGAGTGGAGGCCAGCCTCTCTGCCACTTGCCTCCTGTATGAATGATTCTCAGGTCTGTCTGCTCCCATCTCCATTTTTCCCGCTCATCCTCTAGTTTTCACTGCCACCGTGCATATAAAAAAGAAAGAAACTGCTTCCTGGCATGATCCACCTTGATTGGGGAGAAAATGTTTTCTTAAGGACTTCTGGCTTACTGACGGCAAGTTCAGAAGTGCAGAGCTTGTTGGGCTCATCACTACAATTGCAACCATTTCCATGATGCCATCTGATAGCTTTAATCGAAGGAGACATGCTAATTGTTCAGAGCTTTGTCTTCTTTCTTATTGTTTTTGTAAGTGCTGATTTGTCAAACCTCACGGCATTAAATCCCTGTCCCTCAGATGCTAGTGCTTGAACTGGGACCATGGTGTAGTGGGGAGATCTTGAGGCCGTGCTGCCAATGCAGTGATAGTGAGCATGATGGTAGTTTGAAGTGGACCTGAACCTTCTCAGCCTGCGGTAAAGTTGGGAAAGTTGCTGCTGTTTGTTTCCTAGCACTCAATAGCTGCGGATTCATGAGATTATCATTTATTTTAAAGGCTTGCTGTAGCTTATGTATTTCTGTGGTGCATCATTTGAAACACTACTCATTGTTGAAGTGGGATTATTGTTTAATGGCTATGAAGAGATAATTGAATGAGAAATGAACAACCTCTTGCTCTTTAATTGGCACACCTCTTTCAATTCAGTGTCAAACTTATGTACTACTCAGCTAAATCATTAATTAAGCTAATTAATTTGATCAAATTTGTGGGGTGGCATTTCTTTGGCCTGTGCCTTCCACCTGGAGAAGTGCAAGTTGATAGGAAGCAGGCCTCGATCAGCCCCTCTGGGACGTCTGCAGTATGTTCTGATTCAATGATCCTTAGGGGTTGGAGTCCCATGTGTCATCAGTGTTAACAATGTTAAATAGACCATTCCACATTTTATGATAGGTGTTTAAGATGTATAAGAAGAAATTTCTGGAATACTTTATCCCTGTTAAAATTTAATTCCATTTTTTTCCTCCCTCTCGCCATATTGTGTTGGACATTACTGGTGCCACTCCACAGTGTGGTACTCATGGCTAAATATCTACAGTGCTTTCAGTATAAACAATCTTATGTTGGAATAATAAGTCATAATGGTTTTAGACAATCTGATTCACTTGCTTGACGCCATGTTGTTTTGGCATAGCCACTGATCAAACCTTTTTTCTTTTTTAATAAGTGACCTTTCCAGATTTTGCGTTTCCTTAATAGCCTGCATAGTTCATTACATTTCCTGCTTATTTTTTGTAAGTAAATAAAGTTTCCAATAACCAGAAACTATGGGTATTATGTATGTTTCTTTAAATGTATGCATGTTTTGTGATGTTTTAGGGGTATTTTGGTGTTAATCTATGCAAATTGATATTTCCGAGGCTGGTAATGCTCAGCAGTTTTGGGACCTGTGCCCACGGCTGGAAGGTTGTGGTCTCATCCTTTTGCCAGCAGGTCGATCGTATTGCTGTTGGCCTTTAACCCCAGTTATTCCAGGAACACTGGCTGACCGTCCTCTCTGATCCTTACTTTGCACAAAGGTAAACATGATTCATGGTATTTAACAAAGTTCAGAATTTGTTACAGTATTTGTACTTCTGCCACAAAGTTCTGTATTGCCTCTCAAATGTGACAGTATTTTGATTGCAATATTGAGGTTGTTCAGATGATTGTGATTTTTGTCATTTTAGAAATTGGGAAATGACAAAAAGTGAGAGAGGAAACATCTCTCATCTGTATTGCTCATCCTTTGTGTTGAAGCATGTTTTGGTTCATTTCACTGTAGGGGATAAACCTACAGAAACCATTGTGAACTTTCAAAGTTTGAGACAATTCTATGATTCCAGCAGGATTTCATGTACTTTCAATAGGTAGCAAGGGTGAAAATGACTTCTGTCGGGGTGAATGTGCAATGATGGCAGCAATGAATGGCTGCCTGCTGGGCAGTGCGTTCTATGAAACCTGACACAAATGATGAAAGGAGGAATCCAGAATAATTACCCTCGTTCAGATTACGATGTTTACATCCTGTACTCATACCTGGTAATACACACCATCTGAGACCCAAGTGTTCCATGGCCCTCGGAGGGGAAGACTTGCAACCGAGTGGAGAGAAACACATTCAGCCTGCCGCCTGTAAATGAACAAAACAGTGATACTCTGTTCATCCTTGTGAGGGGACATTTGCCTATTTTACCGACATGAGAGCTGTATGCTGTAGCTGTGCTTTGAAAGCAAAACCACCAAGGCACAATTCTGTCGCACTGACCTCTGAACATTACGGTTAGCCTAATTCCCTGGCTGCTCAGTTTGTTTCTGCAGTAAGTCTTTGTCCATCTTTAGGCATAATGCTCAGCCGAGCTTATTTTTCATAATGCGGCTACAGCAGGACAGGGAACACAGAACAATGTAACTGCCTGAAGTCTGCACACCACTGCAGTTCATCCTCCAGGCCTGATATGTTTTTCTTACTCTCAATGATTAGGACATATTTAATTACCCTCCCATGATGCGAAGTAATAGTATATGCATCACAGAGTGCCAATTAAAGCTATTCGCCACCCCTCACCTTAAAATGTTTTGATTTACAACACTGATTCACAGTCTACAATGTGATGTAGTTACATATTTTTGCAATAATTTTGTTTTCCATATAACTGTTTGCACTGTGATTCAATGTTGCAAAACTATAAAGCTTGGAAAGAAGTTTTTATTAGTACTGTACTATCCTCAGACAGAGGGGCAGGTACTGGCAGGTACTGGAGATTTGTGTACATATTCAGCAGGAATGACCTGCGTGCAAGTAATGAACCGGCATCATAGAAACAAAGCTAAATTTAAAGTAAAAATGTAATCGTCCAAATTTCTACATAAACTGTGAACTGAGGAAAGACCCATTAAAGAAAAACAACCATAGTGCAATATTATATTTATTTCTTACAATAAATTTTGGTTGCCATACAAGAGTATTGAGGATTTTGGGGAAAGTGCATTTTAACATGAACGTCTGTTTTATTTCAATAATTAACTCTAAAGAAGAGGATTTTGTAGCACAAAATTACAGCAACATAGATAACATGAACACAAGTCTTTACACAAAGTAGAGCGAGAAACACCTTAATATCTATGAAGAATTATAAAGGAAAAGAAAGAGGAAACCAAATTGGAGCTGATCTCTAAGAGGAAATCGATTTGAGACGGGACTCGTGCTGGTTTGCCCACCGCTGGCAGCAAAGCCTAATCCACTGGGTGACGCCTTTTAGCTTTTTTTTTCCTTTTTTCTTTTTAAAAACTCCACTATTTAGCTCTAATGTTAGTTCCACAAATGTATTAGCTTAGTGATATGTAGTTCCATAAACTCAATTTGTCAACAGTCACATCTAGTCATTTTTTATTTAAATATATGTTACCGTAACAAGTGTGCTCAGACCGTTTGCTATAAAGTGGCCCGAGAGGTTATATATAAATTTACAGCCTGTGACATTTTGGTAATTTATACACACATTATACACAAACTAAGCATTTTCAAAATGTAATTACACTATGTAACAGAGGCAGGTGACCATTTGATCTTGGTATTTCTAAGGGTCAATTTTCTCAAGTGGACATGGAGCCTTTCATTGTTTCCGTTTTTCCTCAAAACTAAAATAGGTCAAATTCTTGATATATGAGAGATCTGCAATAGTCTTGCCGATCCATTTCATATAAATATTGCTTCTTAACTGGAAATTCATAAATCTGATATATTCTTTTATTTTTTGGCAAACCATACTTTATGCAGTTTATAAAATGTCATATAATTCTATATAAATCATGAAAAATACTGTGCTTTTCTCTGAAGCTCTGTTTTAAAATAATATCTATTTAAAAATGATAGAATTAGCAGCTTAGCTCCTGTAAGTCTTCTTAAAGGAGGTCTGTATTCCCTTAATTTCTTGGATAATTATGTGTATATATTTTTATATAACATCGATATATAGATATACATCTACCTCATCCATTCGTACAGCTCAGGCATGTTAACGTCAGCAGTTCAATCCTATCGAGGAGGGGGCAGAAATACTGTAATCTGCACCCCCTACACCTTTCACTGGGTACAGACCCCCATCAGAGGAGTTGCAACAGACACCCCTGTTGGCACTGATTAGGAAAATTTAACACGGACACTTTCACCCTCATTTGCTTTCAAAGAACAGTTCTGATGGCAGCGGTTTTTAGACTGCTTTATTGTGCTCTGGACTTGGTTCCACAACAGATTAATATGTTTTATAAAACCTTTTGTTCCTCTTTTGCAGTTTATAATATTTCAGGTATTCTGAAAACACTTCTCCCTGCAACCCTGTCCAGGACAAACGGTTGGAAGATGGATGAATGGGTGAAAACAGTTCTCAAAACGCTCAAGGACTGTGCAATGCCAAAACTACACCCTTCCAGTAAATGAGAATAAACGTATCTTAACTCGCATTTATTAAGAATCCATTAGTTCAGTACCACCTGCTCCTTGTACGTTTAACATTGGTTTAAAAAGCAACTGGTCTACATTCTCTAATACATGCGTTTACAGCTGTTCTTGGTAGCAGATTACAAACAACTGGTAATTCATATTAAACAAATCTGACCTTTTGCTTTACCAAACCAATACAGAAAATAAAACAAAAAACTTCCAATATATCCATCCTGCTAAGCTAAAAAATAATAAACCCGTTGTGGGTGAAGAAGAATGACGGTAGGTGACAGCCAGTCGAAAGCCACTGGGACCTTCACAACTTGCTACACCCTGAGATGAAAGGATGGTCTCCCTTCTTCATCCCTGGAGGCCAGGTACAAGGGCCCTCCTGTGTGAATCTTCAGGAGCACACCGAACAGCAATGCAACAGTGAGAAGACGACTGTCCACCTGTTTCCTGTGTCACTACCCCCCCCCCCCCGAAACAAATACTAATTTTTCCGATTTGAATTAATTAATACATACACATAGTGTTCTCTGTATATGTACACATATTTATGCAACTTTAAATGTTATTATAGCAGCAAAACACCTCTAAACAATTCACACACTGCAGCCATACAGCACAGTATCAGTCTGTTTCCCTTCCAGATTTTAGAAAAAGGAAAAAAAAAAGCAGTGCTAAAATATGGTTTTCAGAACCGTGATAAGTGTTCAGCTTCGAACCTTTTCTCTTTAAAAACCTCTAACACAGAGCAACAGTTCAGAGCTAAGGATTAACACAGAAATAGTCTCTTCAGATAATGCCTCTATTGAGGACTTAGAAGACCTACTGTTAAAGATCAGGCCAAACTAAAGGAATCAATGGCTGAACGAATGTTGCTGAATCAAGAGGAACACTGCTGTATCCGGCTATCTGGCACGTTCTTGTCTGGACTTGGGCTCGGGACGGGACAGGGCTGGGGCAATTCTGAAATAAGAGAGGGTCGGCCCTTGGCATTCACTCTGACTCACCTGCACTTGCGTGGAAGACAATAATGGTTAATATACATTTTACACCTTTCAGACAACTCATATAGATATACTGAATTCAACTGAATCAAAATTTACCATATTTCCAAAAAGAAAAAAGTTGAAAGCAAATGACAACTTACAAACATGACTGCTTGCTACAATTGTGCCCCTATAGGTGTGAAATAGGTGCAAAATATTAAGAGGAGGTTTAATTTTCAAGTAGAAACATCAATTGTGGGACTGCATGTGTGCTCTGAAAGAAATGATGACGACAACTGAGCAAATACTTCAACTATCTTCTTTCCAGAGAAATGCGTGAGAAGCAAGACGTTTTTTTTTTTTCTTTTTTTCTCTACACAGCTGATGCATCAATCAATATAACCCCGTTTTCTCAAGAAATATTCTCTGAAGAAATTCTAGCAAAGATAGAAAATGAAACCCCAGCTCTGCTGGTTTGGGTGCATCCAAATGAAGCTGATTTAAAAAGTCCTTATATTCCAAAGCGATTAGTCTCTATTACAGGTTTGTCACTAAAAAGAAGGCCCTCCCTCCTCGGCTCCAGGGGCGCACGGCTCAGAGCGGAGGCCGGGCTGCGTGCTGATCACTCAGAATCAAGAGAACTCTTGTGCTTATTGAGGAACTGCTTGGGTTATTTCAAAAATGCAGTTCTTTAGGATGTGATGATTCCTAATCTCCGACGAGAGCACGATGGGAATATAATTACACACTTGATAGAAGTTGAAAAGAAAAAAAAAAAAAGGAAAAAATGAACGAAGAGAGCAGTCCTTTGGAGAAAGGTCACCCTCTCTTATCTATCTAATAGGAGCTTCAATGCTCTTTCTATATTCATTCGATGGCCGACTCGAGTCACCCCTAAGTCTATGAGGTCTTCCTTCTGGAGGTTGGGTAAATGGGTCCCCTCAATCTCATTGTCCATAAAGGCGTCCTTGTGCTCAGCCAAGTTGAGGCTCTCCAGCCAATCTGCTACATCATGCTTGGTCCACAGGACGACTGGCTTGGTGGCGAAAGGCCTGTTGGAGACGGCCTGGATGAGAGTCAGGGGTGAGGGCGAGCGGCTGCGGCCCGAGCCCAGGCTGAAGCGCTCGCCCGTGATGGGCGGCGTGGGCAGGCCGAACACGTCCGTCAGGGTGGGCGAAGAGGCCGAGGCTGGCAGTGAGGAGGCGCGGCCAGAGCCCGAATCCGGCGGGGACATGACCGGGCTGGAGGCGCGCTGCTGGGCCGGCATGCTCTCCGGCTGTCGACCCGGGGATGGGGCGGGCTGCCCGGTGCCAGGCCGGACGGCGAAGGTGACCATGGTGTTCCGCTGTGTACCTGAGGCTGGGGCTGCACTCTCTGTACCCCTGGAGGAAAAGCAGGGCAAACTGGCAGTTAGTCACACAGGGTAGCAAGGAGGGCGCCCCCTACTGGTCACAGCCAGGGCCACACACAGAAATATAACATACCCAATATACAGAGGATACAGAGAGATCAATCAGAGCAGGACAAGTCCGTATAGTTATTGTAACGAAAACATTTTTAAAATTAAATGACATCTGCTGTTTCATTATTCAGTAGGTTATCAACCATCAAAAAAGTAATCTTCAAAATAATAAACTGCTTTTATAACAACTTTAAAAATTAGGACATGGATTTTCTCAAGAAAATTCATCGGCTTCCCTGTCATTAAACAGCTTCTTCATTACTTGACTGATTCATTGAAAAGATAAACTGCACTGCAAATCAAACAGAAAATACAGAAATGCCAGAGGACCGGAGCCGTCAGCCTGTTTAGCCTGGTTTCCTCTGTGATTTGCCAGAAAGAGGGGACTGTCCTCCCATGCGGTAAGCCCTATTCAAAGACCCAGCACTTGATGCCTCCATTTCCTCTCCAAGCACCAGCATGTGCCAGGTTTAGTGGATCAAGGGAAGCTGACAGATGGACACCTCTGTGGCTCCAGTGCTCTACACATGACCAGTCCACTACCAGCCTTGCAGGCCAATCCCCAGTCTGCGTGCACAACCTCTGAATGTGCCACCCCTCCATCTGGTTTTTTTTTTAGATAAAAGAAAAAATCCATTTTCATCCGTTTCTCTGTGGTTTGGATTAGGATTCAATAATTGTATTAAATGAGAGTCGATAGCTTTATGTGCAGAGTGTGAACCTTGCATTTGTATAATGTGACTTCCTGCTAGAGGTTAGACGAATGTGGCAGGAAATAGTTCGAAGAATCAGTACTTAGGCACCATGCTGGTCACTTTGCGGCAGATTTTTTTATTTCTCCTAATGTGTTTTTCGTATAACAAATACTGTATTATTTTAACACATTTTATCAAAATTACAAAATGGCAATATTTTGTTTTAATAGTGTTTTCTCCAGTATTTGCATAATTTCTGCACAGTTTACATCACACAAATTGATAATATATAAACGGCATTTTTAATGTTATTTATCGATACAGCCAGTGGAGGGCAGCACCATCAACACAACCTTCAGATGAGCTGTCCACAGTCAGCATGCTTCACGACTCCCTAAATGCCATAGGAACCCGAAAAAGAGCCACTTTCAGCCAATGCTAATTATTAGACAAATTTTAAACAAGCTCTTGCTCAGTGAATGAACTTGACCACTTAAGTACTCAAGAATAGCATGCAGAGCCACGGCAGACCGGAACACTGAGCCACTGGCCAGGATGATAATGGGCTATGTGCTTCACAGTCACACTGGGGAGTGTGAAATCCGCAGTGTCACAGTCAGCCATTGTGTGTGCTTTACATATTTGTGAAACTGCTATTACACCTTCAGCAGATTTTGGGCACTTGAGCACATTTCACCACAATCTGGATCAATTGACTGCTGAAATTTTCAAGATGGAGGTGACCGATAAGCACTGGGTGTAAATTCAATTCTCATATCCGCTGACCTCGGGGAATTTTGAATCAAAAGACCTCTTCATTGTCATTGGTTTATGTATGATTCATAAAAGCATTTGCATGCAGACCTGCCGTTAAGAGTGCAATTCTGACAACTGAGTGCTAAGCTAACATGATGAATTACAGTAAAAGCATCTGAAGACATGGTACTGAAAGGCACTAAATTAAATATATAAGTATATTATCACCTCTGTTACATTATTAAATTAGTATTTTTTTAGTACATGAAGTACATGATTATTGAAAACAATGCTACACCTATGCTACTCAAATTGTTTGTTGAAGCTAATTCTAAAGAGGTTGAAGATACAGGAAAATACAGGAGCATGAAACTGAGCCCATCCAGCTACCACTTTTACTTCCACAATCCCATTGGGCCCTACTGGCCAATCACAGAGACACCTGGGTTTCTGGGCGGAGCTACGGCTGGCCAAATGCAGGTTCACAAGCCATTTTATTGGCGCCGAGCCTCAGGGACAAGATGCTCATGACGACTGCAGAGCCGTGACAACTAGATCACAGACAGTCCAATGGCGGCCCCCGTCGAGCAGGAGTGGCAGAGCGGCACAATCTGTGTGCTCCATGTCTTAGCTCCATGGCACAGACCATCAGAAGACACATGAGGAGGTGCATGGTCAGTCCCAAGGTATCAGCAGTCCAACTGGGTTAAGATTTGCTGCTTATTATGCCTATTATAGGACAAGCCTCACTGAGAGAGGATAGCGTCTTTACCCTGTAACAGCTAGTGTCAGATTAATGGTCATTTATCGTTTAATTACAATGTATATATGACTTATTCTACCTGCCTGGCCTGTTCCATAAAAGAACCCCATATTAACAGTAAATTCTTTAGATAAAAGAAATGTACCCATTAAATTTAATACAACAAAACTGCTTCCTAAGTTCTGCAGAAACACTTTGTAAGAGCAAAGATGCTGCTGCTTATTCAGACCTGGCTTCCGTTGCTGACAGCTGGATGCGGAGGACAGGAGAAGCTAAACAGGGCTGTGAACAAGCACTGCTCTCATCCCACATCTGCTCATAGACCTTCTTACCCCCCTGCTACTCAATGCACTTTTCCACACGGGAGGCCTTCTGGCACAATTGGAAGGGTTTGATGCTGCCAGCTGGGGAGACGTACAGTGTGCAGTTAGGAGGATCACACATCTGTGCTCACCTGCTCTCTGTGCTGTCTGATCGCCTATCCATATTCACCACCAGTCTTCATTTGCATCAGCATCTGTATCACAATTCAAATATCCTCCATGCATGCTACTTCACTATGGTGCTATACCACTCGCTCCGCCAACATGCCCAAGTGCAGAGCTTACATGTACCATCATAGGAATCCACTGCAAGTGCAGAGCTTACATGTACCATCATAGG
>JAODKM010000008.1:23120372-23149390 GCA_026780845.1 Petrocephalus sullivani | reverse complement strand
TTCACATTACTTTCTGTAGGCGACAAAACTTTTGTCTTGCCAAAATTTGACCTTTCTGTATTCAATAAATGATAAATATTTTTTTCATTGAAACAAATTTATTTTAGTGCAATAAACGTCATTTGGGAGGGTTTTAACGTAGAAATGAGCTATTTCTGAAACTAATTGATTGATTAAAAGTCAGGTTGATAGCAGGTGTTTCTACCAAATGGATGAGCGACAAGACTTTTGTCAGGGACTGTAGAAAAATAAACTGAATTGAATAGAATATGTTGGAAGTGACTGAGAAATGTGGATATCGCATGGCCACCTCGAACCTGCAGCTTTCAGCTTCGCATGCTTGACCACCATACTGTCTGCTTACATGCAAAGTACCACGATTATGAAATAGGATATCAGGCAAGAAAATATAGGCTAAAAGAACCCAGGGGATTTTAGTCTGCTCTGCTAAATGTGGACTAGACTTCTGCTTGTACAGTAGACTGATGAAAAATGAAATAAGATTTAATAGAATTATTAATAATGTCAATGACATTTTAAAACATAAAAAATGCATTTTTTCAAAAGCATAAATGGAGATTCAATAATGTACAAACGTTTCATTTGACTTGATAATGCATTAGGGATTTTTCTTTTTTGCAAAGCAAGTGGATAGTTTTCAGGTTACATAATATGAGTGTTATTATAAACAACGTTATTTTCTATTTTTTTGCTAGTTACGTATTCTGTTCGGTTTTCTCCCACAGTTCAAAGACATACAGCTAAGTGAACTGGTGATGAAACGATTGTTTGCCATTAGAGGTCACTAGAATGCGTCTCTTTGCCTACCCTGCCCTGCCCTCCATCAGACACACAGAGGCTTGGGGTCACAGTGCAGGTCAGCCAGCATGCAGTGTCCCTGGCGTTACGGGTTAAGGGCATTTTCTCACTGGAGCGGATAAGTAGCTATTTGACAGAGGCCAGGGCTCGAACCGGCTACCTTCTGATCACAGAATACAGCCTGGTGTCTCAATCTTGCTCAAACTGTTACATTTTGCCAGCTGTTCTGACAAGTAATGTAGAGGTACAGCAACAATTAAATAAGTGAAGTACACAATAGTCAGTTTGACAGAGCAAAATTAGAAACTGACTCATTTATTTACATTTGTAGCTTAAAATCTGTTCGCCATACGTAATCCATAAAGGAAGCAAAGTGGCTCAGTGGCTTACACTATGGTCTCTGTGGCTGGGGGTTTGACTCCTGCCTCTGTGTGTGTATGTGTGTGTGTGCGTAGCACTCTCTCTCTCTCTACAGCTACTCTGGTCTCTTCCCATAGTCCAATAATGTGTAGTTAAATAAACCGCTGTCCCTGAGTCATGCGTACTCTGCGATGGTACATGGGGGCGTGTGCCCTGCACACCTCCTGCCCTGTGTGCCTGGGATGAGCTCTGGGCTCACGGAAACCCTGTGCTGCATGATCAGTTGTGTACTTAAAAAACATTATGAATTGAGCCACCATTTTGCATAAGCATGACTTCATCAATTCAATAAATTACATTTACGAGTACATTAATTTTTCCTATTTTACATCCACAATGTGTGGCTGGTCATCAATATACCAGCTTTTACTAAAAGAAGGCTGTGAAGTAGCTGATGAGACAGATGACACAGGACCACGATATTGCGCTGGAGATTTATTGCGCAGGGTACGTGATACAGAATATGAGACTCTGGGACAACAGGTGTTGACAGGGAGATAGTTCTGGGCAGTTGGCAGCCATCTTTGGAGTACGTAGCAGTGACAGAGAGAGACAGACCAAGTTTGGAGGGAAGGTGTGAAGAGGAAAGCATGAAGATTTAGAAGCACTTCCGGTGGACGATGGAGGGCCCAGCCTCCTCATACTCGTCTTTGCTGATCCACATTTGCTGGAAAGTGGAGAGGGAGGCCAGGATGGAGCCACCAATCCAGACTGAATATTTACGTTCAGGTGGCGCAATCATCTGCAGGAGAAGTGGGCAGAAGTCAGCAACCTCTCTTCTCATCGGTCTACTCATCGCCAAAGAGCGTCTACAGTATGCAACTCACCAAATCACCTGAACGCCTCAATACCTCACAATGGCTTTCAGTTTAGAGTGTTGTTTCCCAACCTGGTCCTCAGGGACTCACAGAAGGTCCACGTTTTTGCTCCCAACTGGGGAGCTGGGAGAGAGCAGAAACGCGGACCGTCTGCAGGTCCCCACGGACTGGATTGGGAAACACTGGTTTAGAGCAAGAACATCATGTGAATATGTAATTTGCATAAAATGAATCCCTGTATTTGTCCACGTAGACAGCGATAAGTGTATAGGCCATACATCTCCTGGCACCATTTCCCCGGTCGTTCTTGCCAAGATCTCCATGTGGGCTTCAACTGCTACTGGTTATACAATATGTAATTTGCGAAGCACAATCTTGTATGTGTGGCACAGAGACAATAGCAGTACCTTGATCTTCATGGTGCTGGGAGCTAAAGCAGTGATTTCCTTCTGCATGCGGTCACCTATACCAGGGTACATGGTGGTACCACCAGAGAGCACATTGTTGGCGTACAGGTCCTTGCGAATGTCAATGTCGCACTTCATGATGCCGTTGTATGTGGTTTCATGAATGCCAGCCGACTCCATGCCTGTGAAGAGCAGAGTCCGGTCACAAACTGCTGCTCTGACTCACTGAGGCCCTCCTGAGGCCCAGAAGCAGTACTGCTGCTGCCTCTCTACCCAGCATTTAAAGGTACTTCATAGTGCATCAGAGAACCAAAAATGAACAGCAGGCACTATAATGTGACTGAAATATGGCATCAGCTCTATTGACTCTAACTGACATCTTTCTTGACTGATATGATGATATGAGGTCAAACATTTGGCCTGGCATGTATATGGTACATTGCTGCGGGAGATTATTTTGTATTTAAAAGGCAACTGCAAAAACTTTGATGTACATTTCGCTGTAAACTAAACATCAGAATCAGGAGATGGCTTATCACTGCAATTTTTTTTCCACAAAACATCCATGCAGTGGTGCTGGACTAAATCTTAATGAAAATATAATTGCAATATTATTTATTCATACCACTATTACACTGTCAGCTGCATCGACCCTGAACATGTAATAATGAATGTAGTGTTGGTTCAGATAATTGGAAGACACTGTTAGTAACAGACCGATGAAGGAAGGCTGGAAGAGCGTCTCGGGGCAGCGGAACCTCTCGTTGCCAATGGTAATGACCTGACCGTCGGGCAGCTCGTAGCTCTTCTCCAGGGAGGAGGAGGAAGCAGCGGTAGCCATCTCATTCTCAAAGTCCAGGGCCACGTAGCAGAGCTTCTCCTTGATGTCTCGCACGATCTCACGCTCAGCTACCGGGTGGAAAGACCAAGTCACACTGTTAATCAGCACCATCCTCACTCCAGCAATCATCAGAGGTGGGGACTCGTATCACCGACTTGCAGCTCGACTCGGACTCAGGTCACACATTTTATGACTTGTGACTCGACTTGGCAAAACCGATCAAAAGACTTGGACTCGACTTGGACTGGAGGGCAGATGACTCGAAACTTGGACCCCACATGCACCCTATGACTCGATAAGACTAGAGGTTATAGTCCCCCCTCTGGATACCATAACATTATTTTATCATTTCAGGGTATATTAATTCTCTGCTGTCTACACTTTCACTAGGCTGAACGGAAGGCCTCCTGAGAGTTTGTTGGAAAGATGTATCACTCCCACATATACATGGATGTAAAAACTGTGTGAGATCAACTGCAACAGAGTGGAGATCTCTGCTGATGAAGAACTTAACCTACAGCGTACTGTGGCAGTTTTTTTTTTTTTCCTACAGCAAGTTCATCGGTTATGCTGCAGCAGGTTAATGACTAAAGGTAAGGTAGGGGCTCAAGTTACATGGCTCACTACTTGACTTGGACTTGAGACACACATTTGATGACGTGTGACTCAACAGCAGAAATGGAAAGACCTCAACTCGAGGGCACATGATGTCAGACATCACTTGGACATACAATGTTTTGACTCAGACTTGCCAATGAGTGACTCGTACCCATTCCTGACAATCATCTGATAATACTGAATGCATTCCAGTTCAGGCAGCACACATTACGCACACATTGTAGCCACGACCATGGGAGGTTTGAAATAATCATATTTGGTGTTAACAGTAACACTTTACTTGAGAGGGCACACGTAGTATTATGCTATTGCTTATGTAGTAATTAACCACAAACTAAGTCGTAGTTACATACTGATCTCATGTTGGTTCATCAATATTGAAACGTGACATATGTCTCAAGCAATTACTATTTTTGTTACTCTGTTAATTCTGTAAACCTTTATTACTAAAGGAACAAGTCATGAATAACATGTGAAGTACTGATATAATTTGTTAGTTTGTTCATCAATAATGAATCATGATGCATCCTTTATCCCAAGCAGTTACTATATGTGTTAATTCTGTAATGCCTCGTGAAGTACTGAAAGAACAAATAATAACACAAATGAAATAAATCATGATGCATCTTTTATCTAAATTAGCTACTATATTTGTTGATGATTTGTACTTTAGTAATAACTCAGTTGCTACTAAGTATTTGTACCCTCTCAAATATAGTTTTACCAATGCTACAAGAGCTTCCGGATCAAATAATACAATCATGACAGATCTATCTATCTAATCTTCTATGACCATTTATCCAATACATATACAGTACTGTGTAAAAGTCTTAGGCAGTTAAAGAAAATGATGTGTAAATGGTTTTCCTGTTGGTCTAAAACTATAACATTATGCCCAAATGTGTCTGCTGTATCATTTAAAAAACACTCCTATAGTCATCCCAGTTTTTACAGCAACCATCCAATATAGCCGTGTATTTTTTTACTAGTACACCTCTTACGGCTAATCAATACCTCTGTATTTTAGACTAATTTAATTAAATGAATACATGGAATGGCTGAGGTGCCCTTGAGGAAGGGTTTGGGATCTGAAGTGATGTTGTTCTATCCAGCCCATAAGATATCAGTGGCTTTTTGGAGAAGAAAATTTGGCTACTTTTTTTTATAATGTTACTGTTAATGTGAATATTTTTGAATGTTAATTTTTTCCCCCTTAGAATATGTACTTACTAACCAGATAAATAGCTTTAAACTTTTTTTCTGATTGTCTAAGACATTTGCACTGTACTGTATATACACGAAAATCTTAGATCTTTATTATTAATTGACTATATGTATGTACAGCAGCTCCCCGAGTTACTATGGTCTGTGTTACGATATTTAGACGTTATGATGTATTCCCATTGTATATTTATTCAATAAAATACATGAGATATTCAACTCTATTATAAAATAGCCCTAGTGTTAATGATGTTGTCAAATTGTAGGCTAATGTAAGCGTTTTAATCTTGTTTAAGGTAGGCTAGGCTATGATTTGTTTGGCTAGATGTAGATGTGTATTAAAATGCAATTTCTGCAATATATTTGGTTTATTGGAACGTAACCCTAGGTTGGGGGAGGTGAGAAGACAATTTCCCCACGAGGATCAATAATTATAAAAAAAAAAGTCACAATCAAGATTTTAAATACTATTGACAATGAATAAAGAATAAGATGTCCTTGCTTAAGACCAGTAAGAGTATTTCCATAGTAGCTTTTAGCGTTTAACCACACTAGCAAATGTTGTGTTAGACATGACAAATAGCCAGGAGATGGCAGTCTTTCAATGCTACTGAGCTGGTAAAACAGCCAAGGCACTGATTTTAGTATACTGACTTTCATTCAGAGAAGATAACCAGAATGCCTACATTACTGTTGTAGCCCATTCTGTGACCAGATAATGATTAAATTTTCGTCTGGCAAGTCAGATCAGATACAGTAACTTAATTTTGCAAACAGAGAAAACTCTTTTCCTTTTTAACTGGAAGGGCATTTCAGGCACTTGGGGAACTGACAAAGAACGCAAAAGACTGATGGTTTTCATTCATTTCCAGGCAAAAACACGAACACTTTCCACGCGGTGATAAACTAAGAGGAAAATAATGTCCGACAGGGCTCCGTCGAGCTGGCTCGGGGCGTGTAGGGCCGCCGCTCTGCCTCTCACACGACGTGGCCCAGCTGAAACACAACTCTGCGCTCCTCTACACGCAGTGCAAGTGTGTCAGGCAGTGTTGTGGCAGCAGACTCACTTTCTGCAGAACTAATGGGCTGACCCCCCCTCTTAGGCCGAGTAGCGGCATGCCTCCAATGCCTGGGATGCTGCTCTCCTGAGTCACAGGACCTTCTGTCCCCACCCCTGCACCCCCCACAGCTGCTAAGCCCACTCGTGACTTTCAGCCACCCACCCCCCCATCTGCCGAGTGCTGAAAAGCCTCTTCTATTTTAGGTCTCTCATCTTCTGTACTGCGACGTTATCTTTGACCGATATCTAGCGCGATACTGAAAACCTGTGAAAATGAAAGGCCTTTCTTACCTGTGGTAACAAATGAATAGCCTCTCTCAGTCAGGATCTTCATGAGGTAGTCGGTCAGGTCGCGGCCAGCGAGGTCCAGTCTCATGATGGCGTGGGGCAGGGCGTAACCCTCGTATACCGGTACGTTGTGGGTCACACCATCGCCGGCATCCAGCACGATACCTGACACAGTCAAGGACAAAAACATCAGTGCAGTCAACAATGTAATAAACAAAAATGTATTATTTAACAATTGTTTTCCTTAGGTGTACTAAAATCATCAAAATGACACTGCTGGTTTCACAGTTGGATCAACTGTAAAAGCCACGGGGACATATGGGTTGTCTGCTTCCTTTACGGTTTTCGTTGGTTGTGTGTGCATGCGTCTGTGCGTCTATATAATATTATGTATATATATATATATATATATATATATATAATACATACACACACATACACAATATATAAATGCAAATAAATAAATATATATATATATATATATATGCTGTCACTAAGAGCAGATTCACGGACCAAGACTTGCACTCAATGCAAATGGGTAGGGTGAAGTCAAACTAACTCAATACCTTTTCTATGTTCTAGTTCCCTCAACTCAAGACTTACCAGTGGTACGGCCAGAGGCATATAGGGAGAGGACAGCCTGTATGGCCACATACATGGCAGGCACATTGAAGGTTTCAAACATAATCTGCAGAAACAAGGACAACTCCATTGACATGGCCGTACAGTTTAACACAGCACAGCCTGACAGCAGATCCAGAGCATTCTGCAAAGGATGGAGGACAGAATGACCTGGGTCATTTTCTCCCTGTTGGCCTTGGGGTTCAGGGGGGCTTCTGTCAGCAGGACAGGGTGCTCCTCTGGGGCCACACGCAGCTCATTGTAGAAGGTGTGATGCCAGATCTGTGGCAAAGTGACAAAGGATGAGTGAAGGGGCGTCAGGGTTCACCAACTCTTATAAGGCGTCTTTAATTATTAAACAGAAATTATTGACCACCCCGAAAATTAAAACAGAGAATCCTACTCTGACAGGGACACCAGGTAGATTATTATTATTATTATTATTATTACAATGGCATACTTTTCAACAACACAAATACAGTCAACTCACCACTGTCTGATTTTGATGTAAAATGTATACATATTAATGTTTTCTTAAATTACAATTTTGTACACATGAGGAATTTGTCCATTTTAGGTCAGTCAGCTGCACCTGATGATAAATTAAATGTAACTTCTGTGTCTGACAGATAGCTCTACTTGATTGATTGATTGTTCCTTTTATTGTCATTGAATATTAATATACAACAAAATTCAGTTTGAAGCAAACCACTAAACTTAGTAGTTGCTTAAATAATAAAAAAAAAAATAAGTCCATATGCGATAAAGACAGATAGTAAAATGTGAATAGCATCACATCTTTAAAGAGCATATCAGTGACATCACAGCGTAATTATATGCCGCTGTGTCTGAGAGCTCTGGGCCGCCGCGAATACACACGCCGCCGCCATTTTTGCTTAGACTGCGGGCACCTTTTCCATGTCGTCCCAGTTGGTTATGATGCCGTGCTCAATGGGGTACTTCAGGGTGAGGATGCCTCTCTTGCTCTGGGCCTCGTCTCCCACGTAGCTGTCCTTCTGGCCCATGCCCACCATCACACCCTGAAAGAAGGAACAGTACCGCTTACAGTTCCAAAGTCTGGCATGCCCAAAAAAAGTGACCGTAAATGCTGTCCACTTTTCTGAACATACCAGGCCTTTTATCAGTGAGGTTTTCTAGATTTAGTCTTTGGACATCGTGAATGGGGCTAAACTGGGTTAACACTGATTTACAAATTCGTGTAGTAAAGTTCTTGGTAAAATTCCTCAGTGGTCTACTAATAGTAAAGTATGAGCGTACTTATGTCTGTGGTAACATTGTTACAAGTCACTTCACTTTCGGTCATGGGTATCTCAAGCATGGCTAAATATGAATGCCAGAAGGTACCCTCTGCTTATCTTAAGACAGCGGGCTAAAGGGATTATGGACGGTAACGCAGATGCCATCATACCAGAGATGTGCTAATGCTTTCACAATTAGTGCCTCTTCATTAAAGGATTATATAATGCTTACTAGTGAGGTTGAGCCAACTTGAGTAAATGAGTAACACTGTTAAAACAAAGACCCCCAAAGAGCAGGAATGGGTAACATTGCTGGAGGAGAAGAACAGAACTAAGACGGTCTACGATAAGAACAGCGTGTGAGAGTTGGACAATGCTCCCATCCCCACGATGATAAAAGCCATGACATGTATGAATTAAAGAAATATGCAGGGCCATGGCGTCTGGGCAACGATGCTGATCAGAGAGGGATACTCACCTGGTGACGAGGGCGGCCCACAATGGAAGGGAAGACAGCCCTGGGGGCGTCATCCCCGGCAAAGCCGGCCTTAACCAGGCCGGATCCATTGTCACACACCAGGGCAGTGGTCTCCTCCTCGTCACACATGTTCACTCAGACAGCTGTAAACCTGCACTCCAGAGCAACATGAAGGGTCAGTCCCTAAGTAAACGTAAGCATTAAACATTCTATTCAGTTAGTTAAAACTCCATCTTAAGTCTTCTGCTACAGTAAAACACGATAAAGGAAAACACGAAATACTTGTTATACTACTCTAATAAAGCTCACTCCACATTTGCCTTGAAATTTACGGTGCATTGGCTGTCCGAATCCACATCTTTCAGAGTTTTTCAGGATGTATTCAAGGGGCTGTACCACAATAGTTAGGTATCAATAACAAACAAAAAAGATATATCTAAATAATATGATAATGGACTGAAGTAATCCTTGAGACTAAAATCATAATATAAACTGAACTATAAACATCCAAGTTTACCAGCTATTTATGCTTTCCACTCAAAAAATATAAAAAGTAATTCTCTTTTGGTTTCCCATACAAAAAATTACAATTTTGCCCCCTTAAATATGAAATGCCCCTTCTCCAGCTGCATTAATCCCGACACTAAAAAACGCAATTTTAAAGAGCGCTTGCACTAATGTCACTATACAAAGAGAACCGAGTCTCCTGCGTGACTCACCTAGATGAGCTGGAGAGGAGACTTGCGAGCTTGTGCTCCCTTGAGAGAGTAAGAGTCAAGCTTCACCTGGTGCAGGCATTTATACAGGGATCCCCCCCAGTCCAGGCCACCGAATACCATCAGCCCGTCAGCCCTTTTTAGGAGACATTGCCATGCTAACAAGTGGACTGAAAGTCCAAAGGCATTTTGTCCTCCATGAAAAAGGACACAATTGCTCTGTGAAGCTGGAATGCATCCCACCAAATAGGTGGGTAGCAGTCTTTGTAGGAGTTTAATATTAGACTGTAATTTATTGCATGGAGACACGTGGCCCATTGTGGGAAGACAGGTCGCACTGTCATAGAGGATGGCATTTTGGAATCCTGCAGCATTGCACACTATAAATAAGGTGCTGCGCATAAGTCATAATGGAGGTATGGCCTTTTGTCTGTCCATCCACTGGGGCGTCACTACAACAGGCATTCCATAAAGAGAACCAGAGCAGGAACTCAACCTCCAAAATGCCTTCAAAGGAAATATCCTGCAGCAGCGATCGGCGCTTGATGACAAATGTGGCACACAAACCACCACCAAGTGCATTAAAAAAACTAAACTATTTATCTGCAGCCATAAACTGACCATTAAAGCTGAAAAATTGAGCATTAAAAGCTACTAAGTCTCAAATTGCTAAAGGTATTTCAAAACTTGAGATCCTGCCCTTTCATTTGGATCGCTGTGCAAAGTTCACAGAATAATTTAAGTTTCAAATAGCTAAAAAGAATGAGCAAGTAAATAATTCTACGAATATTAATTACAAGATTCAATGAGCACAGAGGACAAAAGGTTGTTTTCAATAACTTTATTAAAATGCCTCTTTTCGACAAAAAAATCTATAGTAGGCCAGAACACCCTGCGCTATATTGCACGTTTACCCTATCAATGATACTCCATGGCGTGGGAACAAAAGGCGCAAAAGGCGCCGACGACCACCTGCTCTTCTTAAAAAATAGATATTATATAGAAAATAGCCTGGATGCACTCAGTAGCTTTTAACATAGATTTGATTCTTCATTCACACAATATATACAAATCAGTAGGAACTTAAGATTAAGAGAAATAAACATTTTGACATACAGTATACTGATGCACATATGACTTGCCAAAGAAAAATCTGAAACAATGTGCAATAAAGATTGTAATATAACGTGCTAAACCCGATATACATAAACCCTTATATAATATACTCTTATCCTAATAGGACAGCTTTCAAATAAATTAAAACAGCAGAGATCTGTAGTGCATAGCTCAACCAGCAGCTAAAAAACATGATTGGGAGGCCACTTTACTTTCGTACCATTAGTGTTGTTGAGTATGACCATGTGTTTTTTTCATAGTTTTTGCAAAGCTTTAACCTCGGACGAGATATCGTCAAGACGGTGGAACAATTTAAGCAGCAGTGACAACACGTCAACATTCAATTCAAAATGTGTCATATCTATCTTTGCTTAACACATTCTGTGGATTCCAGCATTTGTTTTGCTGCAGTATTAACTGTGAAACATTTAACTGGGCCCTGAGGGTGTGTGCTGTGCTGTGGATCTCCCCGTGGCCCTCGTCAAGAGCCTTTGGGGCCGCTTAATGCTGACCAGCAGAGTTAACTGTTCTAGAGGGCACCAGTGAGGCACATGAATACGATGACATGCAGTGTCAGCAGATACGCAAGAAAAAGGTAGCGAGATTTGGCCCGTGATGTCAGCAGCTTGGAGCAGTACAGACTCCGCCCCCGTAGCCACCGCTTACAGGACAGGACTCCGCCTTTCATCTGGTGGGTGAAAAAATAACTTACGCTACAGTCGACAAGCTCATGTTCTACATGCTTTATGGTGTGCTGATGACATTCATTGTCTCATGACAGCACACAGTAAGTAAAAAGCTCCTGGTCTTGACCATGGAGACAGAGGTGAGCTATGGAATGCACTAACCTTGCGAGTGACAACATTCTCACTGGGGTCAATGATAAGGGCCTCGCGTTCATCCTCAGACTCCAGGTGAATGGTGAATTCTCCTTGACTTGCCCTGGAAATGCTGGTGTTCATGCTGAAACAATAACCAAAAACAAGTATCAGTGCAGGGGATAAAACGTAACTCGTACAAGGAAAACAAAAAGAAAAGAAAAACTATAACAAACTGGGATTTGCACAGTGGGTGTATCTTTGGTCAGGGTCTGAAAATGAGTGCAGGAGCGAGAGGGCGCGAAGGGATGCTGGCACCTTTGAACTCTGCCCTCAGCAAGTCCCAGAGCCTCCTCAGCCGCCTGCCTCCTGGCCCGCTCCTCTGTCAGGCTCTCTGTAAGACGGCTCAAGTCATGCTGGGCAGAGACCAGCTGCTGCTCCACCTCCACCAGCCTGGAGCAAACGAAAATGGGGTTTGGAGGGGACATGGGAGCAGCACAAGAATTAACATGCACAACACTCGTCGATTTTTACCTCCTTTTTAATACTATGATGACAAATATTTAACAACATCACCTGCTTCTCAGCTCACTAGCCTGGAGGGTGTCCGTCGCCACCACAGCAACACTCCGTTCTTGGGGTGCTCCAGGTGGGACCTCAGGAGCCACTGACCCCTTGTGGAGAAAGACTGTCTGGTCAACAGGAACTTGCAGAAAGTATATTTTCTAGTCCTAGTATATTTCTAATAGCATAATACATGCTTATAACAAAAATCAAATTTGGTTATAATTATCAAAAACAGTGAAGGGCAATTTAAGAAACAACAGTGACAGATGCAAAAATTCTGGAAGAACTCACAGGAGCATGGCCCTGACATAGTTGGCCAGGAAATGTTTGGATCTGACTCTCAAGCCAGTAACAGCGATTCTGCAGATCACCCAGGTTCAGCTGTGTGTCCCTCAGGGTTTGAGACACTGTCTTTAACTGGGAAGCCAAGCCCATCTTCTCCTCCACAGTCTGCACGAGCTTATAAAGATGGGATGCAAGTAGAACATCAAATACATGCCTCCTACTGTAGCTTGCTTTCAGAACAGTGATTCAGAAATTTACATGGAATTCACTGCTTTATTAATAAAAAAGAAACAGGCTCTACATCAGTGCTGGTACCTTGGCATTGACCTGCTGAAAGCGTAAATCTCGCTGATGGATCTCTTGGAGGCAACTCTGGAGGTCGCTTTGAAGCTGGTGCCGCTCTGCTAGAAGAGGGAGCTGCTCCCCAGATGAGTCCTTGGCTAGTGGGGCCATGTTCTCCTGAAAGAACAAACCGAAATGAACTACTGGAACTTAGCGGTTTCCATTTCTATTTCATTTCCAAGTGTGCGGTGGTGGAAAAAGTACTCGCATACTTAAGTACTTCATTATAATGCTACTCATGGAAAAGTTTTAAAAAGTATGTAGGTAAAAAGTACAAAAAGCAACCTATTAAATTCACTGGACAGGTCTGAATACAGCACTGTACGCTACAGGGTAGCACAGGAAGAAAACTGGGGGCTTTTTATTCGCAAAAGCGGCGAGTCTGCTGGCACAGATTCGTGTTATGGCTTCTGTACTCTGCCAAAGAGACTGATCTATGAGTCTGATTTAAAAATTAATTTAAACATATCACGGGCCAGTACCGTTAGACTTCTTATAAGTGTTAAATGACGTGCCAAAAACCCTCGTACTCCACTATGAAGATGGCTGATAGTCCAATGTAATCATTTTAGTAGGTTTCTAGTGCTACTAACTTTGAATATCCACAAATTTAAATATCATCAATTATCAACAATGTTATGAATAATAATAATAATGATGAAAGGAATACATTTTCTAAGGTATTACAAGTTCTACAGAATCAAACATGAACAATCAGAGGGGCCTTCAATTACACATCAAAATTTGGGGGGGGGGGATGTTAAATGTAGGCAGACAGTAGTTTAATTTAATTTAATTCCACCTTCACAGGTTAATTGGACTGGGCTCGTCTGTTCCCACTCTCTAGTCTAGCTCACCAACCTTTTCAGCCATGGCACCTACTGGCTGCTTGAGGCTGTGGTGCTCTGACATCAACTTGTTTCTCTCAGACCTGCAAAGCAAATGAGACTACGTCCATCAATGTTACCTTGGCAAACTACAAACAGCATTCACGGGGCCCTCTTCTTGGAACCCCTGCTTACACATGCTATGTTGCCTGCCCTCTGGGAACCACTGCCAGAGCCTCATGCCTGTAATTCTTCCCCTGCTTCTCTTGTGTTCACTAAACATAGCAGTAGCAGTTTCCATCACAGCCTACAAAAAAACAGCTCACTTGCTGTGCAGTTTGCAGAGGACAAGCTAGAGGACAGTTCTGACAAATGTACACTTATGGCTTAATTTCAGCAAATGCAAAATATAGCTTTGATAGAAAACAGCCAAGTCTGAGGCAGCCTGAGTGGCATAACAACTATGGGGCAGTGAAAAAGAAGTGTTCCTAGTGTCTTTAAAGACCCTTCAATCGTACCTGCAGATATCGCTGATTTACATGTTGTCATTCCCTTGGTATAAATGTGCTATAACTAAATGAACAATGTAGTAAACTTCACAATGGAACACAAGAAAAAAAAATACTACTAAATGCAACTTCCACGATTAACCCGAATGTTTTTCAGGCAAAGCAGAAAACTCAAAAATATGAAACATTCAAAGGATCTTACTGTGTTCACACCGAGTGGAATCTGGATGCTCCCCCTATACAAGCTTAAGGACCCCCATAAAAGAAAGGGAAATACCAGGAACAGGTGTGGCTCATCAGAAGCCAGGTGGAACAGAAAACCAACTGGACAGTAGCTCTCCAGGACCGGAGCTGGAGACCCCTGCTCTACCCAGTTAACTTTTACTGTGGTTCCCCCCCTCCCCTCCAAACCTCAAATCATGGTCAGGCTGCAAACTAGGCAGATCTGACAATGTGAATGCTGATCTTACCTCAGTTCTGCAAGTTCCGCCCGGTAAGCGTTGATGTCGATCTCGGTCTGCCACCTGTAATCCCCAGCCTCCTGCAAAGCCTTCTCTAGGTAAGCATTTTCAGACTTCAAGCTTTCCACTTCTTTTAACTGTCCCGGAAAACAAAACAAAAGTTAGGATGATAAGGCTCGACTGATAAAACACTATTTTACTTTGTGATTAGCTAGGGATGTAACGATATCTTGAATTTCAGGATATTGCAGCATGGGACTGTTACGATATCTACCAGGATATTACATGGTTATTCTGCTAGTACAGCTGTGTTCTCGGTTGAAAATGGACTTGTTGAAAATTGCATTGTTTTTGTTTGGACAGCAGAGGGTGCAATCAAACTAAAGCACTGATCCATTGTGTGATTTTTAGGATTATGAGATTAAGATGGTATAATATTTTACTTTTTTTTAAAGGACTACTACTGAGTGCTGTATTGTTTTTGCAATGGTGCATACTTAGTTCAGTCATTCCTTGTTCAGACAATCCATGCCATTTTTTGCGCATGCTAAGGTCATGGCTGGCCACATTTATATTAAAGAAGGAAAGTAGAAGCAATAAGTTAAAATGGAAAACTATTTATACAAATAAAAATAATTTTTTCTTCAAGTGATCATGTTCCTTCGTATTTTAATATCGTGATAAATATCGCACCATGAACTTATTATTGTACAATGAATTTTTGGCATCGTAACATCCTTAATTTAAGATATGGAACAAAGGTGAAAAAAAAGTGGTTCATGCTGCTGACCATTTACAACGCATGAAAAATGATTCGTAAGCAAGCCTAACAAACTGATATAAAAACTTACCAGCCTATCCCTCTCAGTTTGGAGGACATCAAAACTGCTATTAAGATTAATCTCCTCACTGCTCACAGGTGTAGCTGTACTGGCACTTGTCCCCTGCCTGGACTCAAAACCCCTTTTAACTTTTGCCAGTTCCTGAATCAGTCGGTCTCTGTCATCTTGAAGACTGGCCATTGACCCAGAGAAGGCCGCCATTTGCTTGTTGTACATGTCATTCTCTTGTGAAAGCCTGTTGAGCTCGGCTTCCTTTTCTGAGATTATACAGCATAGCTCATCTATTTGTCTTGTCAACTGAGAATGAGTATTGTCACTTTCAAAAGCAGATAGTTTCTGGATTAGAATATATCTCTCTTTAGTTAGACTGATCAATTCAGAATTTGTGTCATTGAGTTGTCGCTCAATCTTGTTCATAGCAGCTGTGGTCTCCCTGAGTTCAGAGTCATATTTGTTGTGCAAAACTTTGAAGTCCTCAATGAGATGGTCTCTGTCATCCTGTAAGGCAGCCATAGCTTTTGCCAATGACAGATTTTGAGCCTCGGTGGTCTTGCACAAATTCTTTGCTTCAGACAACAGCTGTTCGGTTTGCATTAATTCTTTAGCGAGCTCTGCAACCCTGTTTTCCGCAGTTTCTCGTTCATTTCTCAAAAGGTCCACTTCTCGTTCAAAGGCATTGAGTGCATTATTATACTTATTACTGGTTTCTGCTAGGTGATTCCTTGTTTTGTCTTCCAGTTCCTGCATCTCTCTTTTTAGGTCATCGGTGGTCATTTTTTGTGCCAATAACTTTTGCTGCAGATCATTACATTCTGCAGCTTTAGCAGCTACTTCCTCTTGTAGATCAGAAATTACTTTGGTTTCTTTCATTTCAGCTTTCTGCTTCTTCATAGCCAATACCTCAGCTTCAAGTTCCTGAACTTGAGAGGCAAGATTTGAATTCTGAACTTTTATCATATTATTAGCCTCTTCCTTTCTCTGGAGATCTAGCAAGGTCTCCCGAAGTTGATTTTCAACAAATGTTTTCTGACTTATAATGTTTTTCACTGAATCCTGTTCTTTCTTAAGGAGTTCTTTTAACTGGTTGTCTTTAAGGGATAATACTTGATTAAGATCTTCCCTGTATCTAATCAGTTGTGCTTTGAGCATAGCGTTTTCTGAGTTTAGGTCATCAACCTGATAAATAAGAGTTTTGATCTCTTGTCTTAAGCTATTTTCATTGAGGTCCTCCTTTCCTGAACCCTCAGTTTCCCATACTAAACTCTTATGTGGTACCTCCAATATTTTGCTATCAGAAACTAACTGCTCCTTTTCTGTTTGATTGAGAGAGGACATGAGAGAGCTCTTAAAGAATTCCTGCTTTTCAACTAGTTCTCTCTCTTCTGGAAAGCACGACATTTTACCTTGCTGCCTTTTTACTTTAGCCTCTAACTTCCTAGATGTCTGGTCTGCTTTCTCCCTTTCATTATAAAGGACATTCAACTGAGCTTCATAATCCTCAATTTGAGCCTTGTGATGTTTCTGCAGCTGCTCTAAATAACCCAACATCTGCCCATCACTGGAGGAGAGCAGCAAGGAGATCTCAGTGTCTTTGTTATGAACAAGTGATTTTAGCTGCCCTGCAATGGCTTTTTGTTTCTCAAGGTCAACACGTAGTTTGTCATTGTCAGCTTGTACCAAGAGAATCTTGGTCTCGGAATCCGATAACACCTTTTTAAGTTTCACAAGAACAGACTGCATTTCACAAACTGAATTCTCTTTGTCAGCAAGTTGTGCATTCAATAAATTATTATCATGCTCCAGCTTTTCAATTTGTGCATTATGTTCATGTATTTTTATATCTAAAAGCTCCAAATTTTGACTGAGATCAAAAGCATCATCTTTTTCCTCCAAATGAGATTCTACATCCTTTGTCAGTTTATCTTTAAGTTGTTCCCTTGCAAAATTAATGTTTGGTATTCCATCTCGAGCTTCACTTAGTTGAACTTTATATGACATTATTTCAGTTTCAAGACTCCTTGTCCTTTCTTCAAAACCAGAAATTTTATCATTCATCTCCTTTTCCATGAGCTGAGCTTTTGACTGGGCAGCATTTAAAGAGCTTTCCAATTCGAGAATCAGTTCCTGATATGTAATGCAGTCATTTTGAAGTTGGTTGATTTCTTGATGTTTCTCCTTTAAGAGTTCTTGCAGTTCCATCTTAATGCTTTTTGAACCCTCACTTCCTTTCTGAAGTACCTTCAGCTTTTCCTCAAACTTCTTAAGTTTCTGTTGTTGTTGTTTGTTGTCTCTGGATTTCTCTTCTTTGCTTGCTGTTAGCTGAGTTGAAAGATTCTTATTCTGCGCTTGTAGCATGCCGACTGCTTCCGACAACTCATCAATTTTTTCAGCATTTTTGAGAAGCATAGTCTCCAAATATTCTTTTTCATTTTTTACCTTCTCAGAAAGCTCTTGTACATTCTCAAGCTCTTCTTGCAAAAGTGACTTGTCATCTTCTAATATTCTGATCTTCTCATTAAGGCTGCTCATTTCCTGAAAGCTCCCATTTATTTCTTTCCTCAGTTTTGCTGCAATATTCTCCTTCTCTTCCAACTGAACATCATGGTCTTTCTGCAAATTTGCAATTTTTTCATCCAGATTCATCTTCTCCTTTTGTAAGAATTCAATCATTTCAGTCTTGTGCACAATGTCTGCCTTATGAGCCTCAATCGCAGAAGTCAAGGTATTATTCAAATTAAGCATTTCTTCTATTTTTAACTGCATATTAAGCTGACTTGTGTTTGATTCACTTTGCCATTTTTCTAATAACTTATTTGATACTTTCAGTTCTTCACTTAAATTAATATTATCACCTTGAAATTTGTCCAGTTTGTCTTTGATTTCAGTTAAAGATGTTTTCAGGCTGTTATTTTCATCCTCAAGTTCACTGTTCTTGAGAGTCAGATTTGCAGTTGTATGCTTCTGTTCCTCAAACTCTTCCATCTGCTTTTGTATCTTCTCCTTTTCTACTTCCAGATCCTGAATCTTCTGTTGTTTTGATCTGGTCAACTCTTGCATCTTTTCTTTAATTTTTTCAGTTTCATCTTTAGCTTCAATCACTTGTTTCTCCAGCTGTGTTTTTTCGGATTCACTCTGCAGTGCTCTTAAAAGAACCTCTTGTTTCTCTTTACGGGCCACCTCTAAGAGCTGTCGCATCTTGTCCATTTCACTGCTAACATTTTCGTAAGCTTGTAAAAGAGATTCATATTCATGTTTCAGTTCAGTGTGTTTTGATCTCCACTCTGACAACTCAACAGTTTGGGAGTCCTTTAAGGACTCCAACTGGCATGAAAAAGCTTGCTTCTGATGAGTGATATTCTCTATTGTGAGTTTAAGGCTTTCACAGGCAGCTGAGAGGTTATGGTTGTCGCTTAAAATCTGATCAACTTCTGAAATGAGTTTATCCTTCTCTTTGCCAAGAGACAGTATTGAACTTTCCAAATGTTCCTTCTGCTGTTTCAACTCTGTGATAGACTTCTCAAGGCTGGCACATGATTTACAGATTTCTTCATTTTCAGATCTCAGTGCTTGTATTTGTTGTTTGAGAGAGAGGTTCTCTTTCAAGGCTTCTTTTCGAGAGATCAGTGCTGCCTGTAGTTTCCTTGCAACCTGTTTACTCTCATCAGCCGGCTCTCTTGGTCCGCTGGCATCTGGAGCTTCTTTGGTTTTCTGCTGCAGTTCATTAACAACAGTTTTCATTTGTTCCATTGAAACCTCGTGAAGATGAACCTCCCTTTGGAGTTGTTGTTCCAAACTAGTAATGAGCTGTTCTTTTTCCTTAATCAGTGTTTGACAATTTAGTAAATGGTCTTCTTTTTCTTTAAGGTTTAATTCCAGTTGCTTGGCATAGGACTTTAAAGACTGAAACTCCTCTTCAGAATCCAGTTCTAAAGCTGCTTTATCCTCAATTACACTTAATTTTTTAAGCAGCTCTTCCCTTATTTTTTCTGATTCGTTAAGCTTTGTCTTTAGAATGTCAACTTTGCTTTTGACATTTTGCATATCAGTAAATGCATCACGCTTCTCTCTTTCTAATGTTTCCATATACAATTTATTATTTTCAATCTCAGTCTGTTTATATTCTGAGTCAGCCTGTACTCTTTCTAGCTCTCTTTTCAGAAACTCCCTCTCTTGACAACATTCCACTGAGTTGTTCTGTACCGTCGGAAGTTGAAATGACTTCTCAGCTATTGTGGAATGTACCTTATCAAGCTCTTCCTTAATCTGAAAGTTGGCATCATTAAGTTCTTTATTTAATTTCTTTAGTTCTTCACACTGAGTTTCCTTTTCAGCTTTAATTGTTTCTAGAGCGTGCTTAAGGTCTTCAACCTCAGCTTGTGATTTCTGAAGGTGATTACGCAAATCAGCATAGTTATCAATTTGCTGCGTATCACATTTGTGTTGCGTGTCAGCTATATTAATTTCTTGTTCCAGTCTTAGAATCCTTTCCATTTTCTCCATCATCTCAATATGTGCCTTTTCTAGCTCTGACTGTGTCCCTATGAGTTGAAGGCTAACCTCTTTGGAATGCTCTTCTAGCGATAAAATCAAAGCATCTTTATTTGCCATCTCAATTGTCATCTTTTCCAGTTTGTGATTAAGACATCCAATCTCTGCTGGGTTTGGTGTGTCAGCTTCTACCTGCCAGTCTCTTTCAGCCATGGATATACTGAGACTGTTCAGTTCTCTCTCTTTTTCAACAATGAGATTTTTAGCAGAGTCCAATTCATCTTCAAGTAAAGAAATTGAATGTTGTACATTTTCCAACTCCTTCATCTTTTCAGCATATTTCATCTGAACAGTATTAAGTTCATATGTTTGTTTGGAGTGCTCTTCCAAAAGTTTGTTAAATTCATCTTTTAATCCAGAGACCTCCTGGGCATGCATTCTTTCACTCTCTTCACACTTTTTCACCATTTCCTTTCTTGCTACTAATGCAGCATGTGCCTTTTTTTCTTGAATTTTTTTTTCTTGCTTTACTAAAGAAAGTTCATTTTCAATTTCACATTTCAAATTCTCTTTTTTCTCCATCTCCTCCTTCAGAACATTTATGTCCATCATCATCTTACAACGTTCATGATCATGACTTCCTTCTTTTTCAGCAATACTGAACTGGAGACTATCAATTATTTCAGATTTTTCACAAAGAAAGTGTAGGGTGTTAGTCAACTTTTCCTCTTGCTCATCAAATTTTGTCTGTAAACAATGATTGTTGTGACTCATCTGTTCAAGAAGGAAGTCCTTTCTTGAAACACTCTGTGTAAGCTCACTGATGACTTCTTCTTTCTGCATGATCTGTTGTCTTAATTCATCAGTCTGAGACTCACGATCTTTACTTATTGTCTGAACTTGCAACGTCAGTTCTTTCAATTTATCTTGCAAAACAGAAAACTCTGGAGCAATGTTCTCATTCTCCTTTATTTGCTTTTCATACCCATCAATCTTCTGTAACAAGTCCTTTCTAATGACCAGAGCAGCTTGTAGCTTTTTCCGCATTACTTCCCTTTCTTTGCATAACCTGTCATACTGGATTTTCAGTTGATCATTTTCTGTGGTTAAATCCTTATTCTCCAAGTCCTTAGTTTGCATTTGATCCTTATAAATACATAACTGAGTTTTGCTCTCCTGCAACTGCGTGGAGAGTTCCCTGACTGAGCAATTATATGTATCTTCCAAGCTTTCCAGTTGGGACAGCAATATATTCTTTTCCTCTGTATGTTTTACCATTTCATTTGATGCCGATACCATTACTTGAGTGACTGATATATCTTTTTCTTTTAACTGCTGGCTAAGTGATGAAATCAGTTCTTTTTGCTGGTTTAACTGGATATTTAAGCTACTAATTGTATCATCTTTTTTTTGGACCTCACAAAGAATACTAGATTGGTTAACACCTGCCTCTTCAAGATTTTTGCTTCTTAACTGCACTTCTTCTTTGAGATGTCTTACTTGGTCATGCAGTAAAAATAATTGTTCATTGTTATCATAATACACTTTATCTTTCTCTAAGAGCTCACACTGTTTTTCCTGCAATAACTGAGCCGTCTCATCTAACCGCTTTTTCAAAGAATATACTTCTGACTGCTGATCCGACTTCAACTGTTTAATTGTAGTTTCCAAAGAGTTTTTTTCTTCCTCAAAAGCAATTAACCTTTTAGTCATGGTTTCCGAGAGTTCTTTAAAATCTCTCTCACAAGACTGCTTACATAAGTCTAAGTTCTGAAATTCATTTTCCTTATGTTTTAATGTCTGAGTCAGGTCAACAATTTCATTTTCTTTTTTGTGAATTGCTGATAAAATTTCCTCTAAATGGTTTCGGTTTTCGGACACTTGTTGACCAAGTTCAATAATTTGCAAGTCCTTGCTTTTCAACTGATCTGAACTAATGTTAAGTGCTGACATTACCTCTACACATTTTTGCTGCAAAGTATCTAGGTCCTGTTCCAAGGCCTGAACTTTAACATCTTTTGACTTCATCTCGTTTTCTACATGTCTCAGCTGCTCAGTGAGAATATCTTTTCCCTGTATTTCTTTATCAAGGATAGACAACCACTCTTTTTCAGACTCCTGTAGAGTCTGTGTCATTTTCTGGATGTCTAACTTTAATCCAGTGATTTCTTTGATCTTGGCACTAACCTGCAGCTGCAGATGCTCCTTCTCGGTCATCATTTTCTCCACGGCTTCACTCACGCTACCAAGATGCTGCTGATGTTGGAGTTCAAACTCCTCTTTCAGCATTTGCAACTGGTCGCTGTAACTTTTGCAAAGTTCTTCTTTCTCTGTGATGGCTTTCTGAAAATATTCTTTTTCACTGATGGCTGCATCTAGTTGCGGCTGAAGATCATTTGTTAGACTGATCTCTTCCCTTAATTTCTTATTCTCCTCCCCTAATTTCTGATTTTCTGAAACAAGGTGTTCTCCATGTTTGACTTGGACAGCATACTGACTGTTGATTTCATGCAAGGCTAGTTCTCTCTGCTCTAGATTCTGTGTCAGGGCATTTACCTGTGCAGCAACTTGTAAGTGTTGTGCCCTTAACCCCTCAATTTCTACCATTAAATTAGAGGCATGTACCTGGTGGGTGGTGAGAGCTTCTTCCTTCTGCTTTGAAAGCTCAGCATGAGATGCTTGTATATGCTGAAGTTCATCCCTAAGCCCGGCCATTTCTCTTCTCAGTATATCTATAGTGTTTTCGGCAGCTTTATTTGAGTCCTTAGAATCCACGAGAAACTTGTTGAGATTGTTGACCTCTTCATTTTTTTGAGAGAGCTCTTCTAGATGTATAGCATATTTCTGTTGCAGATCTGATAAGGCACTTTGCTTCTCTTGTGCATACTCATTGAGCCTTCTACATTCTAAGGAGTTTTCCTGAACTTGTCTCTGCAATTCTGACACTAATTCTGTGCTCTCCGTGAACTGAGTTTTGAAAAGTGCCGCCTCATCTGCTTTTCTCTGAAGATTCTGAAGAGCTTTAATTTGCTCCAAAGCAGTAGTCTCCTTTTCCAAAAGTGTTTCTTGAAGTTTGGCCATTTCGGAAGACTGGGTACATAAGTTATCCTTCAGTTTAGATATGTCTTCTTGTAGTACCGAGACCTGTTGTTTTAAGTTTTCACATTCAAAATCTTTAGCTTTGTAATTTAAGTTCAAAATATCACTGTTCGCAAGGGAGGTAGTCTGAATTTCTACAAGAGCCTCTCCCTTCTCTTTTAACGTTTTCTTAAGCTGAATGGATTCCAGTGATAATAAATCCATTTTACTTCTAAGCTGTAAATCCATATCTTCCAATTCAGAGTATTTTGCCCGTAAACTCAAGTAGTCATCCACCTTATTCTTAAGGTGGCTGTCTTTTTCTGAAATACTCATATTTAGCTCATTATTCTTTTCTAACAAGCTCTTATTCTCAGCCTGCAGATGGCTGATAGTCTCTATGTTAGCACTAATTTGGGTTTTCAATGCATCAGATTCAGTTACTGCCTTCTCTTGAAGCTGTTTAAGTTTGGTCCCTCGCTCTTGTTCGGATCTCTCCTTATCCTGCACAGTTTTTTGCATGATCTGAATCTGAGACTGCAGGTGACTGATTGTATCCATCTGACTTTTTCCCTCCTTCAACTGGTCATTTAACTGTTTTATAAACAACTCTTGCTGATTTACAGACTGAGTTTTCTGCTGTAATGACAAATGTATCTGTTCATTCTCTTCCTCAAGAGCCATTAGCTTCTTTGTCAATGAAACTACTTCATTTTTTTGGTTAGACAGTTCTGACTGGAGAACAACAATTTCTTGCACTGTTTTGGAGGCCTCCGTTGTTAATTTGTGATATTCTGTTTTGGTTTTGCCATTTTCCTCATTTAAAGTCTGAAAGCGATTATCAAGTTCTATTAATTCAGTTTGTCTCTGTGACAAGGCCTCTCTTAACATACAGTTATCAGAACTTTGTTTTTCTAGTGCACTCTTCATGTCCTTCTCAATCTGACTACAACACTCTTTCTGCTGTAAGATTTCATTCCTTAAAGACCTCAATTCTACATCACTCTGCTGCAACAAAGCATCTTTCTCCATAAGCCCTGACTTTAAAGCAGTTCCTTGCTCCTGTAAGAGGGACAAAGTCTCTTGGAGTTGTTCTTGGTTTGAATTTTGATCTCCAATTATTTTATTATTTTCAGCTACATTAACTTTAAGTTCTTCTATTTGAGCATTCAAAAGGCCAACATGACTGTGTAAATTAGCTATGTTTTCCTTGCTCTCGCCTAGTAATTTTGTCAGGAGATGGCATTCATTTGTTTTCTCACACAAACTCTCTGAGAGGAAAGTTTTGTTCTGTTCAGAGTGTTTATATTCTTCAATCTTTTCAGTCAGTTCTTCTTTTTCTTTCATTAGAACCTGAATAATTTTTCTGGTTTCAGATACCTGTTCAGAAGCCAAACTATTTCTTTCATTCAAGTCGGTGACAAGCTTTGTTTGTGCAACAAGTTCCTCCTTCTCCTTCTCAAGGGCAGCATGAAGTTGCTGATTTTCTTCATTTAAAGCATGCAAGTGATTTTGAAGACCTTTAACTTCAGTTTGACTCAGAGAAAGTTGCTCTTTCAGCTTAATGTTATCACCAATTTCAGTTTCAAGTGATTTTTTAATTTCAGCATTTGCAGATTCCAGCATTAATATTGTTCTGTTATTTTCCTCTATCTCACTATTCATTGACGCGGTGGATTGAGTCATCTTATTATATTCATCCAGATACTTTTTGTGTTCCTGAGAATAACTTCTGAGATTTGTTTCTTTTTCTTCCAAACTTTGACTCAGTCGCAGGTTTTCCTGCTGTAGTGATTCAGACTCAGCCTGAAGTTGAGTAGTAAACTGTTTGTGCAGCAGAATTTCATTTTGTAAGGAATTTATTTCCTCTGACCTCTGCTGCAACAAAGACTCTTTTTCCATAAGCCCTGCCTTTAAAGTAGTTATAGTCTGTTCAAGCTGACTTTGCTGCATTTCACAATGGGTATTTTTATCTAGAATGATCTTCTCCTTCTCAGCCAAACTACCTTTGACTTCTTCTAATTGAGCATTCAATTGAGAAACCTGATCATGTAATTGGGTTGCGTTTTCTTTACTCTCACCAACTAATTTTGTAAGATGACTACACTCATTTGTTTTCTCCAGTAACACCTCGGACATTGAAATTTTATGCTGCTCAAGGACTTTTTCCAGTTCCTCATTTCTTATAAGTAAATTGTCTTTATCTTTTTGCAACCCTTCAATAGTTTTTTGGCTTTCTGAATGGCGTAGCTCATAAACTGACATTTTACTGTTTAGCTCCTCAGCTAATGCTAACTTATTGTCATCCTTGTAAGCACTTTCTTGTTGCAGCTGTTTGTTTTCTTCTACAAGATCGGCGAATTGTAATTTCAGGTTTTCATGCTGATCATAAGTTACAGAAATTGTCTCATTTAGTGTTTCTATAAGCTTCTTCTGATTACTTAGTTCTTCCTCCTTCTTCTCAAAAGCAGCCTTGAGCTGCTGATTAGCATTATCAAGGAAACTTACATCCATTTCTAGTCTTGAGATGGATTCAGATTTTGCTTGGAGTGCCTGTTGAAGTCTTTCATTGTCTGAATCTCTTGCCTTCAACTTCTGACTGAGATTATCTTGTTCACTTTCTGCCTCTTCCTGAGTACACTTGAGCCTTTGCTCTAATAAAGATATATTTTCCAGTTTCTCACTTATTAGATTCTTAATTTGTTCCTCACCCTTCACAGCCTCAGCAAGAACCTGGTTGTGTTCTTCTTTAAGACACTTCAATTCCTTTTCATATATCTTCTCTTTATCTTGTAGCATGAGTTTTAGCTTTTCATTGGAAGCATTTGTTTGAGACAGAAGGCTTTCTGAATCCTGCAGTTTTAGAGAAGTTACTGTAACCTGCTCCTTAAGTGATGAAATCTGAGATTCACACTCCAAAATATGGCTTTGATGGCTCACAGTCAACTTATGAATTTCCGCACAAAGTTTTTTGATATTCTGGTCATCCATCTGAACTTGCTTAATAAGTTCTTCAGCTGCCTTGGTCTTCAACTTAGTTTCCTCTTCAGCTTTAGCCAGCTTGGACTCTGCGATTTTAAGCTGTTCTATGAGCTGCGCAATCTTGGTGTTCAAGGCCTGCTCGTCAGAAGACTGGGAGTCTCTCATTACCTGAGCTTCCCGCTCGGTTTTTGTCAAGGCAGTTTCAATGCGTACAAGATCCTCCTCTTTGAGCTTGATGTCCCGTTGAAGCTCAAGAATCTGCTCCAAATACTCACTCATGTTATTAGAGAGGACAGAGATCTCCTTGTCTTTGTCAGCCAAAACATCCTTAAGACTGTCTATCTCGCGTTCACAGCTTTGAAGGTCATGAATTAATTGAGCCCTTTCTTCTAAATGGGTGGTATTTAATTTGTCAAGTTCATCATTCGTTTGCTCCAGATCATTCTGTAGTGAAACAATAGTGACCTCTTGTTTCTGTGCCTATGATTTTGGAAAAGGGGGAGGGAGAGAAAGTGGTCCGCAAGTCAAAGATCTGGTAAATCATTTTTCACAAACAAGAAGTGCCCAAAATACATCTAATGACACTCTCAAATGCATTACATTTTAAACACTTTTTCCAAAGAAGATTTTACCTTATCTTTCAGTGCACTTGTCTTCTGACTTAGATCTGTAACTGACCTTTTCAAGTCAGAACATTGCTTCTCATAGGTATTGCATTTCTTTGTAACTTCAGCGAGCTGAAACGGAGAATAAATCTACTGCCAACTGTGACATTTCATAATTCCAAAGAAACACCTCAGATGCTTATTTCTTACACTGTGCTCTGCTTGCTGCAGTTTCTCTGTTACTTCTTTATACTGGGTCTCCTTCTCCTTCAACGCACTTGTCAGACTATCGATGAACTCCAGTTTCTCGGATGTTTTTGCTAATGTGTGCTCTTTCTCCATGAGCGATGTTTCAAGGCACTCTTGTGTTTCACTTAAGCTTAATTAAATAAAAAAGAAAACATTAGTTACCATTAAAAGATTCAAAACACAATATGAAAACTTTTAGAATAAAAATTGGATATTGTTCCAGTGCCAATGTTTTAAGTTTAGGAGGCTTTTAAAAAAAAAAAAAAAAAAACTTTTTTGCTACTAGGTGAAACAAGGCCTGGTGGCTAAGGATCTTTCGTTTCAGATTATAACTAACATATAAGGAGGTATCCTATGGGTATGACTGCAAGTGTAGTGACGAACAGATTTCTCGGTAAGTGTAACCAATTGAAATTGCAATGCATGAGCAGTTGCTGTGTGAGCTCACCCTCTGAGCTGCTCGTTAAGGCTCGCAACCAGCAGCTGGTGCGTTTCCGCTTCCCGGCTCTGCTGGCAGCGAAGGCCAGCCAGCTGTGCCTGCAGCCGCTCCGTCTCTGACTGGAGAGGAAACCAGTGCGTGACTCTCAGCTGCCATGACAGCTGGACAGCCAGGAAACTGAACTTCACCACAGCAACACGCACCTCAACCAAGTGCTCTTCAATGCACACCATGCAGCATAAAAGGAACTTACTGTAGCATGGCTCTCAGGTCCCATGAATTTTAAGTGATAAAATTTCTGCATGTTAACTTTTTTTAAATAGTATTACTTGCTCCTTTTATGCTGCCAAAAAAAATATTTCTGCAACACACAATGGTGAAGTGGAAGCACAAATAAAAATTCACCCAATTATTATAAAAGCAGTGGTAAGGAAATGCACGCGTATGCAAGTCAACACAAAATGCTTTGAGAAACAACATTGCAGAGTGAGCAAACACCTCTGAATGGTGCTCTCCAGCAAACACCTCTGAATGGTGCTCTCCAGCAAACAGACACAAACACACCTGAAAAACCCAAAATGGCTGCCCTTCTTCATCTACATCAAACGTCACCTGTATTAGGAGGGTTTTTTACAAAATCATAGATTCCAATTTCTTATTTCTCAGGCAAGATATGCATCGGTTAAAATAAAGCCAATGGAGTAATAAAACAAGTTACATGCTGAGCAATTGGTGCAGAGAATTAGTGATAAGCATTCATCATCACTGGCTGGCAGCGGAAGGTCAGATAACTGAACGGCTGAGAGTGAGTATGCAAAGCACAATACCTGTAGGGACTCGATGCGAGCCTGCATCTGCAGCCGGTCCTCCAGGTCTTGACATCGCTCCTCCAAACCTACAATCTGCTCCTGAAGTTGATTCCGCTCCAGTTCCAGCTCCTCCACCACTGACCGCAGGCCTGACGCAGGGAACCAACAGAATAGATGAAAATCTTTAAATTATGTGCCTCAAAAAAGGCACTTTACTTGTATGTTAATCTAATATTATAACAATATGCTTTAAAGAAAGCCAGAAACTACAAAATGCATGGACACATATATACTCCATGCTAGCATTAAGTGGTTACCGTACCTATGAATACATCAACTGTGTCATATGGATTCTCTGATTATAACTGGGGTGGCACTGTGACTCAGTGGTCTCCACTACCGCCTCACACCTGCAAGGTTAGGGGTTCGAGCCCCATCACTGTCGTGCAGGTTTGCTTCTAGGAAGTCCGCTTTCCTCTTGCCAAAAAAAAGCTAAATAGCATCTCTAAACTGCCCAAAGTGTACGAGTGCATTTATTTATACAGTCGGACCTCGCTAAGTCGACACTCCTTAAGTCGAAAACCTCCCTATGTCGAATTACTCGTTAGTCCCCGGCCGAATTCCCATAAGACCAATGTATTTTAGACCTCCTCAACTCGAAACTTTTCGGCTCCCAACCTCCGTTAGTCGAATTTTCTATGGCCTCCGGGTTATTATTCTGAGGCTACATTTCGGAACGCGTGGTCCGGAAAACCAAGAAAAGGACGCAAAGTCTTACCTTAATGCAATCCATGAGGGATTAAGCGACTCTCTGAGGGTAGCACGTCTATTTTGAAACCAAAAAATGTCCGAAAACTAAGCGGAGTGGCTGCAATAATCTGCGTCCCTTCGGTGCTCCATGACTCCATGCGTCATAACTATAACTGGTAAGTGTAAGCTTAAAACTGTCTCAGACGCTGAAAAAGTTACCGTCATCAGAGCTGTCGAAAAGGGCGACAAGGAGAAAGTGGAAATTGCAAAGCAATTCGCCATTCC
>JAODKM010000008.1:23091412-23119242 GCA_026780845.1 Petrocephalus sullivani | reverse complement strand
GGGGACTTAGGACAATTCCAAGGGCCGCTGTCTAAAAAATTTAGAGCATAATTGAATTGGTGTGGGCTGGGGACCCAAAATGATATGCTTTTATGGGGCCCACAATCTCTAGTGGCATCACTGTCTGTCTCTAGCCAGTTTCAGTGCAGCACCCATACAATGCCTCAGCAGAGTTTGAAGAAGGTCCGTAAAAAGGTCCGTAAATGTGACAAACCATCTGCGCTTCCTGAAGGCCAGGGAACTCAATAGGTTTCTTTGAATCTGCCTGTAAAGAAAGTTTGTTTGCCCCAAGTGCTAACTGTAAAACTAAACAATATAACTAACATCAACAAATAGGCTCAAAAAGGAAGGTAAGGTGGATGCAGGTAAGCGCTGTCCTGGCACACATATTTGAATAATGCACTGCTGGTTAAATCGGGAAGGGTTACTGCTGTGATGGCTGCAGTATGCACTTAGCCGTGGTGCCTCATGTGAAAAACATTGTTCAGCTACTGTTTTCCTGAGAAGTGACCATTTGTGTTACACTACTAGAGAGCTGACAAGGACCAATGTACTGGCTACTGCTGTACTTCTTATAATTGGCTTCATTAACCAATCAGAAAACATCACAGAGTTGCTTACACTATGTCTGTATCACATAAAAAATACATGGTTTAGGTGGTATCAATGAAGAGTACATGCCATCCTAAAGGTGAGGTTTGAGTAGTTCAATACTCAGAACATTGGTTAATACCTGGTTAATGCACATTTTTCGAAATTTTCACACTTGCCACACAGATTCATAAGATATAGTGTCACAGTGAGTAAAGAGATCTTGAAGGCATTGTGTTCCACATTGTGCCAGCAGCAGATATCCATGTTCTGCTATCTCTTCTTTGGAATGCTGCTATAGTGGGGTTATCAGCACTTCACACTCCTCTGGAGGTTCAGAGAAAGGCGCAGGAAATGTGAGAACCTTTTTAAATCCTCTTTACTGTACTTGTATATGGGCCTCTTTCAAACTTACATGGAAATGAGACCCAGGGCAGCAGACATACTGCTTCAATGTGTCTTGCTGCCAAAAACAGAACTTTCTGGTTTCTGTAGTGAACATTTAAAAGCATATTTGAAAATGTAATGGAAATTATGCACGATACACGTAATGTTTAGAGGAAGAAGAGGGTTATGACGACCTTTGTGCATATCATGAGTTATTCCTAATAATTCATAGCATAAACTGGCATGAATACAAACAGGAACAATTTCCAGTGATTGGCCCCTATTGAAGGACAAAGAAAAGACGTCCGGCAAGCATCTAGCATTTTTTAGATCCATATGACTTAACTGCATCTAGACCTGTGACCTTTGTTCCCCAATAGTAGAAAGATGTGGTCAAAAAAAAAATAAAAAACAAGAAAGGAAAATTGAAATTTAAAAGTGGAGCGCACAAGAAGGTAAAACTTTATGGAGCGAGTCCCGCCACGGCTGTTCCTATTTCATGCCAGTGAGTCTGTGCTGCTCCATTGACCTTGTGTACGGCTGGATTTGTATTCCCGTGAATCCGAGGCCTTGCTGGCTGTCTCTACAAACACGCTACATTAACTTTCCTCCACATCGCTGTCCATTGTCATCCAAGGCCAGTTGTGTTTGGCCACCCATTCCACTGAGTACTGAACTACACATACTTCATTAAACAGTCCCTCACATGCCGCCCGCTGTCCTCCGCTGCTGCCTGACTGACTCGCATGCAAATCCAGCACTGTGTGTCACCCTCTGACTCCCTCTCCAACAGATATCAACCAATCCCATTTTCAGAGGCTCCTCCTCTCCCTTCAGGTCTTTCACCGGCTTTGTTCTGCTGTTGGTTGTGCAACTCCATCATGCAGTCTAATTGAAGGATGATATTAAATGAGAGACCAGTCCATTAAGCATGGCCTTGAGAGCATCGACTGTCCGATTAGCATATACGGCCACTCCTTAGGCCTGTCACAGGGCCGTTTGTAATCCCATGCTACTTGGAAGTGAAAAGGCTACTTGTCCTCCAGGCGACTATGACTCTTCTCACCTTCACGCGTCAAAGAGCCATAACCTGGCTATTTTCTGGATTCAGCCCCAGTAAGTGGAGTTCTCACTGGGGATGGCCTTCTTGTACCCAGTCTGTCTAGCTATCATCTTCTCTTGTACCCCAAATACATTTCTTAAACAACATGACAAATAGGAATGTGACCCTTCAAAGACACGTAGAGAAACAAATGCAGACTGACCGTGGAATGTTACATTGTGAACTTTGACTACGGACAGAAAGAAACAGGAAAGGAGGAAACTGGTAGAAACCATCAGCAGTGTGTCTCGGTTAATGTGTACGGACACATTCCATCCATTACACACGCACAATCGTGTAGGCAATTTTGTGATGCCATTTAGCCAAAATGCATGTCTTTAGAAACCCGCACACTGAGCGGAGGTTGGATTCACACACTCAGTGCAGGAGGTGTGAAGCAACAGCGCTACCCACAGTGCCACCCACAGTGCCACCCACTCTGAATAGCACAGCCTTACAAAAAAAATGCTCTGCGTGTAATGCATGGATAAAATAAGCACAGCTATTTTGAAAGCTTTGAAGGATGTTTACCTGAAAATGTTTATCATCCTCATGCAATGGTTACCTCTCTGTAAGATGACAAGAGGCAGATTGCGAAGCTGTAAAATAGGTCGTCGAAAAATCTGTCGACATCACGCTGATGTCCCCACTCTGGCTCGCCGCTCCCGTATTCCCACTCGACATGCTAAGTAATAAACAGGCTTGTGGCAGAACATCCCAGTGAAAAAGTGTCTCATAAATTAGCTGCAAATTGTTCAAGTAGGTCAGCATTTCACATCTAGTCCTCTTATAGGGATGGAACTTTGCAATTACACCCCTCAGTTTCAGCAAATGTGAAAGCTTTGCTGCATTTTTATATGTGACTGTTAACAACCATGTCTCTGTACTCAGATAAACAGCTATAACATGCACAGTGTCAATAAACTAAATCATTAAGGGGAGAAGAGAGTATACTGTCTAAGTAGAAGTCTAGATCTCAGTGAAAAAGCAGCTCAAAACCACCTAACAAATCAACTTTAAAGTAGTTTTTCAAACAAAAGTAGGGCAAACATTAGTCTAGCTGTGCTTGTTAACTATACTGAGGAATGCGTGAAACAGGCGTACCCACGCCCACAGCCACTCTGCCAGCTTCCTGCCATCGATTACACTGTCGATAGGAGAACCCCCCTCCACCAGCTTGGGGGGCATGACTGCCACCGCCCATTTACAGTGTTACCCCAGAGGGCCTCACCTGAGCCCAGGCCTCCGGCAGCGAGGCCCTGTGCCACACTGCACAGCTGTGTGGTTCCAGGTCAGGCGGTGAGTTTCCACATCAAAGTTTGCTCCCATGATTATTTAATGCGTTCCGCTTTGAAGATGCCAAGGTGGCAGTGCGGATTTTCCTCCCCCCTCATTTGTGGAAGGGGTGAGAATTTTAATATTACACCAAGATTGCATTCCCACGACTGATCGAGCAGCTTACATGCTTTACGTTACTTTCTACATAGAGCTACAGATATCATGTCCAGAAAAGTGTGTTCTCTGCTTAGACCTTTGGTGTTTTTCTGATGCTTTCATGGAGTAATCATGATATTTCAGGAGAGTTGGAAATCTAGAAATCTAGGACAGTGTCTGGTTTAATAGCCACAAGCCATCATGCCAAGAGTCAGGTGCAATGTGGGGTGAAAGCCTCCATGGTGGGCATGTCCTCCTCTCTGTGAAAGCCTCCGTGGAGGGCATGTCCTCCTCTCTGTGAAAACCTCCGTGGAGGGCATGTCCTCCTCTCTGTGAAAGCCTCCGTGGAGGGCATGTCCTCCTCTCTGTGAAAGCCTCCATGGAGGGCATGTCCTCCTCTCTGTGAAAGCCTCCGTGGAGGGCATGTCCTCCTCGCTGTGAAAGCCTCCGTGGAGGGCATGTCCTCCTCTCTGTGAAAGCCTCCATGGAGGGCAAGTCCTCCTCTCTGTGAAAGTGTGAAAGATACAACATTTATTTATCTGCTTAATAACTGCGGTTTGCATTGAAAGAAAAGTCCTGTAGCCAGCTGACCCCCTTAGAACACCCAGATGAAATTAACTCCTCAGGTGTCCAAAATTACTAATATTTATTTATTAATTAATGTATTATATTTCAGTCTCTTTTTATCCATTTAGTTTAAGGGAAACATGAAAAAGCCTGGCAAGGAAATGTATGTCCTGCTTAGACGACCAGAAGGAGCTTTTGAGCACAAAAGGGGCCCCAAACATACACATAGCCAGAAACAAAAGAACCACAGGGGGTCAAAACGAGAGTAAGTGAAGATAAATGAGGTGGCACATGGGCTTAACCTAAGCACAGGGAAATGCTTGGGAGGATTGTAACAGAGAACAGTAACAAGGAACCCCAGAAAACCACAAACGGGAACTAATGTAGGGCACAGACCTTCAATGGCCGACAGGCACTTGCAGGCATTTATATTCACACATGACAGGGTGTTGGCAAAGACAGGTGTGGGCTATTACTAATTACATATAAACGATTAGGAGCTACAGGGAACAGGTGAGGGGTGGTAAGAACGTCACAAAGAACACAGGTGAAAGAGGACGTAGCTACAAGCATGGATAACTGACGAAGGGATAGAACGAGGAGCCATGAGGAAATGCAAGCAAACAATTAGCAATTACAGAACAGGACCTAGGTCACAAAAACACAAACGTTTGGCAAGTTAACAAACCCACGATGGAGGAGACGCTCGGCTCGCAGCCTCTTGCTTAACCCACGCGGTGGCCCAGTGAGCAGAGGAACACATTAGGAGCAGAACATTGCCAAATAGCAGGAAAATAGGATGATCAGTGACAGCTGTTGGTCAAAAGGGGAAATGATGGACAAAACAGGGAAAGACAGACTGATTCTGACAATTTATTAGTACAATTATCTTAAGGTGATGATGCACAGGGCAGCTTTTTGGGCAATGTCGCTAGGCAGCTGCCAACCAGGTGGGATAAAGGGCAACTTATCTGGATCGGGATGATTGTGAAAAGTTGCCCAATGCCAGTCAAAGGTTTTCAAATAGAAATATCAATATCAATGGGAAAGTGCCTGAGCAACACTGCCCGGCAACACTGCTCAGTGACACTGCTCGGCAACAACACTGCCCAGCAAAGTGTAAGACTGTAGCCAGTGAAATCCTATGAAACTATAAAAGTCTGAAAGCTGAGAGAAGAGGAAAAACTGCCTGTGAAAAGAATGAAGCTTCATATATAAGGTTCATCATCATTAAACTCTTTTTTTTTAAGTATCTTGCCATGTAAAAAAGGAAATGTAGCAAACTGAATAACTGATGAAGCCCTGCGATGGGGACTGTTCCCTGCCTTGCACCCCCACATTCTGGGGTAGGCTGCGGAACCCCACCCACCCTCAATAGGACAAGGGGGTACGGAAGATGGATGGCTGGATGAATAACTGAACAAGCAGTGAGTTAATGAGACGGGAAGGAGGATATCAAAGCCTGCTCATTACCAAATGCAATGACCTTCACATACAAAGTCTCATTCTAATCAAAAAGGTATTATACTCTGTTGTGCTCATTGACCACTGATGCTTAAAGTACTGCTGTTATATTTGTTTCTGTTTACTTACTAGTGTGGGAAATTCATTTTTTCCTCCTAGTTTAAATTAGACTGCATAACTGACTCACTTTGCATTGGCACTGTTCTGTCTAATGTCTAACGGCAGGACTTCTGGTTTAAAAGAGTCTAGACCTCCTTATTCCACAACATGACTCACAAGCTCGCCACAGTTCATTTTCTCAAGATATCGTGAAAGTTATTCTGTTATCACGAGAAAACAGTATAAGAAATTAACACTAGTTCATGGCCGTACATGTCGTCTGTAAATTGTTGAAATGATGCAGCATAAATTAATTTATGAGGAGAAAATGAATTTGCAACATATCAGTATAAACAGAAACATCAGCAGTTTCTGGCATATCAGCTGGGCTTTAAGCATCAGCATGCACACGCAGAGTGAAACATTAATGAAACTCATGCACTTGAAGCAGGGTACACAATTACATGCCACCGTTAACCACAGGGAAGGAATATTTTGATCAGCGTGTCACATTTATGTTTAATCAAGACTTGACACGGGCTGAAACGGTTTTATGCCTCATTGTAGGCGCTGCAATCTAAGTGAGCCTGATGCTGCAGTGCAGTTCGTCTTACATTTATTGTGGGGGTATAGAGAATATCCTGATTGCTATGGGTGCCAGGCAGGGATTACCCAGAGCACACACACCATTCACACAGAGACACTGGATTGCTGCAACACGTCAACGCGTCTATCATATCGCTCAAATATTGCCTTTTTACAAGTAGTACAAGTCAATGGGCTGATGCTATTTTTTCTGGATAAAAACCATTATGACGTATTTATTTCACAACCAATATCAATGAAAGTTGAATTATATTCAAGTGTGTATGATGTACATTTTAAAAATAGTTTTGTCACCAGTTTTACTTACAGTCATGACTCTCAAAAGAGAGGATTGTGCCGATATTCTATAAACTGAATTTCTGACAAGGTGCAAAATAGTTGATTTTCTTAAGGAATTAATAAAATCTGTAACAATTCTTTTACGATATAGTTTCTGGCATATTTCCACTTCCATATAGATAAATAATTGTTTGTAAAGGGGATCCAACACAAACAAACTTAATTAAATTAAATACATAAGATAAAAAGAAAAATAAATAAGAAGCTTCTTTACAATTGTGGCCAGATCCCATTGGCTCTCTGCAGCCACACCCCCTCGCCCACCAATTGTGTGGCCAGATCCCGTTGGCTCCCTGCAGCCACGCCCTCTCGCCCAGCAATTGTGTGGCCAGATCCCGTTGGCTCCCTGCAGCCACGCCCTCTCGCCCAGCAATTGTGTGGCCAGATCCAGGTGGCTCCCTGCAGCCACGCCCCCTCGCCCACCAATTGTGTGGCCAGATCCCGTTGGCTGCCTGCAGCCACGCCCTCTCGCCCAGCAATTGTGTGGCCAGATCCCGTTGGCTCTCTGCAGCCACGCCCCCTCGCCCAGCAATTGTGTGGCCAGATCCTGGTGGCTCCCTGCAGCCACGCCCCCTCGCCCACCAATTGCCTGAATACTGATAGCTGTGTTCTGGTGCTACTAAGGCTATTGAACCAGTAGAACTGGTTTGAAACTTTATGAGTAGCTGAGACTGTCTGATTGCTGAGTATTCTATTGGCACACTTTCTCCTGCCTGCTTAAGTTCCCTCTTGTGCGCCTTGGTTTGAGTGTCCTCCCAGACCCATTACCCTGTCACTGTGGGTGCCTTCATCCCTCTCTCAGTGTGTGCGGTGGTAACGATCTCTGCCGTCAGTGAATGCCTTTCCCTTCACTCCCAAGGACAGACTTCCTGCCTTATTGACTCTTGCAGTCGTTTCTGACTCTGAATTGTAGTTTCTGACTCTGATTCTAGTCTATTGTTTCAGGTATCAGGTTTCAGGTTTCGAATATCTGGGTCATCATGGGAGTCATGAGTCATTTGTGCACATATGCACAATAGAAAAATGAATGTATCCCTATATTATTTGCATTCATTTGTTAAACAAACAAACAAATAAATTAATAATAGATGTGCCTGCCAGTCATGATATTTTAAAAAATGAGCTAAATGGAGCCAGGAGGCCCACATAATATGCAACTAAATAGTATAAAGATGAACATATTCAGCTACGGCTAAAATGCTTGGAAATGTCCTGCCCAGCTCTGTAAGAGTGTCTAGTTTGGCACTGAAGTGTAGCCTTAGTTTGTTGAAACAAGACGTAACTAATGACTAAACCAAAAAATTATTATTGTTATTCCAAACTGTGTTTCCTGAATGTGCCCCCTAAGACAAAACACATCCTCTGAACCAGTGTCAGCCCGGACAAGCTGACTAATGAAGGACACTCTGATGCTGGCCCCGATGATGCATCTGAATGGTGAATAGAGCGCTCTGATGATCAGACCACCGCACCAGGCCATTTGAAGGAATCATGCCCCTTCCTGTGTTTTTTAATGCAGGCAAGTGGTAGCTCTGATCAGATGATGTGGGTACAGCATCCATCACCAAGCTACCTCAGCACACATCACAGTGTGACAGTTTTCCCAAAATCTGTCAAACAAACCCTGATATGTACACAAGGAAGTTGTCCACAAGGTCACCAAAGTAGGTTGGTAGATAGCTATGATCTGACACAATTGCAGTGATGTCTGTCAAAGAGATCGAAGCTGTTCCATGTCTTCTGTTATTAGAGATGATGACATCTCTACTGAAGCTAAGGACATTGTCTCCTGCACTGTCACATTACCTGAACTACTGAAGAGACACCTCATTGAACTATTAGATGTCAGAAAACCCTTTGGAAGTGGACTGCATTGGGGTTGGTATTCCAGCCACCTAACACACACACACACGCACACTTACTTTGTATTCATATCGTGGTGGGAACCATCCATTCATTTCTATGGGCAAAATCCTAATAATAATAATGACAACCTTAACTCCTAGCCGGCCCAAACCTTAGCCATAAGTAACAAAATATATGACTTTTGGCATTTTATTATTTTTTATTGCAATCATAGATTTTAGTAAAAGTGAGTTTCCACATGGAGGGACCGAAAAAATGTTCCCCACAATTTCAAAATAACAGGTTTCTATCACACTGTGTCCCATCTGGTCCCCACAATGTAATTTATACATGACCAACACAAACACACACACACACACAGACATTAACGCTATATGACTAATGTTAGGAAAGTTCTTAGGAAAGCTTCGAGGCATATAACGTGAATATTTCCAGAAAGCTGAGACCTTTGTTTTCTTTATGCATAAACTCAAAGTGAAATTTGTGACAAGCAAATTATTTCAGCAGAACATGTCACATATAGAAATGGTGTTGCTCACATAGGTTAACACTATGTTTACATGTTCACTAAGCTGGATATAATTAAAAAATACAAACAATAGAGAATTATTACCTGTGAAAGGTAATTCCCTTTTGGTTTTTAATGTACAATGACTGAATAGCCCCATGCAAACTCATTAGCTGAATATTTCCTTATTTTTTTCCACTGGCAGGTTGCCTGGACCAATATGGCAGCACTGTCAATATATGCATCTTAGGTCAATGCAATGTATTTATGACTGTTTGCCAGACATCACAGGATAGATTTCCCAAAGTCCATCAAACCCCAGATATGTACAGAACGATAATTTGGAAACTCCAGTTTGCAAAAGTGCAAATTCTGCACACATCAAGTTGGAGGGGAGATTTTAACCTTTGTAGGATGCCACAGCGCTAACCACCATACTGCCCCACTAAACTATTACAAACAAAAACAACAAAAATCAACAGTTTGAGAAATGTATTCGGTTATTACAAGAAAACAACATCTATTTTATTGAGACCTTGACACAATTATTTTGTTATCCTTAGAGAATTTCTATGCCAATCACACATGCTCCCAGGGAATTAAAAGGGATACAAATTACGGACTTTCTGGGGGTCTCCGAGGACTGCTTTGCGAAACGCTGATCTAAGACACATCATCTAGGTTGTTACTCTCACTGATATAAGATTAAAATGCACTTTGCATCAGTTCCTGACACCAGTGTAGAAAGAAAATTATATTACCACAAGTAGACAGGTGACAGTAGAGTCACTGTTTTCCATTCATACTAATAATGAAGGAATTGTATTCATAATGAAGAAACCATAACTGTAAAATTGCACTTCATATTTGTAATTCTTTAAAGTAGTAACTTATTGAAGTGTAGTCTGACAGACAAAATATACTAATACTAAAATACTACAAAATATTTTATATATGATTTGAATTATACAAGAGAAATTTTAATTTATGCACAACTATAGACTAATATGCACACGTTTACTTGTACACACGTCTTATTCGACAGCTACCTTACCCCGTATTTTTCTATAGAATGAATTGAGAATGAAATATGGTTAATTGCTATTATTATGAAAATACATGCAGCACCAGACAAAAGCCGGGTTACTGCAAGCGTCTAACGAAGGAGCGTGATAGAGTGTAGCCTCTCATGACATGACCACCTGACCAAAACACAGTAGAAATGTTTTTTGAGGGGTTTGACCAGAGAGTGAAGGAAAAGCGGCTAATGAGTGCTCAGCATATGTGGGACCTCCTTCTGGACAGCTGGAAAAGTATCCCAGGAGGCCACCTCATGACAGAAGAGATGGCAGGGTCAGCCAGGCCCTGGAGCAATTGGGGCTAAGGGCCTTGCTCTAGGGTCCAATGGGGGGATCACTCTGCCAACCATGCGATTTGAACCGGCAATCTTCTTGGTCCCACCCCACAGAGCTGCCTCCCTCCCCAATTAATTTTTTCAAATGTTTTTTGGTCATTGTGTAATTCCATATATATTATTTTAAAGTTTTGATATCTTTATAATTATTCTAAAATGTAGAGAATAGTACAAATAAACCTTTCAATTGGTAGATGCGTCCAAACGTTTGACTGGCACTGTATATTTGAAAATAATGAAAAAAGTTGTTAAGAAATATGAAATTCTGCTGTACTGCAATAAATATTTGATGCTGCGTAGTCTGTAAAAATGAAACTGTTTATTCTGTGCCGGTTGTATGGCTGTAAGCAGTAAACTATGAAAGGAATTTATGGGCCGGGGGTAAACCGTCAATCTTTATAATCATTGTTACAATTTAATTTAATAGATAAACCCTACCCAAAGCAACATTCAAATATACTTAGAATTTCACAGAGGTGTTATAGCTTCGTAATCAAATCTAGATTATCTGAAAATTTGCATGAAAGCATTAAACTGACGTAAGGAATATACAGGACACCAAGTGAAGGCATTCGCTCAGCATGCTGCCCGTTCTAACTCAACTTACCTTCATTTCATGCAGCTTAACATAAATTTGAATGAACTTAAAACAACAGAATGGATTAAATGAAATGGTAATACCAGTGGCTTATGGAGGAGTAGGGTATCATGATTCTACATGATTCATCATCATCATCATCATCATCATCAGATACCAACCAGTTCTCTTCCTGGCCTTTCTTCTCAGTATCACATCACAGGCATTTGAAGAGGCGCAAAAATACTCATACTCATGTAGGCTGAGACTAAATCACGCATGCCTTTGACAGATGCATTAAAGTCTGTTCTACTGTATGTCTCTGGTGTTATTCGAATCAATAAATATAATCAAATTACTTTTTGCCGTCGAAGTCAGACCAACATGTTTTCCATGGGTCTGAGCTTTAAACTGGGTTAAAATGGAGGGAACGAGTCCAACACTATGTGCACGACATACAAACATCGGTGTGGATGTCCGAAAGTGATTTCAAGAGGATTCACAGTCCACCCCAGGGTGCGGCTCATAGTTGCAGCAGGGGCTCTAAATTGCAAGTAGATTTAATGCCAGCATTCATTGTGCAAGTAGTAATTGAAGTGGAGGTATAACAGGCTCAGTAGAAAATCAGAGCAAGCAGTAAACAGAAATACTGGGCAGCATAAGCTGTGAGGTCCCAGAGGCCGTTGCTCACTGGGAGATCACTGTGCGCAGAACAGGAGATCGGGCACTGGAGACACTGGAGTTATTCCAATGTGTTAGTATTGACAAAAAGGAATATACAAAATAAACAACTATGCAGAATGTGTTCGTTTAAAAACTCGACATTGCGCTGAACATCTCTCTCAAAGGCTTTATTTCAGACAATTAGACACAAATGGGGACAGTCTGTGCTACAGACACTGCCGATCCTCCATCCTGACGCACAGGAGCAGCTCCTGCATTTACCAGCCAGCATCTGTGCTGGCCAATGAGCTGTTCGCTGTGTCTTACAGTGACTGTCCCTCCTGCCTTCATGAATACAGTGTAATGAAATTTGTAATAGCCATTCTGTGCCCTCGTCTACACGGGCAAACGCGTACATGATATGGTAGAGCTGGCCTTGGGCCACTGTGTGCTCCCTGTCTGTTTGATGCCATCCATCAAAAAGATTCCATTACCCCAAACAGCAAGGAGAGAGCTCCTCGGGCATGTGTCCAAACATAATCATTTCAGCAAATGAACAATGGCAAAGCTTCTCTATTGTTTGTTTAACGTATAAAAAAAGGACATAACATTTGATGGCTATTCCCTATCCTGTCAGAAAGATGAAAGATGAAAATAACTAAATAAGAAAAGCTGAGATTAACTTCATTTTAACCATTTAGCAAATTAGATTCCAGTTTTGTAGTATAATTAGTGAAAATTGCTGCACTTTGAAAGGATCAGTTTATCCATTTATTAGGATTTATTGATGATTTTAATTTAACTGTGTGAAATGCAATAAATCTAGCCAGTCCTAAAGTTGAATGTCCAGGGCCAATCACACCTGGGAGTAAACTAAGCAAATTACTTTTTTAATGTTGTATAATACAGCAGTAATGGAAAATGATCTTTCACTATGAAAAATATGGAGTTTGGAGATGGCCAAGGGGTCTTGAGAAATGATTTATCTCCTCCAATGAGCTAATGTCATGAATATTGGATTATGCTTGAGGAGAAAAAGCTGAACTTCTTTATTGCCCTAGCTCAGCTTGTCACAAGGACGGACATCAGGTGCCAGAGCTAGTGCCTGGGATGAGGACGCATTCTGATTGCAGAGGTTGTCCATTTCGGGTGTCTGTACAGTCAGCTACTCCCACTAAGGTAGCCTCTAAAATTGGACCAAATATGCAGCCTGATTCATACGGAGGTTCGTGAACAGCACATATCGCATTTTTTAAACGGACACCAGATATCAGAATTTGCAAGAAAGTATTTAAATTGTTACTCAGGATGATTGTTTATTACCTAGCAGAAACATAAAGAGGGAATTATATGTGTAATCCAAATCACAAATCATTTTATCAGTTCTGCTTTTAAAAAGAATGTTAAGACAGAGCAACTTTTCATTTGGTGCTTCAGTCCGAATTAATTTTAATGTTTTTTTTCTTATTTATTTATTTGATTGCTGACTAACAAAGAAAGAGCTTTTTATACTGGTGTCCCGGATTTTTCAATTAATTTTCCTATCACATATTGAGAGTAGAGCAGGATCAACAAAGATTAGAGCTCAGGAATGAATAACAGTCAGGTACTGTCCCAATTCTGACTCTGTTTATTCGTTGTTTTGCAATTTTGCAAAAATATAAAGGCCAGCTGTTAAAAATAAGTCGTCACTGAGAGGACACTACCTCTGCCCTGCGCCTGAGCGTGTGGCTGCACTTTTGGTGCCACGCAGACCTACTGTGGCTGCAGAGTGCACTGAAAGGGGGGGCCGGGCAGCCTGCACTGTGCCAGCCAGTGCCTCCCACCTCCTATTTTAAGCATTAATGTGGCCTCAGCAACATAACCCAGCAACACTATGCTGCTGGAGTCTCACTTTGTCCTCCATCCCTGCTGAATTTTCAGTTGAGTTCATAGCCGGGTTCAGGTGTATCTGACATACCAGCTCGCCATTACCAATGAAAGAAGCCAGGAGAGCCTTACATGACTTCGCAGACCCAAAAAAAATTCCACCATGGAGTAAGATTAAGGTTGACAAAAACAGTACTTATGCTGGGAAATCCCATCCCCTTTCAAAAGGCCTTTATTACATTGTGGGGACATTTGATACAATGATTAGTACAATGAGGGTCAGTGTTAAGTTAGTAGTGGAGTATGCATAAAAAGAAATAAATACCCCCATTCATTCAAAGCTTAAAATGGCACAAGATATGCGTGATAAGGAAAACAGAGAGGCTATCGTCTGACTACCAGCCACTCCAATCTGATATAACTGGACGACTTAAAACAGCATGCAAAGCGTAGATGATCTTCATGACTAATCTGTGTGAAGGAGAATGAATTCTTTGTTTGGAGATGCTCTAAAGCCTAATTCAAAATGGCTATTGCCTAACTCAGCCAATACGAGTACTGGTACTGAAATATTTACCATTTCGGTTATTCTGTACCAATCATGGTCATGCTAAAGAATTGTATGAATAGTTTATCTAGTCTTATGCACCCTCTGGCCAGCCGTCAGCCACAGCTTGACGCTAAATCACTGTCAGGAGCGACATTGCAGAAGACAGGACTGGAAGTCTGAATGTGTGTGTGTGTTTCTATGTTTGTGTGCCCATCCTGGGTGCACCCTGTCTTAACTGGGATAGTCTCCATCCCACCCCACACTGAACATTCGCTTGATAAATGCTTGCGAGACGCATTGACAATGCCTAACAAAAAGATTAGGTTTTTTCACAAGGCACTTGTAAGGAACCTTTGCTGGTAATCCTTCATTTTGCATGTTCATCATGTTCATCTAGTTATTTGAGGGCTATAAATGAAAAATGAGTGATATAATAATAGAAGAGCAAGCCCCAATGTTCTTGCAGGAAGGTCTCTTAGACTAATGTTGCTGAGCAAAATCACAAAGCATGCTCTTTCATTACAAGAATCACTACAGAATCTTAATCTCCTCCAAAAAGTGCTTTCTACTGAGGCAATGCTCCTAAAAATAGCATGTTGTCATTATTCAAGGTTTTTGTCCACGCTTCTTAATCTGTAGCCTGTTGTACTCAGATGTTATTGGTGCAGCGCTCCGGTTCATCCGAGGACTCGGGAGAAATGTGTGACCCCTTCGGCCGACCTGGCTCCCCCACCTCACTGGAGCTGTGCAGAAGGTTGAGCTGATGGGTCCATTAACATGCAATGTACTGCTTGCTGTACTAAGCTGCTGTTGAACTTCCACCTTTAGCATCAATTCATGCACAGAAGAATTAGCTTGCTACTGTGTTCTTATAAATCCAAGGTGTCAGTTAAAAGAAAAACTGGGCACAGCAGGAACAGTTTATTATCCTTTGTATGGCACTGCAGCCAGGAGATATATAGCAAGGTACAGGTGAGGGGCTTATTCCGTGGTAGAGAAGAGAGGGATATAGCAAGGTATAGGGGAGGGGCATATAGTGAGGTATAGGGGAGAGGGATATAGCAAGGTATAGGGGAGGGGCCTATAGTGAGGTATAGGGGAGGGGCATACAGTGAGGTATATGGGAGAGGTATATAGCAAGGTATAGGGGCGGGGCATATAGTGAGGTATAGGGGAGAGGGATATATCAAGGTATAGGAGGGGGACTTATAGTGAGATATAGGGGAGAGGGATATAGCAAGGTATAGGAGGGGGACTTATAGTGAGATATAGGGGAGAGGGATATAGCAAGGTATAGGCGAGGGGCATATAGCTAGGTATAGGGGAAGGGTTTATAGAAAGGTATTAGGTGGGGTGGTAGGGGTGGTATAGCAAGATATAGGGGTCAGGTATATAACAAGGTATAGGGGAGGGGTTTATAGTGAGATATAGGGGACAGGGTTATTGAGAGGTTTAAGTGAGGGGCTTATAGCAAAGTATAGGGGAGAGGCATATATAGCGAGATATAGGGGAGGGGTTTATAGTGAGATATAGGGGACAGGGTTATAGAGAGGTTTAAGTGAGGGGCTTATAGCGAGGTATAGGGGAGGGGCATATAGCAAGGTACAGGGGGAATACATAGTGAGATATGAGGGAGGGGCATATCTTCACCAATGGATACAGAGACTGGTGTCATGAGGTCAGAAATTGTAAAGCAGAGCTGAATCTGCTTCGGGCCCATTGTCATCCCCATGTGTCCGTAGCAGGAAGGTGGGACACAACAAGCCCAAAGGCCTGGAACAGGCCCTTTTCCTGGCCTGATGAGACATATGTGGGGAAAAGCCTGGAGGACACCCATTAGTGAGAAGAGTGGATAAAAGGGATCTTGTGTTCTTAGATAAACTCTTAGAGCTTAAAGCATCACAGTGAGAAACAGAAACCCTGCTGGATCTGCCTCACACATCAAAAACTATTTCCAAATGCGGCAAACTCCTTGTCAGTTGGAACCTGGAGAAAAGAAACAACACAAGTATTGACTGCAGTAATCACTGCTATTATTTGTTTGCATGGCGATACCGGCCGCCAGCTGCACTCATCCGTATCGACACGTTTTCGGGAGCCTGAGTTCTCACCATCTGCTCTGCTGCTATTTTCACCCCTCCTGTTTCTCACACTCCTCTTCACACTCAGGCAGATCCCTCTTGCCAGCCACGAGGGAACTTCATTGGTCCCAGCATCAGCCTTAATAAATGACTTCACCCAAGTTATCGCACCACAAATAACTGTTTAAATCCATCACCAATATTTGATAATTGTTTACCCAGCGAGGGGTTATGGTGATCCTAGAGGCTGTGCCAGGTAGCAAAGGGCACCAGGCTGGGGGCACCCAGATCGAGAAGCGACTGTGTACATTTTTCATTTAGTTTCTACGTAATAAAAATTACCGGGGCGGGATATTAGAATTAATAACTACACCCCAGGCCCTTAGCATAAACTGTCTTTTGTTAGTGTTGTTCTACGTCTCCTCAGCAACCTGGCTGATTAGCTTAAGAGATGATCCGGCATGAATGCTGCACACAGTGGTGGTAAATAAATGGGTCTGCATACACTGTAATTTTGTATTTCACAGCGGTTAGGTTATTATGTAAATCCGTGTTGGGCCTATAAACTGCATTTCCAATCTAAACAGACTTGTTACCAGGAGTTTATCTCAAGTATGACACTATACACAACTGATGCTATACAATCCATGTCTTAAAATATGGAGGCATGATCAAATGATGTGTGCATCATGCATATTGGTGTGTATAAACTTTAGGAGCTTCAGGTTTTCAGCATGAAAACCTTTACATGGAGGGCTTTTATAGGCGAATATGTGTTTTCTCTGCTTCTATATGGAGAAGAACAAAAATTCTTATTGGCACCCATCTACAAACATGTACACTGACATCATATTTAGGAATACATGGAGCATCTAGTTTGACTTTAAAATGATTAAAAACAAGTGAATAAGGAGGTTTGGGTAAGGAGGATTATTAACTGCCACTGCTATAGAAAATGTTTTCAAAATGTTTTGATTGTCCACTTGTATGTGCAGCAGATAGGTAAATTATAGTCTTCAGAATCAACCATAGCTAAAATAAAATATTTTGTCATGTGACAAAACAGAGCCTAAGTGATCTGATTTTGGTCATAACTTTTTTTATAACATAAAAAAATGCAGTTATGGTGTTTTGCCTTTGTATAGCAGGTATGGTCCACCATTTCTGCCAGCTATAGTTATGAGGCCTGCCGAACAGCAGTTCTCTTTAGGGTTATTTTATGGTGCATTAAGGAGTCTTGCCTTTGTATAGCAGGTATGGTCCACCATTTCTGCCAGCTATAGTTATGGGACATGCCAAACAGCAGTTATCTATAGGGTTCTTTTAGGGTGCATTAAGAATTTTAGGACATGTTTTTTCAGGGATCATAAATATATGTTGCTTTTCTAGGTCAATAGGCTCTATTCTTAGTAAAGTTGAATAGAAACTGGAATCTTAAAGCCCAAGATTGACTTGGGTCTTGGTTGAGGACTGTAAGTAATTCTGTTTTTAAGACTTATTCCTAATACTAACAAGGTGCAATGCAGGTTGGGACATCTGAATTCATGCCTTGGAAGACTTAAGGTAAAATTTACACAAGGTGTCTCCAGCAGATCTCCCCTCCAAACAACAAGGAAAGGCTGTCTCTTGGTCAATGAGTGCGAGATTAACTGCCTGGCTCCAGAGAAACCTGGGGCACATGAAAAACACTGTGCCTCTTCACTGATGGACAGTCAGCCATGAAGGGCAGGCAGCCCATTAAATCACCATTGTGTTCACTTTCCAAGACGTTCTTCTCTTGCTAGCAATGAATTAAAGCTAAAACGATGTGAGATGCCAGCACCTGTTCTCCAGCAAGATGGTGCTGGCTCAGAATGAAGCTCCAGAGCAGCTCAGGATTTCAAGGTTGCTGATTGGGGCAAAGTAAAAGTGGGTGTTCTTCAGTTCTTGAGGAAACAGCAACGAGAATATTTTACTGACAATGATCCAGGGTCGAACTAAGGAAAAAAAAATCTTACTAATGAGTTAATTAATGAAACCTTACTGCAGTGAGAATCACGTTATAACTAATCCCCTAATCCCAACTATACAAGTCCTAGTTAGGTCCCTAAACATGATACGCTTCAAGTCTAAGGTCATCTGACACATGATTATGCCGGAGGAATAAGAGAGTGATAAGAAAGGATGGAGCTCATGACGCGAGGCTACATCTGATGAGGAGAAAGCTTCTGACACTGAACAGTTCAACGCTATTCCAGATACGGGTGATGAGATTGATGAGGGAGACTGTGCCTGTGCAGTTCCTTGGCACTGGCAAAACTATTATTATAAGTTGAAGCTAAGTGTAAACTCCACTCTCCCGTACTCATAAAACCCCTGATATGTAGCAGCAATCATAGACGTGTTGGAGCATAGTAGCACTTTTAATGTGGTTTCGAAGGGCAATATTGCAGTTATAGCCAAGCATAGAGCCCCATACTGCACATAGCAGAACTGCCCATGTGGAGCTGAAGGTGCTCAAGGTGCAGCGAGCACAGGGACAGTAGTGATGTCTCTGGCACCATGTATGCTTACAATTCTGCATCACTCAATAGGATTATTGAATATGATTATTCTCAAATAATCTCCATGTGATGAACTGAAGGTTAAAGGTGCAGTTGTAGCCGTGGCTGAAATGATCTGAATGTACACATACTAATCATTGTCAAGCATTTGTGTAAAACTGCAATATTGATGCAGTAATCAATTCAATTTTTTATTATTTTTAAATTATTTTTTTTTAATTAAATTATTTTTGTCAGCCTAAGTAATAATATTGTGGTGAGAGTGTGGTTTATTTTAATAATGAAGACAACAGGTCCTTTAAAATGGAATTAAAGTCTTTACTCTCAATGGAAGTCAACAGTTCATGCAACAGTCGCACTCATGGTTACACACTGACAAAAACTCACATTCCATGGTAAACACTACATGGTTAAGGTCATTGCCCCCACCTGAGGGGTCAGCTACCCATGGTGACCCCCAAGCCTTTCATTACAGCAATCCATGGGTCTGCCTCCATGCCCCCACCGCCCACAACACGGCTCAGGAGCTCTGTCTTCTGCCACAAGAGGGAACACTTCTGTGGGTTAAGGTGCTGGCCGGCGTACTGGGTGGAATACCCGTGCATCAGGTATACTGGTTTACTTTCCCATAGGATATGATTTTTTCATATTGCACCATATCACAGCAGAGCTTAAGCAGCAGATGTAAAGCTTCAATAGGCAGCAAATTATGTAATATTGTTCACTGTTAGAAGTACTTTGGATTTCCCTTCCCTGAGTTCCCTTCTTATTAATACTTATAACTTTATAACACAGCAAATCTCTATATATAACTGTTCAATATTATAGTATAGCTACTGCTTCAGTCTGTGCCTGAAAATTTGGATAACTTGTAATATAATTAGGTCTGCAATTAAATTCATTGACACTTAAACAAACATGTTGTTACTAGGCTAAATATATGGTAATTATCAATAAACATGTCTCTATGGAGCAAAATATATGGTTGTAATCAATAAAATGTTGCTATCGAGCTGAATATACATTAATCACCTATGTCAATAGATTGATTATTACGCATGTCAGTAATACTGCTAAGTTATTAAGTATTGGATATTGGTATTGTTCACTTAGCTGTGTGTAAGTAGTGTCAGTTTCTGGCAGTAGTTCGCGTGGTGCTTTTCCATGACTGAAAATTGCGTAAATACAAATGCGATTACGCATTTTATTGGATGTGGGTAATGTCGGTCGCATTGGAACAGATCAGTGGTGTGATATCATGTATTGTAGCAGGGCTAACTTGGTACACCACTTGGTACAATGATGCATGGTCACTAGAGTCACTACAAGCAAAAGTCCCCAGCACATCAAACCCAACCCTCTCCATTGGCGATCCCCCCTCATACGTCTACAGCGGAGCTTTGGACTGGCGGTGGCCAAGCCGATAGAAGTGCCTGTGCAGCTTCCCCTGCATGGTGGCACCATGCACCACCCGCACGACCATAGGGTGGAAACTCTAGGGTACCATCTGCTGCAAGAAATAACCATCTAGGGAGCACTACCACTGACACAGCATCTTGTCATGCTCCCGGAAGCCCCCCCCCCCCCCCACACACTGTGAGTAGTGGTCCGTAGTCTCCAGGTGGAGTGCAGAGACCCCCCTCCCACTGCCTGCATGACTTCGGCCAGGATCCAGGTTCCCTACTTGCTTCACCTGCAGCCGCTGTTGGACAACAGCCTCTAGCTCCTTGCTGCTGATGTCCAGCTGTGTCGCCGCAGCCAACCTCTGGCTGCGTACCCTGGTGGTGATGGCAGCCATCTGTCTTGCAGAGGCAATGACAGAGAGCATCTGCATTTCCGTGGAGAACGCAAGTCATACCCCTTCAGCACCTCCAGCAAAACCACCACTCCATCGCCCCAAAGCCCTGCCTACAATAACATGGTTTTGAGCCCCTCGTTGCCGGCTTTTGTGGTGGTTATATGAAAGGGGAGCAATTGGTTGGGTGTGCCACTGGAGTATTGGTCACCGCCGACCTCAGGATCTATGAAACTGCTACATTTAGCAGTGTTAGCCAGCCTTTCACAGCAGAGATTTTGCATGGGTCTGCCTGCAAGGCCAGGAGCTGCTGGTGGAACAACTGATCTAGACTGGGGAGAAATGCAGCCTTTAAGGATAGAAAGTGACAGCACCAGCACCAGCCCCGGCTCTGTGTTGGTGGAAACTAAACACAAGTTAATTTGTAAAATTTGTTCCCTACTAGATATTCCATGGTCAACTGTAAGGTAAGTGGTATTATTGTAAGTGGGAGCGTTTAGGAACAAGAGAAACTCAGCCGCAAAGTGGGAGATCACGTTCAGTAACAGAGCGGGGTCGCCGAGTGCTGAGGTGCAAAGGCCGTAAAAACCCCAACAGAAAAATGGTACATGGCCAAGCGGCTGCATGCAAGCCTTACATCCCCAAGTGCAATGCCAAGCGCCGGATGCAGTGGTGTAAAGCACACCACCACTGTACTCTAGAGCAGTGGAGAGGTGTCCACTGGAGTGAAGGCCTTCACATCCAACTTTAGTGCCAGACCTCTCAAATGCTCTTCTGGATGGGACCAACTCCATATTGATACCAATGAATTTAGAATGGGATGTCATGAAAGCTCCAGCAGGTGTAATGGCCAGGTGTCCAAAAACTTTTGTCCATATAGTGTAGCAATGGCACATATATCAAAGCCAACAATGAACATGACAGGTACACTGATTGTTGTGCATTAATAACACACTATTTACAACATAACTGCATTAATTCACATATCAATTTACACTATTTACACTACTAAACCAGAGAGGATGCATGTAAGTTTCCACCCAGGTTCCATGAATGTGTTGTTTGCCTGATCTCCTTGGGTCAACGTGTGGTTTCCTCTGGGTAACATGCTGAGGTTAATTAGAGTTACCGAATTGCCCATAGGTGTGCATGTGTGAGTGAATAATGTGTGAGTGTGTCCTGTAATGGGATGATGCCGCACCCTGAGTTGTTCCCTGCCTTGTGCCCATAGCCTAGGCTCCGGAACCCCCACGACCCTCAATAGGTTATAGTGGCAGTAACAGAAAATGGATGGATGGATTGATAATGTATCCTGGTTCTGTTGGTCACTTTTGGATGCCAGAAATAGATTTCACTGTAATTCATTACAGTAAGTCTTCTACAAAGGTTGTAAAGCATTTTATTCTAGTGTGTTTAGCCAGAGCAATTTGTTCAAAGTGTAATTGCATTCAAATGGATTGACCCCCCAACCCCAGCCTAATTCCATTTTAAAGTGACCTGTTCAACTGTTTTGCTTCTCACGTGCATCACTAGGTTACACTGTAACACCCCTGATGTGTCGTGTTAATATCTGTACATTCTCACACTGTTGCCAGGTTAAGCTCAAGAGTTGTTTTGTTGGCTTTTGTTGTATGTTTGAACTCAGTCACTAAAGAGAAAGAACAAAACTAGATCTCATAAACATATATCAACAAAAAATGAAAATACTGGTTAAAATACTGATTAAATGAATATATTGTGACGCCTGGGGGGCCAACCAGCATATGATATCTGCTATATTTTACATTAATAGTTTTAATGAGACTGCCTTTTGAAAGAATGAAAGCATTTTTTAAAAGTGTTGCTATAGTGCCTCACAGTGTCCAGCTTCAGAAGGTGAAACAAGAACATGTCTTACAGACTAGGACTATTCCTGGAGAAACATCGTAAATGGGGTTGAAACATCACCAGAAATTACAAAAAGTAAACAAATACATGCATGTGCACAACTTGTCAAAGCTGCAGTCTATGGGCATTGTTGAAGAAAACCTACAATTGCCTTCTGACGTGTGTATTAACAGCAACACCTTTATCGGTGAAGCTGTATTTTGTACATATCATCTCAGATTTAGCTACTTGCCTTCTGATGAAATAGGGCTGGAGTAAGATCCAGTTATCCACAGCTGTCCTATCATCCTTTGCCAATATACAGGGCATTTACATATTATTATGTATGATATTATGTACTATACGGTATACATATTATTTTGTACTGGGACCTTAAATGAAAATAGCGAGACGGTGCTAATTTTGCTTCATTCTGTCTGTTACAGACAAAACAGTGAGGGGCACTTCCACATTAGCCTAGACATTCATGATGACATCACTTGCGGCTAATATTGTACCTATTCACCATCAACATCTTATGTAATAAATATAGGAGAGTGTGGCACAGGTATAGAATGTCAGGATACACAAAGTGATTATGAAAATGAATATGATATGTAGAGATGTTTTAAACACTTAACAAAAATAAATGATTAAATGTCTGCTACCACACATATTAAGCAGGGTAATACTCATAATATATAACTGGTTCAGTGAAATATCAGTGGTTGCATTCTTAAAGAACAGAGATACTTTATTAATCAACGTGGGGAAATTCTCTTTTAGCCTACCCCATCGTACACTCCATGAGACACACACAGACAGGTGAGAGCAAACCTGGGAGTTATAGCACAGGGTCAGCCAGCTTGCAGCACCCCTAAAGCTGGGGGTTGAAAGCTTTACTCCAGCGCTTATATAAATGATTATTTTTCCAAGGCAACCTCAAACAGAGTCACACACCACCCCTTAACTACAGGTGACCTTAACCACAAGCATTAAATTCATTAGATACAATTAAATCCATTGTCATTAGTTCTTTTTAATTTATTACCATGTTAGGAGAGGGAAAGCATTAGGGCAAGGGGGGTGAAACTCAGTCCCTGAGGCGCCATGTGAAATTTTGTGAATTTGTGACTTATTTATTTAATTGATAACAGTATGACCCAAACATTGCAGTTATCTATATAAGTCTTTACTATACTGTACAGTAAGTAACATTCAAATTTCAACTTTGTAGGAAACATTATTCCAGATTTTTTTTAATAAAGTTAAAAAATGATATACAAAATCCTCTTTGAATATAATGAATGAAACCAAATGTGCGCACTGGGCTAATGAACTATATTAATCACTTTTCTCCTGACATTGTCCACTGGATCCATCTCTTAAATGAGAAATGGGCAGAGTTTAGTCTCAAGAAATCAAAACAACCAGATAGTTTATATATCCTGTCCTAGCTCAAAGGACAGGCTAATGGAAAATTGTGGGTGTTAGTTGGTTACAGATAATGCTGGTTACAGTTAGTTATAAATCAGCAGTTGGAGAACATTTTGGTTTCCCAATAAACTACACCAACTCTTGATATACCAAACTCAGATATGTTGCTACTAGATAAGTTCTCCCCAAATGAGCTCGATGGGCCGAATGGTCTCCTGCTGTTTGTACATTTCTTATGTTCTTAAGTTCTTATGCTCATTGAAGCCCTAAAGTGCAAAACAAATCTACAAATCAGAAAACACAAGGGCATATCAGAAAACACAAGGGCAATTCAGAAAACACAAAAACATTAGCTAAAACTGGGAAAGGTATGTACTTACAAATACAATTTCGTAGTTCTCTTTATAATAGTTATACTCAGCATCCAATCAGTGTCACGGCAATGAGATGCAATAAGTACGGTACCTAACTCTGGTTTTAGATAATGATGTAGTGTTTTCTGAATAGTCGTCGGGTTTTCTGAATTCCCGTCCGGAACAATTCGTTATATAGAAACGTTGATGTCAGATACATTGCCTTAGGTTTACAATTGCTCCTAATTGTGTTTGCGTTTTGCTGTAACGAGGTTTGTACAATGCTTCCAACTGTGAATTTTGTGTACCGAAACACCCCTATTCATGAGCCATTATAATCAGAATGTCAAAATCTTGGGCTGTAAAGATGTGATGCACTACACTGGACTGTAATTTGACATACGTGTATTAGGGTTAGGTTTAATGAGCAGCACGACTGCAATTGAATCTCATTTTCCATAGCAATAACAGTGATATATTCTAACTTCCTGCTAATGGTCAGAAGTGTGGAGTGTGGGGATTGGTGATGGGGGAATCCCATCACATCCCATAACCTGTCAGCAAAACGCTCCTGCTAGCTGAGACCCACTTAAATGAGCTGCGCGCTGTCACAGGTTCAGGAAAAGACGAAACGCCTATCTTGCTAAAACATGCTATTTGTGCTGATATATAGAACAACAACGAGAAGTCATTGAATGGTAGAAGATGAAGATAAGTGATTTTAGTTTACAGTTTGAAAATTTGGTCTATAGATATTTTCATTCTCCGCCACTGCTTTATATAGCAAGATATATCAATAATCACTAGATCTCTTTCTGTGGTATACCATTTTTTCTAAGTAGTGTTTCTTTTTCCTTTAGGAAGATAGAGAGCATTACAGTGGGTCACTAGTCCTGTTTCTGGTTCGCTCTCCCCCCCCCCAGAGGAATGTTTTCATTCCAACCCACACTGCATTCAACCTGACACATTCACCATTAGCCTATTAAGGCCATTTTAAGCTTGATTATGGTACGGTTGGAATGAGAAGAGGAGAGAGAACCGCTGCAGCAGGTGTCTAGTTTATTAAAAAGGTCAGAGAAACCATAAATTTACTGGTCACATCCAAACTCTTGCAGGGGAGCCTCCAATGATAGGGCACTGCTTGCTTCTCGGGAGCCTCCAATGATAGGGCGCTGCTTGCTTCTCGGGAGCCTCCAATGATAGGGCACTGCTTGCTTCTCGGGAGCCTCCAATGATAGGGCGCTGCTTGCTTCTCGGCTGCCTGATTCCTCACTATCAAATACTACAAATGGACCCTAAGAAGGCGGCCTCCATCTGCAAAGCCAGAGTGGCCAGAGAGAAGCTTCTTTCCTGAATCTCTCACACCTATTTTCTGGCACGTGAGCCAAAGCTCTGATTATAAGAATATATTTCATAAATGAGATGTCAGACATATTCATTACTGATCGCCATAATTCTTCCTATCTGGTTCTTCTGCTTCTTTTCACACGGCGTTTTAAGAAAGTGTAACGGCTCTCGACCCATAAGCTATTTGCTTTGTTCAAAATAGGTGTTATTCTTCTACCAACCCTACAGGTCTGAGGCTGCTTCCTACCTAACTGCAGCTTGGACCTCCATCCAGTTTCCGTGTATCCGTGTTAAAGGGGCAGGCAGGTAGAGTGACGGTTAGGGACACGACTGTATAATCGGAAGCTTACTGGTTCGAGTCCCTGACATGTAAGTACTGCTGAGGTACTGTGAGCAAGGTACCATCCCCAAGCACTACTCCCCGGGTGCTCACGTAGCTGCCCACTGTTGTGTCACATGGGTTAAATGCAGAGCATTTCACATGTCATTGTTGTGTGCTGTGGTGTGTCAACAATGACAATTAATCACCTTTCACTTTTGGAATCTGCAGTTCAAACACATGCAAGTAGTGTGTGCTCTGTGATCCCGGACAGGGCCAGCCCACCTTACAGGCGGCATAAGTGATCGCCTCACACAAAAGAGCAAGTGAAAAAAATTCAGAAGAAATTCCTCTGGTGTGAATTCTGTGACATCAGTTATTTATATTAGTTTTAATATTTCTGTACTTTTGTTGTAAAACAGACAGGAGCCAGCTAGCTAGCAGCCAGATACCTTGTGCTAATATATATGTTTTTAATATATAGCAATTGCCACTGGAATTATCTGAGCTCTGGGAGGGTGGCGTGAGGCTTGTGAGGAGGTTCAGCAGAATCTGGCCTAGGGGCCCAGATCTAGGGTGTCCTCTGTTTGGTGTCTTTTGTAATATCACCACCTAGTGGAGAGATTTATGTATGCAAGCTACAGCAAACTAAGGGCATTCCATTTGACTTATTTGTAGTACTTGGTACCTTTAAATTGCTCATGTGATAAACACTCTGTCATTTTCTCATAACTCATATCTCTCTCACATCCCATATCTCAAAAATTAAGTAGATTCTAAAGAAAATTTTACTAAACTTGCAGTATTTATGCCTAAATAAGCAGTCAAATTCATGTAACAACAAATAAATGGAGATCTATTCATGATTTACCACAAAATGCACCTTTTCACTGTCGCACTATTATCAATGAAATGCATGGCAACAATCGCTTCATTAAAGTGGTTGTTATAAAAACACAGGAGTTTGTAACAATGTTTATTTAGAACAGATAACTGAGGTGTTGCATTGATTCTAATATAGCAATTCCTCTAGATAAAGAGCTTATTTACTCATAGTCAGATTGACCCAAGATGATCCGCTTTCCCCTGGTGTGCTGGAAAGTGTGCAGGACTCATACTAAGAGTATATGTAGGCACAACAGCTGAAAATAATGTGCACAAAAAAAGGCAGATTTACAAAACCGTGGATACACACACCTGCAAGCAATGCTCTTTTTATAAATCACACTCCACCCAGAATTGTGCGCATGTCCATCTGCCTCATATTCCACCCTCTGCATGTGCATGCAATTTGGGTACGAAACAGCGTTGTGCACCATTCAAAATTGACTTGAACATGACCCGCGATAATGACGTCATTCTAATTTATAAATTTGGTCGAAAACACGGTGCAGAATCACAATTAGAATTTGAATATAAGAAAGGAATGGGATTGATTTCACATAAATTCATATACTCTTAGTGAAGGTGCAGCTGTAACAATACAACGTAACATTGCAATATGAATTGCACAGCATGTTAACATAAAAAGCATACACTGAATCCCACCTCTACCCTCCCCCATGCGATCACGAATATTTATGGCAGCAAAAAGTACCTGTCAGCCATGTTCCCCTGTTCGAGCACCTGCCTACAAAGTCTGTGCAAGTCAATGTTAATCAGAATGGCAGATGAAGTGTCGCCTATATTTGTGTACCATGGTGGAAGAGCACTTCATACAGTCACACAAGTAACCCTATCACAACCCGATCCATCTGACAACCCACCAACACTCAGAAGAAAAGCTACTGCATACTCCCCAGAAATAGTAACGTGCCCATGGAAAAGGACTTAGACAGCTGGCATGAACCAAACGCATGTTGCTAGAATAGACTAAAACAATTATACAGTTTTACTGTATGTACGATCATTCAAATCTGAAGTTCAATTCACTCACTACCACGTATATATGGTCAATATATGAGTCTACCAACTTGAAACTGTGGTAGTCAAAATTAACCCTAATCATCTATGGCTCTAACAATCCTCTATAATTCTATCTCTCTCTCACACA